>JAQGDQ010000582.1:0-135960 GCA_030141605.1 Tubiluchus corallicola
ATTCTGTTGCATGAACGCAGTGATTTGGCAATTTACTGCGCCGGATTTCAGAGTTGAAAGTGTTCCCGAGTTAAGTCATTCGATCGCATTTTTTCGGAAATTTTCTTAATGGATAATTAATGCCATTTATGGTATATATTAAACTTCTCAATGTCATAGAAATTTGGCAATGATCTGACTCGTTGACTTTTCATGACACTTCAAATATACTATCTATCAAATCACTACTACGTAATCAATGACGCTAAGAGCCTAACATTATAAAAAACGTAAACCTGCCAATAGAAATCCTCCCAATGTACCAATTCAGAGTTCTAAAGCACGATTTATAGTTCAAGAAAGTTTCTGACATAACAATCAATTATGGATACAAGTTAAATTTTGTTAAACTTCAACAAAGGCTCAGCGAATCCACTAAGACTAGCAATGGCGTCTTTTTGTCACATTCGCGTCGCCGATGAATAGGCGCGGTACCGTGATAAGCATGATCATGAACTGCAGTGTTCGTGTGTGACATCACATCAGCGTTTTATAACAATATTCGCTTATGCAATCGTGCTTGACGCCATTGCACAAGTTGTGGTTAATTTGTGACGTAAGCGATAGCTGTGTTCGGTTGCCGTTAATTAACTTTCCAAGGTAATTATTCAAATAATGGAAACAATTGCTAATTTTTGTAGGCAAGAAGATGTATATTTTGGACAGTAAATTAAAATGAGATAAAGTTTAATCAATGGTCCGCACAAAGTTTGTTTAACTAGAATTGGTCACTATAATGCTGGTGGGTCATGGATGTCAGTCGTATCGAGTTTGAATCAAGAGGTCTATTGCTCGCAAGGCAAAATTTTGTGACCCACCTCCAGTTTTGCTACAAATCTTATAGTTATTAAAAATAACAATCATTTCATCCATTAAGACCTTGTACCATTAAGACCCTAAGACATCATCCATTAAGACCCTATTCTTGCCTACTTTTTGCGGCACAGTGGTCTGAGAGAAAGGCTAGAGATTTTGAGGCTGTCTGAGTGGTGAGTGCAGCACAAAAACGTCGCACAATCGACGCACAAAACGACGCAAAAGAAAGAATATTTTGCAAGAATGATAGGGCTTTTTTTAAATTCTGCAGAGTTAAGGGGATATTGGGAAATATTGCCATAATATTTGGACAATTACTACGCCTTTTCGCAGCTCCAGCGGTTTATATTGATCGTAAAAAAGTAAAAGGTTAAGTGCACCAGGCAAGCATTTGTTTATACTTGGAAACACCTCGCAGCTCATGCTAGTGTAATTAACAGTTTTAACAGCTAGAACGTTACCTAGTTCATTTTTTCTTGTTCCCAAGCAAGATTCTGCTAGTAAATCACTCTACGCACAGGCTAATGCATAATTAAGAAAAGTCCATATAAAACAACTGAAGTTACTGAACAGATGCGGCAGACGGCTTTGCTTTACCCAGATGTCACATGACGGTTGTAGTTAAGACGCGTTGCTGCGGTACACTTGACCTTTGACCTACAACAACTGTGAAAAGGCTTATTGTTGTAAACTGTAAAGTAACGGAATGATGTCTTAGGGTCTTAATGGTACAAGGTCTTAATGGATGAAATGATTGTTATTTTTAATAACTATAAGATTTGTAGCAAAACTGGAGGTGGGTCACAAAATTTTGCCTTGCGAGCAATAGACCTCTTGATTCAAACTCGATACGACTGACATCCATGACCCACCAGCATTATAGTGACCAATTCTAGTTAAACAAACTTTGTGCGGACCATTGATTAAACTTTATCTCAATTTAATTTGTTTCATTTTCCAAAATATGCATTTTCTTGCCTATGAAAATTAGGAATTTGAATAATTACCTCGGAAAGTTAATTAAGAAATACCGAACAGAGCTACGTCACAAATTAACCACAGTTTGTGCAACGGCAGGCATATTCCCTGCACGTCAAGCACGTTTGCGCAAGCGAACATTGTTATAAGACGCTGATGTGACGTCACGAAAATGAGTTCTAAGTCACCCTGACCTCACAGACGAACACTGCAGTTCGTGATCGTGCTTATCACGGTACCGCGCCTATTTGCCGGCCAAGCGAATATGTCAAAAAATCCTGTCTTAGTGGACTCACTGAGCCACGCGCAGCTTTGAAAGTTAAACGAAATTTAACTATCCGAGGTAATTATTATTATGGTCAGAAACTTCTTGAACTATGTAAATCGTGCTGTCTTAGAACTCTGAATTGGCATACATTGGGAGATTCTATTGGCAGGTTTACGTTTTATAATGTTAGGGGCTCTAGCGTCATTGATTACGCTGTTTTTAGTAGTGATTTGATAGATAAAGTAGTGGCATTTGAAGTGTCATGAAAAGTCAACGAGTCAGATCATTGCCAAATTTCTATGATATTGAGAAGTTTAATATATGCCAAAAAAAGACATTACTTATCAATTACGAAAATTTCCAGAAAAAATGCGATGGAATGACTTAACTCGGAAACTCTTTAAAAATGCTCTGAAATCCGGCGTAATAAATTGCCAAATCACTGTGTTCATGCAACAGAATTATAATATAAACGAGAACGAGATTGAAGCGGCTGTAAATAACATTAATTCCATTTTGCTTACAGCTGCATCTAAAATAGTTAAAAGAAATGGTCTAAATAAAAATAAACGCTACGCCCAGCAAAAACGCCAGCCAAGCAAGAATTGGTCTAACAGCCAATGTAAAGCAGCCCCCAACCGACTAAAATACGTACATTTTAAATTGCAAAGCGTCCCATATAATTATAACTTACGAGAGCTGTGCTTTAAAGAACAGCGGTATTATAAAAAGATCAAGCAGAAAGCACACAGGGAATATCAAGCCCGTGTTATGAAACAACTAACTGAACTGGAAACTGAAAATCCGAAGGCTTTTTGGAGCCTAATCAAACACCTGAAATATAATCAGAAAGCAGAAAAAACCTTGAACAAGGGTAATGACATTGAACCAATAGTTTGGGAAGAACATTTTCGAACTTTACTGAATGGTAACGATAGCCATTGGAGAAAAACTAGAAAACTGTCCGAGCATGTTGAAGAAAATTACACTTCTTTTTCTCGGGTAGATTATAGAATAGCTGATACGTAAATCCTGACAGCTATTAAACAGTTAAAAAATAACAAAACTGCTGGTACAGAAGGTTTAATAAACGAAATGCTCAAAGCTTCAAGCCAAGTTATGGTTCCTTGTCTTCGTAAATTATTCAATTTGATTTCTTCTGGTTCCTGCTATCCTATCCAGTGGAAGGAAAGCTACATCATCACAATATACAAAAGAGGAAATGCAACAGACCCAAACAATTATAGAGGAATCGCCATTTCAAGCAGCTTAAGCAAATTATTTGCGAAAATTTTGAAAAATAGGTTGCAAAAATTTCTGAGTGATAATAACATTCTCCATAAAAGTCAAAAAGGGTTTAAAAGAGGCTGTCGCACCAATGACCATATGTTTACATTAAAAACACCAATCGAGAATTTTTTGAAACGAAATCATAAACTTTATTGTTGTTTCGTTGATTTGCGCAAAGACTTTGATTCAGTTTGGAGAATTGGATTGTACTATAAATTGCTAAAAAATAATATAGGTGGTTACTTCCTTAAGATTTTGCAAAATATGCACTCTAAAACTAATCACTCCGTCAAACTCGCTGGCGGATTAGCAGAAGATATACCATCCTCCTTGGATGTTAAGCAAGGGTGTACGTTGAACCCAGATCCCGTCAGTCTAGGCAATTTTGAAACCATCTTCTGAAATTTCTAAAAGCAATTCTGAAATTGTCTTCTCTATGCAGAGGATAGGGTCTTACTTTCTTGTTCCCAGTCAGGATTGCAACAATGCCTTAATAAGCTGAATAATTATTGTAGCGAATGGGCTCTGGAAGTTAACACTAAAAAGACAGAAATTATTGTTTTTAACAAAGCAGGCAGAATTCTATATTAAACTTTACCCATGGGTCTGATAAGCTGAAAATAGTCCAATCTTATAAATACTTAGGGGTCGAATTCTTTGCGTCTGGGCTTACAGGCAAAGCTGTACCAAACTAAAAGACAAAGGCCTAAAGCTTTTTACTGCACGAAAAAGTACATATCTAACTGCGCAGGCCCACATACTATTATGAAATTATGTGAACATACTGTAGAACCTATAATGCTATATGACTCTTGTGTATGGCGACTTGGCATTGTTAAAATTAAAAACAATTCCCCGCATGTTCAAACTAAATTTGACAGTATGCCAAGCGAAGAGGCCAATGTTAAATTATGCAGATTTCTTTTGAATGTCAATAACAAACCAAGCAAATATGCGACTAGGGCAGAACGTGGCCGTTTCTCCATTTTTATTAAAATAATTAAGGATACAATCCGCTACTGGATACATGTTATTAGCCAACCTTATGATAGTTATAAGGTTATGTCATAAGGTATACAACCTTATGTATACCAAGCTTATAACGAAAATCGAAACTTAGCTGAAAACTGTTTTGTTGGACTACTTTTGTTAAGTATAGATTATGTGTATATGGCTTTGACCATGTTTGCAATAACCAGACAACGTTTTCACCTAAGCGACTACTTAATAAATTAGAAGAAAAAATAAAAACTGATTATACCCTATTTTGCAAAGAAGAAATCCATAATGATAACAAACCTGAGGGACAAAATAACCTGCAAACGTATCAAACCTTCAAAAAACAATTTCAACTAGAAAACTATTTACTTTCTGGTTATTCCAAATACGTTATAACAAAATTTATAAAAACTGAGAATCAGCTCTCATACTTTGTGTATTGAAAGGAGGAGGTACGTCAAACCTAAAAAAATCCCAACTGAGAATCGTATATGCTCATACTGTTTAAGAAATGATATCAAAGACGAATTACACTTTGTTATAAAATGCCCGTATTACAATGATCTTAGAGAAAAATTATATAATCGCATCAATGTAATTAAACCCGAATTTTTCCTTATGGGGAATGTTGATAAATTTTTATTCCTGATGGGAAGTAATGATTTAGAAGTATTTGAGGCATTTATTGATTACGTTGAAAAAGCGTTTTTAAGACATGATGAACAACATACTATGTTATGATCATAGCATTGAAAATGAGGCCTAATGAATGACAATTTATTTTAATTACTGATCATTAAACTTTCCATTAAAAACTAATATAACTAACAGGAAGATTTAATAATATCTGTTTTATTAGTAATTGTTTTGTTTGTATATAGTGTCGTTATATTTCATAATTGAAATAGTATGTATGTCTTCTTTTTCTCTTGTATATTTCAAAATTGAAATTGTGTGCATGTCTTATTTTGTTTTTTGTATTGTATATATTTTTGACACTAATAAATAAATAAAATTTTAATCGAAGCTTTGATTTAAAAAAAACTGTTGCAGTTTTCAATATTTTAGAGCATAGCTTATTTTGAACTGTGCACACAATCCGTGGATACAGAATGGCGAATACAGAATTGATTTCACAGTACTGTTTCTATGCGGAAGTCTCCGCAGGACTGAGTTTTTGTCAGCTATAGATGTCTTTGCCCAGCTTCCAACCTGTTTGCGAAATGACAACTTCAAACTTGTACTAGTTTTACTTGTAGTTGCTTACACGCATGCGCAGTATCATACGCCTGGTTTACGAAAACGAAAAAATTCCAGTTACCCCATACGTACAACTGTACCTAATCGGTTTTAAATCCGTTTATTATTTACATAAATTATTGGTGCCTTTGCCTAGCCAAGGTTTTTACAGCACTATGAACACTTTGCGATCTTGCTCTGTAGATTGACAAAAATCAGTAAAGATAAAGCGAAAATGTTTTACATCGTAAATGATACATAATTACGACAAAATACAAGCGCGATGTCAAAGTATTCTTGGAAACAATACATAATTATTGCTCATATTCATGTGCCTGTACAAGAAACTTACAAGAACAAGGAAAACAGGATGTTTTTTCATATACCACCCTGTTTTAAAATGTGGTAAAGAGTATATATTTTAACGTCACTAATAACGCAAAAGCGTTTCTGATAATTAAATAATAGATTAAAAGCTTAATTAACAGTAGCACAACTATTGATGACATCACAAATGAACATAATTTTCAGCAACACAAGCAATAAATAAGCATGTTGCAAGTGTTTAGAAAGCGAAAATTAAAGAAATTGAGTGTTATGATAAAACTCTGCAAGTTTCAAGATAAAAATTCAAATTTACCACTGTGTTCATGCATGAACTCTCGAACGTGGGCATTACATCACAAATGAACAGTTCTGAACCGAGAGGTACAGCAACTAGTTTTTGTGTAAGATGCAGGCACTAGTGCCCATCTAAGTAACAAAAGGTGAAATGCATGTAACAGCAAAGAACTAACTGCGCGAATGCGAACTTGCGTTTGTGAGATAGTAATTCTTTCACATAAGTCATTCTTGAAAAAATAGGTTCTGTTTCAATATTTTAAGGAGTAAATTGTTTTAATTTGCAGTTCAAGATTGGGTCCGGTTTTGCTTCAACATAGATGGAATAAATTTACAGATATTACAATGAAGACGTTGTGAAAAGCAGTAGAAAAGTTTCACTAAGAGTCACAGAAACTCAATGTGAATGTGATAAAGTCAATAAGGCATAAATGCATTTACAATCATTGCCACTTGCTGACATATTTTGCAAAACACGACTATAAATTAAGTAATTTTCGTGGAAAGATATTTCTTGTAGGAAAAGGTGTGAACAACAGAATTTTGTATGAAAGCTGGATGAAGGCTGCATAGCTGCCATTATGTTTACTTCTCTATGCAAAAATATTCCAAAACGGCAGCAAAAGAAACACATTGCACCTACAATTTGTGTGGCAACAGTAGGTCTAGCAAATGTACTGGCATGTTACAGTTATTCTGGCTTCTATTACATCATTATATCATATTATTTCATAGGTGGTGCCACAGCTAGTGGTAAACATACCAATATGTTATTCAAAGAACGACATACCAATCACTGGTAAAGGTACCATAAACTAGCTAACTAGCATTCTTTAAACTAAATAAAAAACCAGAAATTCTTGTCCACAATGACACTTGTACTATTTAAAGGGAAGGTCGGGTCTTCTGGAGAGCTAGACTTATTTCAATGTTCATGAAAAATGCTAGAAGAATTTAGTAGTAAAACTGCAATAATCACCGGTGTAACTAGTAAAATCACTTTAAAGTCGTGATCACTTTATGGTTGGGCGCTCCCATTTTCAAAGCCTTTTTTTTCCAATGATGTCATTCATTGATTGAAGAAACGTAGTACATTAGCAATCTTCATCAAAAGTATAATAAGCTTTTGCAGAAAAATTACATAGCTAATCTTGGTAGTATTTTTGCATGAACATTAAGTAAACTGCAGAAATCTGAATTAGTTTAAGCAGCATGCCCTAAACCCACAACACTCTCACGAAAAATCACGTCAGAATTTTCAAGTGAATGGCGGCAACTACCATGCCTGAAAATTTCTATTCAGAGGTAGTATATTTTAAACTTACGCTTTATAGGCAGTTCTCTATAAATTTCTTTGTTACATTTTTCCACATGATAATAGTAAAATAAAACCAACATACTGAGTAACTTGTTCTTTCCTTAAACATCAACGGATTTACCACACCTATTGCAACGGTAACTGCCTCTCAAAGACAAATAGAATGCTTCAAATCACCTATCTTTCTAGATGGCAAAAGTCAGAGTTGAAAAAGCCAATTTGTTAACAGATCTGCTAAATGTGAAACATTCTTAACATTGTGTTCAAAGGTAAACACTAATGTGATTTAACAATATTTAACAACTTATCAAGTGTAAAAAAATAATTATTTCCATTTTCAACCGTATTGACAAACAGAGCAATAACGATAATAAATTACGTAAACATCAATGGAAGATCTATGCAAAAAAAACAAACACTACTTATAAAAGTTAACAAGGGAGATCCATGAAAACAGTTAATAACAGCAAAGCGCAAAGTTTAATAACACTGCATATATTAGATATAATTTGTACATGCTAGGAAAAATAAGTAAGAAAAACCTGAGAGAGGAGAGAGAAAGAGAAAGAAAAAGAGAGAGAAAGAGAGAGAGAGAGAGAGAGAGAGAGAGAGTGAGAGAGAGAGAAAGAGAGAGAGAGTTACAAATTATATGGCAGTACAATAATTTGTTATTATATTAGTGTCAGTTGGGATAATCAAAGGTAACCTAACGTAGTACAATTACATAATAATATATAAAATATACACAAAAAGTTAAAAAAGGCAAAAATGGAAAACCACATAAAAATGACTAATTGCATGTGTAATGTGTGTATAGCAAATGAGTTTGCTTCCTCATTCTTAATCTAAAAACAACACAAAAGTATTTCATTGAAGAATGCTCAATAAAGCAGAAAGGCTAAGAAAGCCTCACTTCTGTCACAAGTTCTCACAACTTTAGAGATAATTTCCAACAAAAGACAATGAATTGAACTAAACAAAAAAGAGCACATTAGGGCAACACAGTTTAACAGCTATCTACTGATGGAAGAAAACTTTCTCCATGTTCCGGGATTCCTTGCTGGCCTCATCATCCTCGAAGATGCCGTATGTCAATCAACTGCGCTCTGGTAATACATGAGCCGTAGCTGCCGAGACTCGCGTCTGAGGGATTCGGCATAGAGCAATATGCTAACAGTAACAAGAAATGACACGATGATGCAGACGATGGCTAGCCATGACCACATCTTGTTGGGATAGTCCAACGGTAGCGGGCAATTGTACAACAATTCCTGATAGTCCGTGCTGTTCACCGTGTCCCAAACCTGCAACATTTAAAAAAGTACTTACTGGTTAATACATACTGATTTATTATTTATTACTATATTATTATTATTAATAATATTACTGTTACTATTATATACAGTACTTTTTGGTAGCAGCATAGGCCCTATAGCAGTTTAATTTATTAACAGTAGGAAAAGGATACAGTGTTTACAATGTGCAATGAAAACACAAAAAATGACTAAATGAAATAAAAATCAAGTTAGTTAGTTGAGCTAAACTTTGTGACTATTAATAATTACAAAACTACAGACTAGTGTTCGTTCATACAGTCATGGACAATGAACAGAATGTTATGTTCTGTTGTAGAGTATCTGAAATCTTGATACAGCATGTCACATTTCTATATGTAGCTAGCAGTAACAATAAAACATTAGGAACTTTTGAGCAGACAGCAGGATTTTTATTAATTTTGAATAGGTTGAGCTGTTCATGTTGCTCCCGCGTACTTCGGTCCATCGGTGGCACTTGTCTAAGTGTTTTTTTGGATTGGGGAAACTAATAAGTCGGACTTCTTTTAACCTTTCTGGGTACCATGGATTTCCCGTGTATTATTATGCATTTCAGGTGCAAATACCCCTGAGGTTGGGAATAAGTTCCAAGTAGCCAACAATAGAAACGCAGTCAGAGCCAAAATACTGCGTCTGATTGGCCATTGCGAGGTGGATCCCCGCACATACACACATCCCCGCACAAAGGCACTGTAACACACACCAAACCATTTTTAACGCATTGGATATATAATTTTAATTTTCTGTTTAAAATCAAAACACAAAGAAGATGCAATTTTCAAGGAAATACGTAATTGTTATTTTGTATTTAACATCAAAACACAATAAAAAGTTTTTCTCGATGACACTCTTTACCAGAAAAAAAATGTAAAATAGGTTGATTGTTCTTCTAAATAGTCTTAATTGTTTTTCTAAATAGTCTTACCAACAGACATGATGGAACGCCCTCATAACAAGAAGCGAAGACATCGAAAATTGCCTTTGCAATATATAATCATCAGTAGGCCTATTGCTTGGCAATGGTGTCTAGACAATCGTATGACAAGAATATATTATAATAATTAGATGTGGAGCAATTTAATCCTTACTTCAATCAGTGAACCTTGACAAATGAGTTGCGTAAATGCACACTCATTTCAAAAACACGGGAGGCAGGTTGGTCAGATACAGTAATGATTCCATTGTTGAAAATGCACAAATTTTGAAAAATGTCCTCGGGGAACTGTTGCTCCCTTTGTGCCCCTAAAAGCTATGCCACTGGCGTTACTGGTTTTGTTGGAACTCATTAGCATCGTAAAGATTTACTATACAACCAAAAACGAATACTATTACTCACTGTAGACAAGATCACGTTAAATATCTGATGCAAGTCCTCAGATGAGAGATGACCCGTATTCATACTAATGCTTTGATTAAAAACTCTTGCATATTCATTGCTCTCGATGCCACCAGATATTCCATCGTGCCATGTTTTATATGCCTCTGAAACAAAACACAATTATTATTGCAAACATTAACTCCTTCAGAACCACGCCGCCCAAAATAGCTCTTAACCTATGACTTTTCTGCTACTGTATGAGCACAGAAATAACTAAATGATTAAAAATTAGGAACTGGGAAAATCTCGACTATCCGATCATGCTATTTGTTTAAATATTTATAAGTGATTTAACTGGATAAAATTAAAAAAACACGCCTTCTTCAGGCACTCCAACTTAGCCTATTGAGTAGTTTAGTCTGGCACGCACTTGCTTGATTGTACACACTACTTTATTGATCACCTGCTTGCTACAGCCCAAAAGAACTGTCTGCTCCACATAGTTCCAGGAAAAGTTAACCATTAGCCAAGGACAAATTAAGGTCGTTTAATTTTTTAAGAGGAATCTCTGATAAAAAATAGAGTAGACTTAAAATAGTGTATCGCAGCACTGTGTCTGCATAGTTGAAATTTTCTGCTTTAACAGATTTCACACAAGTGATACTATACATTGTCGCAGTGTAAACACTTCAGTTATTGAAAGCTTTCTTCCATTTTTTTTGTCAAAAATAGATTTTTAATACGTCTAATCATCTGTAACGTAAGCAAACATTATGTAAGGAATAGAAACTAGTTGTTTAGTGAGAGCAGTTTTTCGTGAACCTACACAAAATGCAGCAAACTCTTATGGTCCTGAAGGAGTTAATGAACTAAGGCTTCACTGATAAGTATACTAAAGTCCAAAAAGCAGTAAAAAACGATTCCTGTCAAAAGCTAACATTATTGAACTATAATAAATCAATCTTTTTACCTAAATTTTAACTATTCTAATCTATATATGCTCGTAATTTAGATGGTTTAATAAGTAACAAAATTTCTCAAAGGAATTTGTATTTTTCTTTTTTGGTAATGAACTAACTCACTAACTTTCATAAGTTACTTTCAAGCACTACACACACATTCAAATTAAAAAAAAGGCCAAATCCTCTGGAGAGTTTGACTTATTTTAATGCTCGCGAAAAATGTTACAAGGATTTATTAATAGTACCGCAATAAGCACCTCATGTGATTAGTAAAATCACTTTAAAAGTCGCGATCACTTCACCCATGGGCGCTCCGATTTTGAACACATTGATGTATAAGTAAACCGAGCGAAGACAGCCGCTACTGCAGTACAAGAAAATTATTTGGAGAAGCTTATACGTAATTCACGTCGTACTTTTTTGCATGATTTGTGTACATAAATAGAATAGCAAAGCAAAGCGATTTCATACAGTTCGGAAGAAATAGCGATGCTTTAAAAAAAATCAATGCGGTAATGATACTCCTTCCTAGAGTAATATCGACACGACAATAATAAAAACAAATTTTTCTTACCGACAACAATCGCTTCCAATGATGTCATTTGTCTTCGAAGAAAGGTAGCAAAAGTATAAGTTTTTACAAAAAAAAACGATAGCAAATTTTGTCATATTTTTGCAAGAATCTTAGGTAAGCTGTAGAAGTTTGAATTACATGTAGTTTAAGCAGCGCGGGCTTACGCAAAGTCACGATGCACTTACGAAAAGTCACGAAGTCTCCCAGTTATCTCTTAATTTTCGGATGAATGGCAGGAACCACCATTTCTATTCAGACGTAGTATGTTTTAAACTTATGCTTTATAGGCAGTTTGCGCAAATATCTTTGTTATATTTTTTTAGTTTAAAAGATAACAGTAAAATAAACACAACATGCTCAGTGACTTGTTCTTTCCTTTAAATAGCATATATGAATAATTATAAACAGATAAATAATATATTATCAATTTGCATTTAGAGAGGAAAGAAATTTAATGACATTAATTTAATGGGTGAGTTAACGTTACCTTTTAACAGTATTTCCAAAATTTTTGTAAAATATACAAAAACAGCGCAAGAGAAAATAATAGTAAAGAAGTGCAAATGCAATATATGAAAATTCGAAAGCAAGCTAAAAATGTACTTATATCTGTAAAATACATTACCTAAATGACTTATAATACTAGTGAGGTTATACACGGCTTGAACAAGTTGATCAGAGAAGAACAGCAAATTATTCTGCCAACAGTCATCATCCAAACCCGTAACACGGCACACTTTTCTAAAAAGCATCGGAATAAAATTATTAACCGTGTACCCTTGAGAAATCAAAATAAGTCAGTTAAACACGATGTAATACAGTAAGCCTTTTTGCAGTTTCATTGCGTGCATGCGCAGTTGCTGCAGGTTAAAGATTAAGTGTACCACAGCAATGCGTCTTAACTACAACCGTCATGTGAAGTGTGTGTGTGTGTGTGTAAAGCAAAGCCGTCTGCTGAATCAGTTTAGTAACTTCAGTTGTTTTATGTGGACTTTACTTAATCATGCATTAGTCTGGGTGTAGAGTGATTTACTAGCAGGATTTTGCTTGGAAACAAGAAAAAATGAACTAGGCAACATTCTAGATAGCTGTTAAAAGAATGTGTGTGGGAGTGTGAATGCATGCACGTATATGTGTGCATGTGTACAAATAAAGCTAATATTCAATATTAGTGTTTAATTACAGACGACTATTTGCTTATCTATAAGATTCAGTTTTAGTAACACATCACAAGAAGTTATTGTCAAATGTGCAAAGCGCAATACGGCCCAGTTAAAAAGCAACTACGTAGTGAAAGGGTTAATTAATTGCTACATCTGATTAACCTGCCTAAAGCTTATTCTTGTTTATTTTGCTTTACTTATCGTTTTGTTATTGATTTTTTGCATTATTTGCTTTGCATGGTTTAATTATTTTGCAGCTTCATTAAGCTGGCCAAAAACTGTTTTGTGACAGGAAAATTAGATTGCAAGCATATAACTGACATATTTTGCTTTAATTGTTGTTTTGATATTGCTTTTTTTTCAATATTTGCTATGCATGGCTTATTTTACAGATTGATTAACTGATCAAAAATATTTTGCGATAAATTTGTAATCAAGCATGTAATTAAATTTAATGCCGGTCCTGTTTATTTCATTTCGCTTTTGTTTCAAATTATGTTGCTTTTTTTATTTGCATTGCATGGTTTAGTTCTTGCTGATTAATGAATTATTGTTCATAATTTAATATTTCATTGCATAAATTGTTATCATAATCATTATTACACTGGAGGCAGTTCTATTTTGTTTTGTTTAAAAGCTCTTTATGTTTTGTTACTGTAGATAATTAGCTTTGCATGATTTATTTGCTTGAGTAAGTCCATTATTATATTTTGCTTTTACGTTTTTTCCTGTCTACTTGAAAATCATGAATTACTTTACAGCTCTACCTTGATTTGGTCACTTGAAATTCTACTGCTTCGTTTTATTTTATTTGATTTCATAAGAAGCATGCTTCACTTGTAATCTTAATATCTTCACAGAATAAGGATGGTTTGACTTGATGACTGCTTTTGCTCTTTCACCATCCTTTTTCCACAATTAAGCAACTTATTATTGTACTAATTTATGATGTTAGGACATAATACTATGGAAATAAACTATATCTGAATCTGTGTTTCATAACTAGCAGCCATTTAAGTCTACAGCACTGAACACACTGCAGTACTTAATGATTTGAACTTAAAATGACACTTTTTTTGTTGTTGCATAAATTACTTACTTCAGTAACATTTTTGTCATTTGAAATAAGTTATCATATCTTCTAATAAATGGATTATACTTATTGAATCGTTGGAAAAAAGTATCGTGTCGCCCAATTTTTGTTAACAACCCCAAACAGTTTGTTTAAGACTCTGTGTATTTGATATTATTATACCTATTATTACAGTTCACAGTAACATACATAGTAAGAATTCAAGCAGAGTTTAGCATTAACAGTTCTTATACGTCGTCTGAAGTAAGTTGCACGTGAACACTAATAGTAATACCCTAAAACTATGGATCAATCGTAAGAGAATGGCAAAAGAAAAAATACGTACGAGCAAACAGGTGTGTAAGCGCTACACATTATAACCAGTGATAAAAGCAACAATAAAATGACTAGACTTGAATCAAAAGGATTAGCGAAAGACTTCCTGCAGATCTCAACTCTAGGAAACATTGCTGTTATTAAGTTCAGAAGTAATCATTCACAAGCATTGATGGCTCGTATGCTGCCACTACATGTGTTACGTATTTTGCGTAAAATACTTGATTAAAAGGGCAAAAATGCAAATTATCGTTGTTTCATCACAAACCATGCATCAAACTGCAGCCATGTTTGTTTACATCTACCAGGCGCAACCTACCAAACCAACTAAAGAAAATAAAAAAATATAAACAGAAAGAATAGGAAACAACAGACATAGTAAGAAAGTAGAAAATCCTGAAAGAGTTTTGCTCGTCACTAGAAAAATGTTGGGATATTGTTAATTAATTATAATTGCTTTTTCAATTATTTGTGTCCGTGGAAGGTCGTCAGCAAAAAGAAACGAGCCATGGCGACGAATGTTTGTAGCCAAGTTTTGCAACGTAAAATGCAAAGGTATTTTAGTTTAATTTTATAAAAATGTTAGGCTATGAGAGAATTGTTACAGCTTACAGGCTGTAGCAAAGAGCTAGGCTATGAAATATCTTTATGTCAGTACTATTTGTGTTGGGCGCCAAGTAACCCACTAGACTGGACTACATTCAGGGGTGATCGTGACTTCATTACTGCAGTTCAAGATGCGATTCTGACTCAACACATAGACGCGCCAACGCGTGGATCAAACATACTTGACTTAGTCCTCTCAACCGATCCACTTCTTATTTTACATGCTGAGGTCCGCGAATGCCTTGGAATGTCAGATCATGCAATCATTACATGGTGTACACTTTGCAACTCAATGATTTACTCCAGTGCAAAACCAAAATATAACTACTTTAAAACAGACCACATGGCAATAGCCGGCAAATTCCTTGCAGTCCTTTGGAGTCACCTGATGGTAGACCTGAATACTGATGGCTGTTGGCAACTACTTTTAAACAGGCTTAAATGTTTTATCTCGCTGCGTACTCCACACTACACACCTCAGTCTAAATCCAAGCCACAGTGATTTAACAAGCAGTGTGAATAAGCAATCAGGTAAAAACGTAAAGCCTACATAAAATATACTACAATATTACAGCAATGATCCTTATGACCATGAAACATATGCTAGACAACAGCCGTCCACTCAATGAACAATTTGTAATGCAAAAAGACAATTTGAGGACATACCTCACGACTCCAGATCGTTTTGGAAGTATTTGAATCAATCACGTGTAAACAAGCCAGTGGTTGGACCACTTATATACAATAACGGAAGTACTACCACTGATCCTGGTAAAATGGCAGATCTGCTCAATGCACAGTTATGCAGGGTATATACCAGGGAAGATTTATCTGTGATGCCAACTATAGAATCTAAGACACTGGATACACTGGAGGATATTAACTTGCACCAACATTTAGTCCACAAAGCTTCTCCAGGACCTGATCAGACACATCCTTTTTTTAATCAAGACCTATGCATTAGCTAAACCATTATTGCTACTTTACAAGAAATCATTTGAAAGTGGAATTGTACTTGATGACTGTCAAGAAAAGTCCAATTCACAAAAAGGGACCAAGAAGTTTACCTGCAAATTATAGACCATTGCTATCAGTAGTATTATTTGCAAAGTCCTAGAGAGGCTAATAATAAGCCAAATTATACAGGTCTAGACTTCCAACAACTAATCAGTTCATCACAGCATGGTTTCCTAAAGGACAGATCTGTCACAAGTAACCTTCTGGTATTTTTTTAATTTGTTTTCTCCAAGCTTGAACAAGGAATGCGTGTTGACTTAGCTAAAGCCTTCGACAAAATTCCTCATGCCAAACTGATGATCAAACTTTGATATAGCAGGAAAGTTACTTGAGTGGATTGGTAGTGGCTGACTAATCGTATCCAGTACATAGAGATCCAGAGTGAGGCATCGGTTACATCTTCTGTTCTGTCTGGGGTCCTGCAAAGGAGTGTGCTGGGCTCTTTGAAGTTCCTATTGTGCATCGATGACATAGACCATGATCTAACTTCCAACATTCTGTTGTTTGCTGATGACACAAAATTGGCACAATCTGTACCTGAAATCTTCAAATTCAGGAACTTCAGTAGGGCCTTGACAATATCTCTCAATGGTCACACACTTGGCAAATCGAGTTTAATACTCAAGATTCCAAATGCAAAACTCTTCATGTTGGTAGAAACAACAGACAGGTTTAGTACACATTCAACAGTGATAGTTGACCCAATGTAGATAAGATGACTGACTTAGGACTATTAACCGATGACGCACTGAATTTCCTTAGCCACATTACAAGCAAAGCTAAAAATGCAACCAAATCCTCAGTATGATAGCTAAAACCATTACATCCCGCAATGCAAAAGTCATACTTCCTCTTTACAAGACATTGGTACGACCACATCTGGAATGTCTTAGCCAAGTATGGAACCCGCACTTTATCAAAGATATGAATCAACTCGAAAGAGTACAAGAGGGTACAGTCAACATGATTGAAGGACACAACGGCTGACATTACGATCAGAAACTAAGAAACCTGCAACTGTACAGACTCTCTGCAAGAAGGCGTAGAGACAGGCTCATAGAACATAATAAGTACTATTTGATCAAATGATCGGCACAGCATGCTATGTACATGAATTTATAGTAGAACTGAATTGTGATGGCTTATTCGATAATGTTCTGTACATTACACCATACATTATCGACAGTAATGGTTTTTCACTTAGTCTTGTGACAAAAAACAATGGCTAACTTTATCAGCAAGTTTTCTCAAGGTTATGTTTTCAGTGTGTAGCGTGCACCTCAACTTCAATGTGTGTTATCTCAGCTTAGAAATAACATAGAGCGATGAGCTTGGTATGAAAATGATCCTCATGAAATGGAGATTCAGGATATGTGAATAACTAGAAAAGCCTAATTGCTGACTTATGGACGATTTTGCTATACAGACACACATGTGATAAATGGATCACTGACTGTAAACTACTTTATAAAAGAAAATGACCAATTAATAATCCAACGCTTGGCAATTGATTCGATATATTCCAAAATGTTTATGCGAATGTGTATATTGTGTCTGCAGTTTCTAGTCACTTGCCTGAAAAACCCCTGTGTTTATGTGTTACATGGAACAATATTGGCTGTAATGGCATGTAAAATACTTACTGTGAAATTAAGTTATAAGGATCACCGACTGTAAACTACTTTTTAAAAGAAAATGACCAATTAATAATCCGACACCTGGCAATTGATTCGATACTTTGCAAAATGTTTATGCGAATATATATTGTGTCTGCAGTTTCTAGTCACTTGCCTGAAAACCCCTATGTTTATGTGCTACACGGAACAATATTGGCAGTAATGGCATGTAAAATACTTACTGTGAAATTGTGTTATAAGCTTTTTTTGAGCTATGTTAGTGGTCTGGTCGAGTGTCGTTATTCTAGCTCAGTGTCTTGGATTCGAGTCTACTGCCTTCTTTTGCAATACATTCTGGTAGATAAACTTTTCTGAATGCTTTTACATTACAGGTTGTTCTGCCGATCACTACTACAACGCACTTTGTCTACCAGATGCTCAAAATTCACTAGCTGTGAGCCTTTTCAAATGGCACATCTATCTAGTCTGGCACACAGAAGATGTCTTTTAAGTCCCCAAACTTCGCTTACTCGGATTTTGACCTTGAGCTTTGCTCAACAAAGTGAGTTACAAACACTTGGGTACCGTATAACATTACTTCTAAGTCATTTTATGTATATGATCTTTTATATACTCTGCAAGCCATGATACAGCGGCCAACTTAAGGTAGATATAGTCGTGGCTGGATTGGAAACTAGCTCTGGGATGGAGCCTTGGAATGTTATCAAAGAGCCTAAGCCGTGCTCAGATCATGCATGCCTGCTGTTAGAAGGAAGATTCGTTGGGGTAAGTATGGCAGATATTAACCTGTCCAGAAACAATTTTCTGGTGGCCGTCATCCATATACCAAGGAGGCTTAGTATTGCCAAATTTAATTGTGTAATGTGACATGCAGCATCTCTTCAATTGCAACAATACATCAGGTTTCATTAAATGACATGAGTTGCAAAATTTTATATATTATATATACTGAATATTGCAAAAAGCTAATTTTATTTCCAAAATCTATTATTCATTTTTTTAGCTTACAACTTATATATTGCTAATGATGACGGTTTTTTTATTTACCAGCATGTCAAAACAACTTTTTCCTGAATGAATTGTACCTTCAATTTACACTGTGCTGGTATAATTTCAAGCATTTCAACCGTTTGTTCGATCGACCTTCTAACTGAGAACTTCGAAATTAATCATAGCTGATTTATATGTTGTCATTGATAAAGAAATTGCTGATTTGAATATTTTATCATTTTAGGTCAGTCGATGTTTATTCAAACTCAGGAAACTCCCAATCCCAACAGCATAAAGTTTTATCCCGGCTGTGAAGTGCTTGAACAGGGAACTATTGATTTTCCGAACGCTACAGCTGCCCACAGTTCATTTTTAGCAAGGTAAACACATTCAGTTGTTATCCTAAAATGTCTGCATAGCTGACGTACATGCATATGCTAAAGCACAAGCATATTTTATATGGATATTTTAACTCGCTACTAAAGTTATGAACTTCAGTGGCATAGTACTTGTGAAACGGTTTCTAGCCTAGTTCCTCTTGCAAATCAGTCTTACAGACTTGAGAAAGTGAGACGGTGTGGAGCTTTTCTAACCTCATTTGTGTCACTATGACTATGTGAACATGCCCTAAATGTTTTAGTTTCACACCGATTTTCACCAATGTGAACAGATGCAAAAGTTGTGGAACAAGTAAGAACAGCATTCCCTTATGGAGTTATTGATGCTTAAATATGTCATGCAGAAGTTGTAGAAGCCTTTAAAAATGGAGATTGTTCGAGCCCATAGTCTTTGTCTCCTAGCTGATAAATGTGTAACTGATAGACAGAGAATACTGCCTAGTAAGAATATTTAATAGCTGTTGAACACTAGATTGCAATGACCGCAGGATACTGAGATTTCAATGCAAAATCGTATCCACTAGTGGGCGGATGGTGTCATTGCAAGAGTTAGATGTGCATTGGTGGTGCGCGGAGTTCTATCTCCTATCCCAATGCATGTCTGTATTCAGATCAATCTATGTAGTCTATACGTCTTCAACATTGTTAAGCAATCTTCATATTTTCCGAACTCTGTTAACTTCTGGTTGCAGCAGACCAAGAATTTTGTAGCAAAACTTCTACTAAGCACTCCATGTGCTTGTTATTTTTCCAAACATTGAATTTCCAATTAATACAGGCTGGACTCAAAAAAACTAAACTTTTTTTTAAAACAGGGTCATAGAGCCAAGAATTGGTGCCCAGTTTAACATTTAAGTTAGAAACATTTTAGCACTTGCCTGCTAATTTTTGCTAAGAAAGTCTTAAAAGCAAATATTTTATGCTTCAAACATTTGTCATGAAGCCAATAAAAATAAAAAAACAAATTATCTGCATTATTGTGTGTCTGCATTGCATTGATTTTCGTATGATTATATTGACAATAAAGCTATCGTTGGCTGAAAAAAGTAATTGAAATGTCAAAAACATATCGAACAGTTTTTTTAAAGTAAGTAAAAACAAATCTCTAAGAATAAATTATAGTTTTTTTGTTTCTTTAGAAAATTTGAATTTTTTTATTTAAACTAAATTAAAATCCCCAAATTTTGCATTTTTTATTTAAAACTTAGTATCATTCATAATACATGCTGATATAATGCATCTGTTTTTAAGGTAAAAACTTTTACTCCAATACAAAGAGAAATAAATATTTATGAAATGAATTTTGTAAAAGGGCTGTCTTTTTGCCCACATGATATAATTGCCAGGGATGTTAGTAAAAGCATTAGCTGTATAACAGTTCTAACATTACTCTAGGATATGTCATAGTTTTAACTATGTATTGTGCATTTCTTGTATGTATTTTTTCATTTCTACTTGTAATTTTAGGCAGCTGTTTAAAATAGATGGCGTCAAGTCGGTGTTTTTTGGCCAGGACTTCATTACCGTCACAAGGGTATGTATGTAAGGGCTACACTCAACTTTTCTTATATTTTTACTTTACATGATCCAGTCTTTCCCTCGGGTTTCTTATCTGTGGAATTCTCTCACAGAAAATTGCTTCCCTTTTATTACAACTTCAACAAAGAAAAACAGCAACAGGTGTAGTTTCTCATTAGTAAATTTGATATAAGCTTTCTGTTTTCCTGCATTTGCTTAATCATATTTTTCACTGCAGCCTTGAGCGAACACTGTTCTCTCTGAATGTATTTGAATAAAAAAATGCAGCTGGTTTGGTGAACCATTGCTCTGTTACTATGTTAAACTACAGCTTGATTCTATATCCCTTGTCTAAATGTAATTGTGCATTACTGATTTTTTTGCTTGTAAATATTTGCGACTTTGCTTGGATGTTAGTTGTTCCAGGACTGTTACAGGAAATTCTACAAGGACATTGTGGCAGTTACAAATATTTTTTATCACTTCCACTCGTTTACTTCCATGCATTTTTTTTTGATGAAATAGGGTTCTTCACATATTGCCCCGGAGTAATCATGTCTGTGGTGTGAACCTGAAGATTTGTCTGTTTAAATCAGTTTGAGAATCAAATGTACTGTCAATGGCAATATACACCATTTTTTATACAGGGTGTTCGGAAAGTCACTGTACACTTTTCTAATCATGTTTTTTTTATATTTCAGTTTTTGATCCTTACAATATAAGAAGGATGCAAGCCTGTACTGATGCTAACAGTGTCACTTTCAACATTGTTTATAATTGTCATTCATATTTACCTCCTGTATTCTATTTTCAAACATGTCTGTTAATAAACGTATAAGTGCACAGTGACTTTCTGAACACCCTGTATTTTAGACAAGGTCATTTAATGTTTCATTTTCTCGTTTGTTTAAAGCTTGACGATGATTTTGACTGGAAAGTTATGAAGCCAGAAATATTTGCGACAATAATGGATTTCTTCGCATCCGGTCTGCCAGTTCTGACCGAGTCGAATCCTTCGGCAGAAACTTACGTTGACCCCGACGACAGTGAAACCGTGCAGATGATTAAAGAGCTGTTGGACACTCGGATTCGTCCGACCGTTCAAGAAGACGGAGGGGACATTGTTTATGTGGTATTTTTTTTTAGAAGTTTTAAGCATGAATTTAGTTAACAGATTGATTCTTGAACCTGTTTTGCATTTGGCACTGGGGAAATTGCTTATAGACAGCCATCAAAGCACAATAAGCCAATTCAAAAAAGGTTATTTCAAAAATTTTTGGAAAAATTTTTACAAACATCGATTTAGACAGCGATTTAAAGTTAATTTGTTTAAAAAATAGAAGGAAATACAAGTTGCTTTTAATATATAATTGCTTTTGTATGAAAGCAAATATAATTGCTTTTGTATAACAAGTTAATTAAGTTGCGGCCATTTGACTTTGCCATCCGACCGCATAATTTGCATAATAAACTAATAGCCACTCCAAAACCTTACCAGCCATTGAAATACAAGCTGCTATATTTGGCACTGAAGACAATACCTGGAGAATATAAGTCTATTTCTTTACAATTAGTATGCATTTATTTGTGGTGTGTTATTATGTGCAAAGTTGCTAGCATTCTGTGGTTTTTTTAATTTGGAATGATTTCACAGTTTGATCAGACTAGCAGTTATTATTATTTTTGCAGCATGAGACAGTAACCTGGCTGTTAGATACATGTAGTACAGCAATTTCTGTACTTTTCACTTACTAATAATCAGTATGCTGTCAGACTTTGTCTTTCAATCAGTGCCAAATTCATTGCAAATTCAGTGCCTGAATAAACCAGCAAGTGTGCCCTATAATTATGTGCTCAGCTACTGACTGGGGATGCTTGCCGTCACTTCAATAGCTCACTGGACCATCATTATAATTAGCTACATCCAGCACAGGGCAGACTCACCTGCAGGTAGCTGTTACATTCCTGTACAAGTTTCATAACACCTTAGCGCATTTGAACAGAGCTCTGTCAAATTTACAACTTAGAGTGATTTGAATACTTTCTGCAAATTCTTGTGTAGAAAAGAATGCCCTTTTGTGTTGAACAGTTTCAGATAGAAGCTATCATTTGGAAACTAAAAGGCCAAAATTTTGTGAAAATTTTACAGACTTTTTGTATTATCCTGTTAATTGCTTAACTAAATAAAAAGGTCAAAGCACTTTATGTACAGTGTTGGAAAGAAAATTTAATTCTCTTTCAGAAAATATGTAGTTTTGCACTAGTATCCCATGCAGTAAAACCATTATGGGCATTTTTGTAGGGAGATGTCAAAACTAGACAAATATTCATCATCGTGAAAGAGTCAATTAATTAATTATACAAAACCGTTTATTTTAACTCATATTTCCTTCTATTTTTTAAAGAAATTAACTTTAAATCACTGTCTATTTCAATAAATCCATCTGTAGGTGCCGCCATACTTAGTGCACATACACACACAACGTCTTGCGTGTAGGGGCATCGTAGGGGTCTGACTTGCATTCAGTTTGTCACACGATTAATTCACTAGAATGTAAATACTAGTAAAACCTCTGAAAAATGCTACCGAAAATTATCCGAAATTTCGGCTACGAAACTTAATAAATTTTGCCGAAAGTGCAAAAAACTGAAAATTTCGTTTCGGTAACATCCCTAATTGTAAGAAACCTTTTTATTTTGTGCTTCTGCAGTTAAAAGTCGTTTTTTATAAAGATGTCTTTTTCTCTACAGGGTTTTGAGCCAGAATCAGGCATAGTAAAACTAAAGATGCAAGGTTCGTGTACAAGCTGTCCCAGTTCTACCGTGACGCTGAAGAACGGAGTTCAGAACATGCTGCAGTTCTATATTCCAGAAGTGACAGGTGTAGAACAGGTACTAACTAATACCTAAGCACATTAGATTAACCCTACGACTCCATGTGCACATAATGCGTGATCTGTGATCAGCAATGTATGACGCATGTTGGCTGTTTCCATGTGTCCATAAGCGCTATACATATTAACAAAACCCACGGCGCTGTTTCCTCCATTTTTTGTCGCTATTCATGAAAATTGCAAGCAGTAATTTTTGCAAACCATGTCTCTGTCAAAATTTAACCGTGATAATTACAGCTGCACCATTAGCTTATTATTGTACTATTAGGCTAAAAAATTCAAAAGAAAGCACATGTTTTGGGTGCACAACATTTTGCAGAGGAGAGAACAATACGGCATGTATCATCATCTAGTGAAAAAACTGTAGTTAGGTGCACAACACATAACTACATGCTTCTTCCACCTCTCAAAAACTGAAATAGAAAAGGGTGTTATTGTTTATATCTCCCTAACTCTTTTCATGTATTTGTTAAAGTCAGAGATTCTGAATATTGAGCACTCGTTTAATCTTGGTGATCATTGTCCATAGAAATGAAAATTTTTAGTGGATTTTATTTTTATTAACTAGTACATTTGTTTATTTCCCATTGTATTTTTACCAAAACCGTTGTCAGAAACATGTATGGAGCTATCAATGCCCTTGTTAACAGCCTACACAATATTGTATCGTTTAACTGCAGGTTGAAGATGAATTAGAGTCATTGACACAGACTGAATTTGACAAGCTAGAAAAGAAGCTGCATGAGGATGACATACTGGCACCAGAACCATCAAGGAAGTGAAGTATTTTCAAGTAAAAGACTTTTCTGTGAAGAGAAGAGGAAATTGCTTCTTTTGTCGAAATGTCAGTCGGTTAAAATGTGAATTGAGTTTAAGTATTCACCAAGTGCTGAACTACAGAGTTAAAAAGCTGGTGACGTATCATTGCTATTAAAGGAAAGAAAAAGTCATTCAGTATGTTGGGTTTATTTTACTGTTATCACTTGAACTTAGAAGAATATAGCAAAGAAATTTGCAAAAAAACTTTCTATAGAGCATAGTGGTTGCTGCCATTCGTTTGAAAATTATGAAATTATGATGTAACTGGGAGACTTCGCGAGTTTTCGTAAGCGCTTTGTGGTTTTCTGTGAGCCAGCGACTAAACTAATTCAAACTTCTGCAGCTTACCGAATATTCACGCAAAAATATTATGAAATTTGCGACCCGATTTTTTTGTAAAGATTGACAGCTCACCACTTTTCTTCAAAACAAATGACGTCATTGGAAGAAGAATTGGCATTGAAAATGGGAGCTCCCAAACATGAAGTGGTTATGACTTAAAAGTGATTTTACTAATTACAGGAGACACTTGTCACACTTTTATTATTAAATCCTTGTAACATTTTTTGCGAACATTGAAATAATCCTCACATCCTAGAAACCTTAGCCTTTCCTTTAAATGTTAAGTTCAAATTTGTTACATATGTCGACAGTTACTAGATTGTTGTATAAATGTACCAGTTTATCATCCTCTAATGCAGATTTTTGTAAAATGTTTTGTTTGCTACAAAGTGTAGTTTAACAAACGTAAATGGTATGTTGTTTCTGGTATATCTATAACTTATCGCGTTTGATATTTTGTTTACAATAGATATTGATAGATTTGTAGTGTAAATAAAGATGTTAACAATCAACTTTTGTGACATCACAACATAACTAAGATATCATTTAATGTTTTAACAAAGTTTGCCTTAGAAAAATTATATTTTATTCTGTTTTGCATATTTTAAAGTGTAAATAAGAGTGTCCATTATAGTATCTAGAAAACTGTTCAGCAATTTTTTTATTTGACAGATTTTCACATAATTTGATTCAGCAAAATTGATAGTGTCAAGGTGTCAGCAAATGTTCAATTTTTATTGAATTAATTTTTGATTAGAATTTAAATCAGGAGTCCTTAAAGGAAGACATGATGATGAAGACATGAATACCCCATTTTCAAATACGGTAAAAAGCACACATTTTAACACCAATAATACTACAAAAGTGTTTGTGATAATTAAATAATAGATTAAAATCTTAATTAATGGCAGGCAAGCCCAACTATGGATGACATCACAAACTAACATAATTTTCAACAGCAAAAATATTCCACGAGCGTGTTGCACGTGTTTGTGAAAACAAAAATTGAAGTACAGTGCTACTGTAAGATATTCAGTGTGTTGTACTAGAACTAGGCAAGTTTTAAGATGAAAATTTAAATTTCATATTTAACGCTGCACTCACGCATGAGCTATCGAATGCGTGTAGTTCGTCACAAGCTAACACATCTAAACTGGAAGGTATGGCACCTGTTTTTTGTGTAACGCATTTCTGAAATGCAGGCGCTAGTTAGTGCTAACAAAGTGCTATCTAACTAACAAATGGCGAAATGCATGTAACAGTGTCGAACTAGTGGTGTGAACGTGAAATTGTGTCTATGTGGTAATAATTCCTTCACGTAAGTCATTTTTGAAAAAATAGTATGTTCCCTTTCGATATTTTAAAGAGTAGATCGTTTTGACCTACAGTTTAAGATTGGGTCCGGTTTTCTGAATATTCTGAATATTTCTGAAGATTGAGTTCTGAATATAATGCACTCGAACTTACCACACCTCTGAATGAGAATACACAAATGAGCAAACATCAATCAACCAGCGGGGCTCACGACTCCGTTTTGTCGTCGCATATTGACTGGCTGCTGCTCTGTAACAGAATCAGCTCCCAAACAAACGTGAAAATTGCATTGAAAATACTGTGAGGGATAAAGTCAAGATTTCTCCAGCCGTACAAGATTTCTGCTATTAAATTTGTTTAGCAATAGTACAGAGACATTATAGTGGTGCAACATTGTGCTTGACTAATGGTAATACTGACGTATAGTGCCTGGAAAAGTTGGAAAGTTAGATTTGTAAATTTGTTCAACGCAAAAAAGCTTAAATAAACCTGCCCCTGCCCAGCTTGGGAACCAACATGAGCTGAACCCGTTTACTCATTCTAAACTATCCCGTAAATGTCTTTTTACAGTGTGTATCCTCTAAATGTCAGTGTGTATCCCCTAAATACGCACAAAGCAAAGATGGTTTCTTTTTTCTTCTAGTATTAAAAATAATGGAAAGTGAAGGATAAAACGTTTGTAGTTGATCACAATCAAAGGCCTCCTCACAGCAGCAGTTGGTTATGTCCATTCATTTTGTTTTGTTTTTATATGGCATCTGTCCGTGCAAAATACTAATCTCTTCCCTACCCGAAATAATTTATTGTCCAGACTATACAACCCAAATATGGAGATGGGTGATCGATCGATAGTAGCTGGTCAAGGTTTATGGGTCAAGGCCGCTGAATGGCAGAAGTGAATATCACGAAATCGTGGGGAAGTATTCACTTTCATGTTCTCTTTACAGGAATAAGAGATAAATGAAAACACGATGGTGAGAAGCGACTACCACAAGGCCCTTTTAACAGTGAGGAAAGGAAAGCAAAGGGCGCAAGGAAAAATGACGCACGGAATTGATGTCATTTCTGAATTTTCTCGAAGTCCCATGCAGCAAGAAAGTTCATTTCACAGTGAAACCGCGCCGTTTTTCCTCGCGTCCAGTTAGCTGCAATTACTTTACCAGTTTTATACTGCATAACCATGTCCAAATTAAGTTATTCTTGCCGTATTTCTTATATACAAAGTACAATTAATAATAATAGATAATGTAATGTCAGACCTGTTTGCTTTTTAGTAAAGTTCTACTAGCCACTTCAAAGTTTGAAAATATACATATATATATAGAATCAATATATGCATGCGTTATTTTTCTTTTTCACGAATATAGCCATGTTGCATTAGTAAAACATAAAATCGTCAGTCTGTTAAAAGAGAGATTAAATCTTGTGATTTTATGCCGAGATCTGTTAATTGTTGTTCGTTAAATAAGTAAGAGCTATTTGAGTAGTTTAATTTAAGACTGAATTCCGGGAGGCTTCCTCACGAAAATGGGACGTTCAGTATTTCTGCGGCAAAGTTCCTCACGAGGAGGACACATAGCTTATAGCTGGCGGCACCGCGCGTCCTCACTGAGAATTGCCGTATAAAACAATGTGTTCCATTTTCGCGAGAAATGCGGCAAGGAATTTCTCCTCGAGGCATTTTGCTGGGCGTCATCGCTGTGAAATGGACCCCTAACTTGGTGTCTCCGCGGTTCACGAGGGGTTGGTACACAAGTGCGGTCTGATGATGATAAGTGCCTGCGTGTGTTGGTGAACTTCATAAAGTCCTAACAGCCACTCCATCCATCTGCTGATCAGGCGCAGTGTCGCTTATGTATTTAGTATTCCATTAGTAATATTTAGTAGGAAATAGACCCCTAGTATATTTTCAAGTTTGGCTTATGTGTGTTAAATAAATTTCTTCTGTTAACAAAGCAATGCGATATTTTTTTACTCAATATTAAAACTAAAATGCTCATAAAAAGTTATTGTTATTAATAATCAATAATTACATGCAGGCCAGCTAGCAGGGTGTGAGACTCGATATAATATAGATACTGTAATCATTTTCCACTTTTAGTATCACGTCTTCTGGATTTTTCTCATAACTTTTTTGATAAGTAAGTAATTTTTTGCGAAATTGCTTGTAAGATTGTCTTCCAAAACTTGGTTTATATTAAATTTCATTTTATTAATATTATTAACACTTGGATCATCATAATAAAAATGTCTGAAATTTTCTTAAAAAATCTGAAATTATCGTATTTGCAGTGCTTGATAATGGAAATTGTAACATGCATTACACTACATGAAAACTGTACATGGAAGTATAATACTGTTATTGAATTATTGTTAATCATGGCACTTTCTAGAATAAAAAAGAAATCACGGTAATCACTGCCATTTCTTGCTTTCAATTCTTTATCAAAGTTCGTAGTGTGAACTTTATTGTTGTTTACCTGTTGAAAGTGGCCTGCAGTTCACACACCTGTACATATTTATAACAATTTGCTTTGTCGGGCGTAAAAACATGAATCGGGAAAATAATTTCATGAGCAAACGGAGCAGAATGAAACTGATAAATCAGCACATTGTGTTCCGATTTGCCTCTTAGCGACAACACGGCCTGACTAGCCAGCTATTACAGCTGCTACTGCTTCTTCTATCTATTTAATTAGAGCGTGGTACACCTGACACCTCTACCCTCCACCCCCTTCCCGCCCGCAGGTGACAAAACACTGTGTAACGTATGACAAGCCGTCGGATGCTGCTCAATTACGGTTATTTTATTATCTATTGTCATCGGGCGAACAATGAGCTGTGTTAAACTATGCTACACCTGTTTCCACGTGCAAGCTGTAATGAAGAGGCGAATTACTCGGATAATGTGATGAAAAATGACACCAGGAAATCCCCATGTTAACAGCTTAATCACGTTTGTGTTTAAATAGTAATAAATAAAGTTCCAGTTACACATTACCGACAATTAGCATGAACATTGAACAATTTTTCTCTTTTTAATTAATTATTATTAGATAATATAAAACACATTGATAATGCAGTAGCTGTATGATTCGAATTCAGGTAATAAAGTCACGGGTAAAAAAGCCACATGTTAGAAAGTCATAGGTACAAAAGTCACAGGAAAAAAGAACTAACCCTAACACTAGCCAAAATTAATTGTGCGTTTTCTCCTGACCAAAATAGTGACTTTTCCCCTGTGACCTTTTTCCTGTGACATTTTTCATGTAACTTTTTTCCTAGGCAAAATTGTGGTTTTTTTCTGTGACTTCTTTCTTGTGGCTGTTTTCCTGTGACTTTTTTCCTAGCCAAAATTGTGGCTTTTTTCTGTGACTTCTTTCTTGTGACTTTTTTCCTAGCCAAAATTGTGACTTTTTTTCCATGACTTTTTCCATGTAACTTTTTTCCTAGCCAAAATTGTGGCTTTTTTCTGTGACTTCTTTCTTGTGACTTTTTTCCTAGCCAAAATTGTGATTTTTTTCCTGTGACTTTTTTCAAGTAACTTTTTTTATAGCCAAAATTATGACTTTTTTCTGTAACGTTTTCCTGTGACTTTTTTCATGTAACTTTATCACCAGTCACCGTAGGTTTCGCATGACAGATAGCTTTAGGTTGCTGTTTTAAAAACGCCGGGGAAAATTTTCACTACTACAGGAATAATTTAATATTCAGTATTGTAACATTTATTTTGTTAAAATAACCAAAATAAAGAAATTGAAAAGTTACGCCGATTCAAAACGCTTCTGTGTGAAAGTTTCAACTGAACAAAAACTAAGAAATTACAAAAAAGTCATTAAATATCTATAACACGTGACCCCAGCCAATTCTATCTGTTTACATGTAAGTCTAGTTTCTTCGTTAAGACGATTTACTTAAAGCAAAACTGGACCTAATCTTAACCTACAGGTCACAACAATCTATTCTTTAAAATATTGAAAGGGAATATACTATTTTTTCAAAAATGACTTACATGAAGGAATTATTATCACACAAACACAACTTCGCATTTCGCCATTCGCTAGTTAGACGGGTACTAGCGCCTGCATTTCGCCATTCGCTAGTTAGACGGGTACAAGCGCCTGCATTTCGCCATTCGCTAGTTAGACGGGTACTAGCGCCTGCATTTCGCCATTCGCTAGTTAGACGGGTACAAGCGCCTGCATTTCGCCATTCGCTAGTTAGACGGGTACTAGCGCATGCATTTCGGTAAAGCAGTGCACAAAAACAGGTGCTGTACTTCTCAGTTCAGATGTGTTAGTTTGTGACGAACACTCGTTCGGAAAATCGTCCTATGCTGCTTTAAACAATGTATACAAAATACCGTTTTCAGCCTTGTACAAAAGTATATATTTAGTATTGCTTACCTATCTGTTAGTCCTATAAATTTACTGCTTCGTTATTACAGTCCTTTTGCACTGTTTCAGATTTTGCACTGTTTTTGTGTGTCCAGTACTCGGGGTGGTTTGGAGACAAAAAGGTAAGCACCAGAAAACCGAGAATTTTGTCAAATTTGTATATAAATTTAACAGGGTAAGCTAGATTTCACCTAAGACTTATCTTTTAAGCACTTAACCACAAATTTTTGCTGTGAAAGTCCAATAAATAAACACCTTAGGTTTGATAATGTCATCTGGTTCTTAAAAATGAAAAAATTAAATATCACTATAATTGCATGTCTTTATAGTACTGATATTAGTGTAAAAATATGATTGTATTTTTAATAAAACTGTTGATCAATTCAGATCGCAATTTAGAAAAGTAATTCAAGTGTCAGAAAAACATAAAGAGCAGTTTTAAGGTAGTAAAAACACACTTAAGGGATAAATATTTCTTGTTTCTTCAAAAAGTTCAACTTTTTTATGTAAATCGCATTGAAATTTTCGTATTTTGTATGTATTTATTTTCTTTATTTTCACCACAAAAAGTTTATTCCATTGCAAAGAGAAATAAATTTCTAACGATTTTTAAAAGGTTTTGCTTTTTGTCCCTTCGACAAATAGACGTGACGACTGCCGCTTAATGTGTGAACTTCTTGATCAAATTACGACTTCCGCAAGGAACGTCGTCTGTTTCACTGCGAAGGACATTATTATCTGCTTAGTAAACTGTCAAGTCTTAATACTTAAAAGAAGACAGGATGACTTTTTTCATATACTATTCCACTTTCAAGTACGTACGGTAAAAAGCATACATTTTAACACCAATAATACTGCAAAAGCGTTTCTGATTATTAAATAATCGGATAACATCTTAATTAACGGCGGGCGAGCCCAACTAGTGATGACATCACAAACTAACATAATTTTCAACACTGAAACTATTCCACGAGCGTGTTGCGCGTGTTTGCAAAACCGAAAATACAGGTACAGCATTTACTGTAAGAGGTTCAGTGCGTTGTACTAAAACTCGGCAAGTTTTGAGATAAAAATTCAAATTTCAAATTTACTACTGTGCTCACGCATGAGCTGGTGTTTGAGCTGTCGAACGTGAATACTACGTCACAAACTAATACATCTGAAATGAGAGGGACAGCACCTGTATTTTTTGTGCAACGCGTTTCCAAAATGCAGGTGTTAGTGCTCGTCTAACTAGGAAATGGCGAAATGCATGTAACAGCGAAGAACTAGCCGCATGCTGCATATTCTTTCACATAAGTGATTCTTGAAAATATAGTATGTTTCCTTTCCATATTTTAAAGAGTAGATTGTTTTGACCTACAGTTTAAGATTGTGTTCAGTTTTGCTTTAATGTCCTTAGATAATCCTAATCTATATTAACAACATTGGGCCAATCAACAAACCAAACAAAAAGCATTGGCTCTCGAGTGCAATGTAAATAAGATAAACTGTTTAGCCTATTAGCAATTCATACGTATCGATCAAGCTATCAAAATATTAACTTCAGCAGTAATCCTATATATACAGGTAAAACTAAATGTATAGACTACTAAAAAATAAAGCCAACTCCTAACTACTTATAAACGCCATGTAAAACAATGAATCAAGTGATAGATAAGAAGACCAATGGGTTGCGGGGTATTAAACTGAGGGACCTGCGGGCGCAGGGTCAACAAACAGAATGTTTATCAAAAGTTAACTTTTGCTAACACTAACCTTGCCAGTCATTATTATGCGGTTTTACGAATTTTCTAGAGCTGCTTAACCTCTCATAAAGTGAATTCACCCTCGATAGTTTTATTTCCTGCCAAACTGTTGAAAATGAACAATGTTTACGCCTTGTGAAGTTTGATAAACCTGTACGGTGTAATTCGCGTACAAATCACATTTTATCAGCTTTGTGAACGTTTGTCATTATCATCAAAGTCACTATTGCGTGGAACCTCTTAAACTCGTATCTGTGGTTTAACCAACTCGCTCCCGTAAATCTCTAATGTTATCTGCAATTAAGTCAAGCGTCTCCTGATCTGTTCCACCAGCCAGCCGGCAGGTTGGCGTGCCATCCTGCCAGTCATTGGGGGAGGTCATGGACTCTGTCAACCGTTACTCCTGACAACGTTGGATGCGTTTTCTGGATCCCCGCGTTCACACTTTTGTGTCTACCTTTATGTGCTGCGCTGGGCCCTGATTCATCGCTGATAGCGTATGTGAACAATTTTGTATGGGACAGGCAGGGTTTAATAGAAAGATTAGGGTGGAGAAAATTGGATGGTTCAGTTTTTGGTAGTGTTCTTGCTTGCAGATAAATTTCATCTGTAGTACGAGAGAGAGCTCTCCTGAGAGTTGTCATCATTAACAGAGAAAAATGTAATGTCTTTATAGTCTCAAAGATTATAATATTTATTCAGTAGCTTTCGCCCTAGTGGGTCTCATCAGCTGAACACCCTCTGGTTACCAACACTTTCTGTTCAGCTGATGAGGCCCGCTAGGCCGAAAGCTACTGAATAAATATTATAATGTTTGAGACTATAAAGACATTACATTTTTCTCTGTTACATCTGCAATAGTTGACATTTGGGGACTTGAAGAGATTCAAAATTTGAAGACAACTCGGCGGCGGAAGGAGACAATTGTGGCAGTTAAGGTTTGTCTGTGTCGGTGACAAACTTCCGTCTTGATTCAACGAGATATTATAAGCCTGAAAATCGAACTTTTTTATTCAATTCGGCAACTCGGTGCCCCATTTTGTGGAATTCACGTCAAAAGTGGAGAAAATGCGGGTGAATTGTACAGAGCTTTATTCAAAGCTATTGCCAAGTTGGTAAACGTGGTCTGCCAGAGTTTGTTTGAAGTAAGTGCATTGATTTTCTAAAATTGGAATCATAATTAAGATTCAATTGTACATAGCAGTATAATAGAATTAGCAGATTTATAGTCACTGTCTACGTCCAAGTAAAAATCATAATTGTAATAAATTTTTCACATTTATAATATTGACTCTATAATACCATATATGTTCGATATCTTTCACCAGACGGCACTATATACAAAAATGTTGCGTCATATAGCAGTTATAGGTTTACTTACTAGAAATCTCCCATGCGGTAACAAAGACCACTATAAAATGGTATGGGGCTAATAAACATCTTTGTAAAATTATTCTTATAAAGTTCTACTCCTTCGGGAAGGTGTTTTAATCAGAGGTTTTGTCTAACTGGCCCCGCATTGTACCCACATCGAAGTCCGCACATTTACGTTAATAGACTTTTGCTGAACTTCTTTGTAGTTAGCAGAACAAAAGATAGAATAATTGTTGTGTCAACAAGACAGAGGGTAAACATCTCTGGTTTCAACAAAATTGTGTTGTCGTGTGCAAATGTTTTTACTTTTCCACTGTTGTTGTTTTGTCAAGATTTATAAATACCAGAAAGAAGTTAATTTATAGAGGCACTTTTTTCAAGAGTTTCAAGAGTTTATTCAACACTTCAAAGTATTTATTATTAAAACAACACACTACTTTAATTTATAACTGCTGAAAAGCATGTCCAAACTGGGACTTATTAACAAAAGAAAGATTATCTGTGTACCCTAAAAAGCCTTCTCTTAATGTGCAAAGTAGTTCAATTCCTTTAACTTTATTTTCAAACACTTAGCTATCTGTTATTTCTTTTCTACAGGCCTGTTTATTCATTACTTTGACTTTTTTGTAAATACCTAATTAGTACGTAATTTTCTATACTGTAGGCTTAGCCTGTATAAATTGGTTGTTGTTTGTATAGTGTACCACTGGTGATTGCTGTCGAAACGTTTGGACATGTTTTTTATTTTTTTTAATCAGTTTTAAATAAAAGTTTTAATAAACGTTCTGTTGTTTTAATAATCATGTCTAGAAAGAAATTTTAGAAATTGACGAAGAGTTTTTCAATGAAAAGTTCATTTGCATAAGCTAGTTGTGTTTTAATTTCAATAATGAGTAAGAGACTTTGGCAGAAATTAACTGAAGATATGGATGCCAACGTATTGCATGATCTAGGATTAAGAATTATTCAATAGATACGTAAACTGTAACATAGACCTTTTTCATATGGCATTAAATAACTGATGTAATGCCACAGATGTCAGACTAGCACAATTTAAGTAGATTTAATTAACAGACTACCACAATTTAATTAAAAAAACGAAAAATTTTTCTGACATGATAAATTCGGAAGTCTTAATTCGTTAATAGAAATCAATTACATGCTATGAAAAAACTGTATGTAAAACAGGAAAGAAACACGGATGACCCTCTTTTTTCCACAGAGCGTACATTTAATTGAGGTTTTAACACGATGTTATTATTTACCCCATAGAGCGTATTTCCTCTTAGCCTGGGTAGTTGAACTGAATGTCCAACAACGTAAAACTGTTCCAGCAATTTCTAGATCTACAGTAGGTATCTGTCAACGTATGTATTGCTACTGTTTTAGCAGTTTCTAGATCTACAATAGGTATCTATCAACGTATGTATTGCTACTGTTCTAGCAGTTTCTAGATCTACAGTAGGTATCTATCAACGTATGTATTGCTACTGTTCTGCCAGTTCCTAGATCTACAGCAGGTATCTATCAACGTATGTATTGCTACTGTTCTGCCAGTTCCTAGATCTACAGCAGGTATCTATCAACGTATGTATTGCTACTGTTCTAGTAGTTTCTAGATCTACAGCAGGTATCTATCAAACGTATGTGTTGCTACTGTTCTAGCGGTTTCCAGATCTACAGCAGGTAGCTATCAAACGTATGTATTGCTACTGTTCCAGCAATTTCTAGATCTACAGTAGGTATCTATCAAACGTATGTATTGCTACTGTTCTAGCAGTTTCTAGATCTACAGCAGGTATCTATCATATGAATGTATTTCTACTGTTCCAGCAATTTCTAGATCTACAGTAGGTATCTATCAAACGTATGTATTGCTACTGTTCTAGCAGTTTCTAGATCTACAGCAGGTATGTATCAAACGTATGTGTTGCTACTGTCCTAGCAGTTTCTAGATCTACAACAGGTATCTATCAAATGAATGTATTTCTACTGTTCTAGCCATTTCTAGATTTACAGCAGATATCTATCAAACGTATGTATTGCTACTGTTCCAGCAAATTTCAAGATCTGCCGCAGGTATCTATCGAACATATATAAATTGCTACTATCTTCCACGAGACGGACAGTCGCCGCACGTAAGATGCCTGGCACTCTGTGCAAATATTGTCGCGTCGTATAACAGTTATAGGTTTGCTTACTACCAATCTGTACTGTAAAAAGCCCTATAAAATGGTGTGGCGCTAATAAAAATCTCTCTCAAATTATTCTTACAAAGTTCTACTCCTCCCGGAACGTGTTTTAATTAAAGATTTTGTCTAACTAGCGAATCATTTAACCCGCATCTGAGTACGCACACTTCGAATAGCCACTCTAGACTAGTTGGTCTCAATATAGCTTAAGCCCATTTCAAACAGCGAACGAAATTTACCGGACATGCGGTTTTGGCCTGGTAAAGTTTCTACAAAGATATAATTCCATATCTATGATTTATCAGAAAGAAAGACTTCATTTCACACAAAAGGCGCGCGTTCAGCAAAAGCACTGATATTTTTCTGATGTAAAAAAGACGAAAATATAAATGCGAATATGAAGTATCTTTCTAGCAGAGATTCCATGGGATGAGGACACAAAGAAACCGGTCAGCTTAGTATCTTTTTTTATGAGTTCGGTGCACTGCTGGCTAGAATGCAGCAAGCAGCAGTGGGGGTGACCTCATGTAGGTGGTGGTGGAGGAACCGGTATTTACGTAATTAGTAAGAACGCTTATCCAAAATCCTTATCCTTCACGAATGGTATAAATAGTCGTAAATAAAACCGCTAAGAAGCAACTTTTCGGATGGCCATCCACTCTTACACTGACAAGGCTCGTTGTCGCTCTCAGCTTCGGTTGTTAAGCGCACACCATTTAGTTCTTCCACTCAGCCAATTGTATTTCATGAAAGCAATGTGGAAGCAAGAATTCATGCTGCCTCTGTTTAATCAACGCCTAATATTTTAAATTATAGTAAAGAAATCTTAATCATTTCTAAGTTCTCCTGCTCCTAAAATCGGATTCGATTGTAGTTGTTGAACACCTCTACTATCCAAGTCGCTTCCGGTTTGTCAGGTGGGTGTGTTTGCAAGGTTTTAAAGGCTTCTTCTACTTTTATTTCGCTTGGTAATCTGACGAGGTGTCCTAACCTTAATCTTCGGAGCTTGACTTCTGAACTCCAAGAAATTTCGTTCTCGTACATGTATATTGTTCTTCATTTTTGACTATGAATGGTTACCTTATTTTTAAAGGACGACAGGATGATTTTTCAGATTTCAACTTTACCGCTGTGCTCGCGCATGAGCTGTCGAACGTGTGTAGTTCGTCACAAACTAAGACATCTGAACTGAGAGGTACAGCACCTGTTTTTTTGCGAAATGCAGGCACTAGTGCCCGTCTAACTAGTGAATGGCAAAATGCATGTAACAGTGAAGAACTAGTGGCGCGAACGTGAAATTGTGTTTGTGTGGTAATAATTCTTTCACGTAAGTCATTTTTGACAAAATTGTATGTTTCCTTCCAATATTTTAAAAAGTAGGTTGTTTTGACTTACAGTTTATAATGACTGGTTTTGCTTTAAAAGTTTCCGAAGTTGAGTAGTTATGCCACGTTTTAGTCTGTTTTTCTTGAACAACCATGTTACACTCTGTACATAAATATGCTGGCTACAGAACCTATGTTACAATTTATTTATTAAGAACATTTATAAAATATAAATTATTTTATAAAAGATGAGACTGGCAGGCTATGTTAGCTCTTAAGCCAATCTATCTTATGAAGTGGCAAAATTAAAATACATCAGTTTACGTAGGATGAAATTCACATTACATTAAAAAAGCGATGAAATAAAAAATCAACAAAATATATACAAAGTGTAAATTTATCAAAATTGGGAGAAATCACTGAACTAAAGTAAAAATGTTACAGAAAAATCTATTAAATTTGCAACATTTTAACAAATAGGTTTCGGCTTGTTATACTAGCCGGTATGTACGTTAGTTTTTACATAATGTATGCATTAAATAACTGAAATCTAATTTGAGTAATTCAGTGTTTCAAACGTATGGTTGCTTGTAATTTCTATTCATATAATTATTCTCAGTTTTTAGTACAGCACTCGTGTATTTACAACTTTTTTATGACCGCAATAATTATTATATTTCTTTGTTTTTGACTGACTTACTTGAAGGTTTCTTTTTATTAATTGTTTCTGAAAAGAAAAACAAAGAATGTTATCGACATGCAAAAAATCGATATTATTTAACCTTTGATTTATTTGTGAAATATGTGAAATAAATTACAAGCAAAATTAAAATTTATCTATTAGATTTACTTAGTAGCAATTAACACACGTAGTCCTATCTTCTAATCATTCAAGTAAATGAATTCGAATAATTTTTTGCAACATGTAAGACATTTTCTTATTTAAGCCCGTGAATTTTTTCCCATGTAATGAAAATCGCCTTTACGTTCAGGCCCATCTACGTAGTAGCTACCGTAACGACGCTGATTAACCCTTTGACCCCGTCTTCTAGTTAATCTATTATCTGTTCTACATTTATTACAGAACAGCAGCTCTACTATTCATTGACGATAGCCTGTCTATATGGTTGAGAATGCAAGTGATAAGCAATAATGATTGTGATGTTTTGGAAAGTCATATTTGTACATTATTGATACATAATAAGCAAACAAGGTGTAGCCAAAAATGAACACATTTCCAAAGAAGAAACCAGAGGTAAAGAAAGTGAGAGTAAGGAGCAGAACGGGAGAGGGAGAAAAGAAATAGTGTGAGGGAGAAAGGGAGACAGACAAAGCGAGAGAGAAGAGAGAGAGAGAGAGAGAGAGAGAGAGAGAGAGAGAGAGAGAGAGAGAGAGAGAGAGAGAGAGAGAGAGAGAGAGAGTGTGTGTGTGTGTGTGTGTGTGTGTGTGTGTGTGTGTGTGTGTGTGTGTGTGTGTGTGTGTGTGTGTGTGTGTGTGTGTGTGTGTGTGTGTGTGTGTGTGTGTGTGTGTGTGTGTGTGTGTGTGTGTGTGTGTGTGTGTGTGTGTGTGTGTGTGTGTGTGTGTGTGTGTGTGTGTGTGTGTGTGTGTGTGTGTGACTGACGGAAAGAGAGAAAGTGAAAAAGAAGGCAGCAAAGGAGATAATGAGAGGTGTATCATAAAGATAAAGTAACAGCAGATAAAGTAAGATTAACTAAAATTACATATCTATCCAGTCAAACTTTAAGTACTGCTTCCAGTTATAGCAAGTGCTAAAGTTTCCACTATAATAAGAGTTTTAACAGAAATACGTTCAACCACCGTTAAACAGAAACACATTCGTTCAACTGATAATGAGCAGACTACTGAATAAGATTTGAATAACAAGGAGAATGTGAGGTAGCACGACAAATGCGGGTAACGTAGCTAGTTTGCAGTTATTTGCAAGCCACAAAGCAAGTTGTCGAATTGTCGACAATCACTTCTTCTTTCAGCTTCTTTTCACCACAGACTGACCCAGCTGGTTCACAGGAATGAGCGAAACTGTAATGTCCGGTTTGAGTACCGCAAGGTTTGCATTGTAGTCGACGCCAATCGCCCCATTTTCCGATAGCAGGAGGACCCGCAGAGGCATCCGTGACGTGTGGTTCAACCAAGACAACGGGTTCGCTATCTCCACACACTTTGTTGATACATGTAGTTGGCTTGGACTCTTGTAATCCTTTCCCCTGACAGGCGACAAGGTTCCTAGGACAGAGGTACTCAGTGCAGTTTTGTTCGTCACTGCCATCATCACAATGTAGCTTCCCATCACATCTGAATCTCTCCCAGTAGCACTGTCGTTTATTTGTGCAAGTGTAAAAATTATCTCTACACCAGGAAGACGTGCAGTTCTTGATCAGGATGTAGCCGATCTGGTTACATTGTTGGTAATCGCTGCAAGAGAAGACGTCTGTCATGCACTGGACTTTCACACCAGGGTACTGGTCTAAGCACTCGTAGCAATTCGATGAGCCAGCTGAAGTCTCTTGGCAGTGTTTCTGTCCTAGCCATGAGGAGATAAGCGCTGCAAAGACGATAAAGTTTCCAAGTTTTTCCATGTCGTTTTCCAATCAGCTAAAAGTTTGTGAAGTTGAGGCGCTATATCATTTTTACCACTGAGTAAGACGCCAGAAATTAAAGCTATAATTTTATTATTATAATCTGGATAGCCGTTCTACGCTGTCCCCAAATCAGTTCACTGCTACGTTGGAACAAATTATAAATCAGAAAAACTTAGAACGGAAGGACAGTTGGTGTAAAACTATTGTGTCTGCCATTGTTTCGGTTTTTCGAAAATTTGAGGCTTACCGGGCTTTTTCCAGCTATGTTAACTTGCCAAGTAACTTGCAAACTTGTTCATGCTAGAAAGCAAAACTTCCTGAGAGTTAATCTCCAACGCTGACACATTTTTCTCTAGCTCTTTTTGAAACTATGCATTAAATGCGACTCGAGAGTCACTCATTTAAAAATGTCGTTTTATTGTACGAAAGCGCAACTTATTCTTTTACCTTTATAAATCTAAAAGGCGGTAACCAAAAACAGCACAGCAATGATACGAAATTCTTTCGCAACAAAGCTTCTCTGTTGAGAGCAAAATAAAATTCTTTGTTCAGAATTAGAACTATAATCTCTAACATCTAGAGAAAGACATAGGAAACCAAAAAAGCAAAATATGAAATATGTAATGTTACTTAATTTACGTGAGCAAATTCGTAGTCTCTCTCCTTCTCTTTCTCTCTCTCTCTCTCTCTCTCTCTCTCTCTCTCTCTTTCTTTCTTTCTTTCTTTCTCTCTTTCTCTCTCTCTCTCTTTCCCCCTCTCTCTCCTTCTCTCTCTCTCTCTCTCTCTCTCTCTCTCTTCTTCTCTCGCTTTCTCTTTCTCCTCCACCTTTCTCATCTCCTCCGTCTCTCCCTCTCTCATCGTCTTTTCTCTCTTTAACTCATTCTCTCTCTGTTCTCCTTTCTCTCAGGCATCTCACTCACTTCTCTAGTTCTGATCTTTTCCATAACCAAGTGACATGTAGGAGTTTGCGACGTTTTTTGTTCACTCTACTGACCTATTCCTGCAAAACCACCATCATTGCTCATTCTGCCCAGTCCAGGCTGCTCCAATAATCTCACACTTCTTCAACAGTGCGTCTCTTTGTATGAAAATCACTAGCATTTATCCCGTATTTACTTTTATAATGTAGCAGACAGTGGTTCTTCTGTGAGGGAATGTTTGTTCCCGACTCATACAAAACTAGGGATACGTCTTTTCGTCACAAAAATCCTGTTTTGCCACTAATCTTTCACTGCAGTGTAGCATCTAATTGAAAACCTACCTACCTGGAAACCTGACACGGGTAAAAGCCCCGGCTAATTATCGGCTCATATAAAGGGAAACTGGCTTAAATCTGTACCTGCTATTTCAGATCACTCTTATCAGTTTACTTTCACTTTCGGAAAGCACAAGCATCGCATTATTTAAAAAAAAGATGCACCTGTGTCATAAAATCACGTGCTATAATCACAAATCTATAGTTAGTGCAAAACAGGACGCTTTTCATATTCTAACCCATTTTGAAGTACGGTAAAAAGCATACATTTTAACACATATAATAATGCCAAAGCATTTCTGATAATTAAATAATTGGTTAAAAACTTAATTAACGGTGGGCGGTCGAACTAGTGATGACGTCACAAACGAACACTATTTTCAACAGCACAAACATTCCATGAACGTGTTGAACGTGTTTGCGAAAGTGAAAATTGAAGTACAGTGCTACTGCACAACATTCAGTGTGATATACAAAACTCGGCAAATTTTAAGATAAAAACTCAAATTTCAAATTAACCGCTATCCTCACGCATGAGCTCTCGAACGTGTGTATTACGTCAGAAACGAACACATCTAAACTGTGAGGTACAGCACCTGTTTTTTATGCAACGCGCTTCCGAAATGCAGGCGCTAGTGCCCGTCTAACTAACAAATGCAGAAATGCATGCAACAGCGAAGAACTAGCCGCGGGAACACGAAATTACTTTAGTGTGGTAATAATTCTCTCACGTAGGTCATTCTTTAAAAAATAGTATGTTCCTTTTCAATATTTTAAAGACTAGATTATTCTGACCTACTGTTTAGGACTGGGTCCGGTTTTCCTTTAACTTTCTGAAGCAGTCCATACTTACTTGGCTCAGCATTTATATGGTATCCATACAATTATTAAACAAATTATTACATATTTAGCTCATTATAATTCGTTGATAGCTATTAATTTTAACACTTTTATATAATTATTAGATAAGAAAAGCCTATAGATACTGGGGGTGACCATTCTCTATCAGAAAGCGAATTCGAATCAAACTTTTGACTTCCGAACTCGAGTCAAACCTAATTTCACGATTTCGAATCCGAATCGAATTCGGATAATGCGTATTGCTTGACTTTGTTCTACAGTAAAAACACTAAAAATTATCATAAAAAAACAAGAAGCGGCAGATTGCTCACGTCGATGGATTTCACGCAAAACGATTTCAATGGAACATCTCTAATTCTGAAAGATACTTCATCTTAGAGAGTAGCTAAGGACTAAAGCGTTTGGCAGCAGGAGATTAGCAGTGTTATGTCCTTTGACGAATGGACACATAATATGATATGAACGATGATAAAAGCACTAATATTTGTTTAAAAATTGTGCAAAGAATTCGCATTAAATTGTTATGTTTGCATGCCTTTTCAAACGCTTTAATGATAAAGAACGTACAAAGTTGAAATCTTGACATATTCGAATCTATAATTTTTGGTTCGAATGGTATGCGAATTAAAAAACTCGTTCGAACTCGAATGCTCGATGCTCACTCCTAATAGATACGGGCTAAAATGGTTCGTTGTACATTAATCAATTATTATACAGAAATTTTTTTAAAAGAAGTTGGCCAAAATGCATTTGGTGAAAGTAATAGACATTTTTGCAGGAACAAGCTAACCTGTACGTTTCGAAATATTGCTGCCAACAAGCTGAAGAACAATGATCATGACAGTGAGATATCAGTTGCTGGGGCTCAGTACGAAAGACATACAGACATACAGACTGATTTTTAATACATCAACCATCGCAACACTGTAGTCAATGTAGTGTATGTGTTTGACAAAGTTTTGCTGGTTGCTCGGTTACTTGGGTCTTCTTAGTCTTGTTTTAATCAGGAGAAAAGAGTTTAAGTAGTTTCACAGCTAATAAATCATACATGAGTGCACTGTTTGCGAAGGCATGCAGCACTAGATAATGTGCTACCTCTGCATTAATGTTGCTAACACAGCTAAAGGCAATGCTTTTTGGAACAGACAAAGAGAGGTATGTGAATTACAACAAAGAAATTTGTCTAGACATCCTGCATGTTCATGTTCATGTTTACGTTCATGTTGCTGTTATGGTAGTCGTTATTGTTGTCATCGTCATTGTCGTTGTCATTGTCAATGTCATTTTTGTTTTTGTTGTTGTTGTTGCTGCTGTTATTGTTGTTGTTGTTGTTGTTCTTGTTGTTGCTGCTGCTGCTGCTGCTGTTGCTGTTGCTGTTGCTTTTGCTGCTGCTGCTACTGCTACTGTTATTGTTGTTGTTGTAGTCGTCGTCGTCGCGACATCGTCGTCGTCAATAATTATAATAATGACGACGACGACATCGCCGTCGTCATTATTATTATTATTATTATTTATTTATTTATTTATTTTATTTCAGCCTTGTAAAGTTCATAAAACAAAAAATAATAATGAGACAAGTAAAAACATACAGTGTTAGTTTACAGAAACATAGTAAGCTTACGTACAAGAAAATGTTAATTTAGGCACTCTAACTGTTGTTATGTAAAGAGAGACCTCTATTAGTGGAAATTGTAATTTCTTGTTTTAAAATGTCAATATTTTTCTGTGGCTAGCATGCAGTTTGTTCCGGGTTCGAATCTCATAGGAACAAAAAGTTTTGCAGGTTCTCTAACTTGCGCGTTTATGATTACAAAAAACACAAACGCAGTTATCACAGGTACTGGCTTGCTAAAGTTTCTTTGTCAACTATTTATATAAAAGCGGTTGCTTATAATTCAATTTTTCTGTAATTAGTAAATTAATTGTAAGAATTAAACTTTTCATGACTTACATTCACACTGCTACTCTTTTCTGCAGCGTAAGTTACCTCTTGCCTCGTCCAAAGCGCAATTTGTATAAAATAGAAATCTATATAATAGTTATTCATGTAGAAGCTAAAGTGGTACTGCTGTTTCACATTCATTTTGGAGTATTGTACTCCAACTTGGAATCCTTATTTACTAAAAGATCTTGATTTGGTTCAAAATGTTCAGCGGTATTTTTAGCTCGCAGATTATTCGCTACGTGCATCATGGCCGTATGTCATTCACTGACCGATTACCATTTATAAATCTTGAGCCACTTGAACTTCGTCGAATACACTGTGATTTGACAATGTGTTATTCCATACACAGTGCTACAGACAAAGATGTATTTTTTAGCAAAGCACCTTTATCTAATGTAACCAGGAATCACCGCTTGAAGTTACAGCCCACTCTTTGCCCACTTGATTGTATTACAAACTTTTCTTAAACAGAATAATTAGAATTTGGAATGAACTTCGTGAGTTTATCGGCGGTGCCTCCTTGATCTGTCCACAGAGTAGCAAACGTTTTAACAAAACATTTAAAAGATTTAAACCTTAATAGTCATTCATCTTTTCACAGACATATGTAAGTAGCCTTGGCTGTTTGTGCTGTTAACCGTATTCTTTTAACTAGCCAATTTCATCTGCAAAATTTATATCTGTGCTGTACATACATTTTATCTTGGTTTCGTATTTTATACTTTCTTGTAAATATTTTTAATACATTTTAATAAGGATTGCGTATTAAAACGTAATTTTATAAATCAGCCACTACCAACACAAATCAAGCTTGTTCATTTACCGTTGACGTAATAGTAATACTTATTACAACCAACAATTTGATTTATGTGACGTTCTCTAGATAATTATATCAAGTTATGAAGGCAAAAAGCGACAGACACGTGTGCAATCGTTTATCATGAGCATATCGATGGTAGTCATGGTGAACCTTTACACAGCGCCCATGTTTTATGCATTTATGTGATGTAGAGAGTGCTGTAAAAGGTGCCCTAACCTCTCACTTATCTTACAGTGAGAGTAAGAATCTTGAATATAATTGTTAGTAAACACTGACATAATGTGTTATTCATTGTATTCGCGGACTGGTGTATTTTCATTATGCGAGCCACTTTGTGGTTTGAGCAGTACTGTATATGTGTCCTTTCAGTCAAAACTCATACGAGAGATACAAGACTTCGCGGAGTGAAGATAACAGCTTGGCTTAATTCATGGAAATCTGGTGAAGTGATTATTACAACTAGAGGGGCACCTTGCTGTTATTACATGATCACTGCAAACTGTCAAACTTTGGCCAGAGATGGACCAAACTTCATGTTTCTCGTCTTCTGGACAGATTAAGACGAGTCGTTGAACATGGGTGATCCATTGCCGTTATAGTTACCGTAACGTTGTGGAACAATTGTCTAATTATCTAAACAGTGTTGTGTTAAGTGAGCAAATGTAAATTTTTAATACTCTCCGAGTTAAACTAGATGCTACTTGTCCTAATAGTCTTATTTTCAGACCTTTCAGCAAAGTTAGACCTCTTACGCCTATTGCACGCATTGGCCGGGAAAAATTTTAGTCAAGAAATTTCCTCTCCTAATCATAATCCTAATCCTAATCCTAAGTCACGGTGCCCTTCAAATGTCAAAAACTTTTACTTTTCCAGAAGCTTTCGCCCTTCACGGACTTTGTCAGCTGTAAGGGAGATACAATAACAAAAATCATAAAAACCATTTATAGGCGTTTATAAAGCAGGTAGGTCAGTTTTGGTTGTTTTCAAGATCTAGGCCATACAATTTCAGGGATATTTGTCAGCAGTTTCATTTTGATTTTGGTTTCTTAACTAGTAATTGTAATATTTCTTCTAATTTAGTTTTAAATACAGTTTATTAAAGGAAAACCGGACCCAATCTTAATCTGTAGGTCAAAACAATCTACTGTGAATTATTGAAAGGAAACATACTATTTTTTTCAAGAATGACTTACGTGAAAGAATTATTACCACACAAACACAATTTCGCGTTCGACCCACTAGTTCTTCGCTGTTACATGCATTTCGCCATTAGCTAGTTAGACGGGCACTGGCACCTGCATTTCGGAAACGCATGGCACAAAAAATAGGTGTTGTCCCTCTCAGTTCAGGTGTGTTAATTTGTGAATTCACACGTTCGACAGCTCATGCATGAGCACAGCGGTAAATTTAAAATTTGAATTCTTATATTAAAACTTGTTTAGTTTTAGTACAACACACTGAATATCTTACAGTGGCATTGTACTTCAATTTTCGCTTTCGCAAACACGTGCAACACGCTTGTGGAATATTTTTGATGTTGAAAATTGTGTTAGTTTGTGATGTCAACACCAATTTGGTTCACCCGGCATTAATTAAGTTTTTAATTTGCTACGTAATTATCAGAAACGCTTTTGCAGTATTAATTATCTTAGAATGTATACTTTTTACTTGAAAATGGGGTAGTATATCCTGTCTTCCTTTAATGAATTTTGTATCTCTTATTTTAATGTCATTGTATACTTGCACTTTACATGTAGTTTTATCTGTAATTTTTATGATTTTTATTATTGTATCTTTACCTTACAGTCCGCGAAGGACGAACTCTCCTGGAAAAATGAATGTTTTTGAGATTTAAGGGGCACTTTGTTTTCTTTATGATTACGACCATGGCAAGTAGCAGAAGAGTACTATATTATTTTCAAACAAATTTCCTCTCAATTAAGACAGCAGTAGTTAGACCAGCAAACACTAGACACTACTACAGGCTGGTCAGCACCACTTCCGCTAAAATGGCAAATACGCTATCGAAAAAAGTCAATTTGTTCGGCGTCACAACAAATTTACTTCGTAGTAACAGTTAATATAAACAGGTTTAATGTCTGTATAATTAATGTGCATATGTTAGAACTGTTAGAATGGTCTACAGCTTTTCATCTGCCTGGCTTTTTATTAGCAATTAAAGATTACTTACGGTAAATAGAAATTTCTTATAAAAGCTTTCGATTTTTCTTAAACACTTTTCTTAAAAACGCTACGTACTAATCCTACAATGTCATTCCAGACATTTAAAACATAATTACAGAGACGCTGAACGTTGAGCACGCCACCTGGTGAAGACTAGCGCCTACCTAGCCCTGATTACTCTTATGATGAGATTACTATGTGTTTTCTGATAGCTATAACACGTGATCGATGCAGTGAGCCAATCTGATATCTATAATTAAATTCTTACACTGCATTAACAGTACCCGCTGGCTTCATGCGAATGCTACAGAGATTCAGGTGCGAATGGTAACATCGTGCATCAGTGTGTGCTATGTTACGTGGCTTCAAGGTTCAGTTTTACTCTGCAGTCTAGTGGAAGCCAAATATTTAATAATAAAAAGAAGCTGTGTGTTTTATGCATCGTTACAATTGCTATAAACAAAGAACTGTACTATCGAGAATAGTCAAAAGGTTGTTAAAAGTAAGAGTTCAAGATGGTGACGTCACGAAGTGTCATTTGAGTAACAAGTGAAGCCATTTGTGCCTTAATGAATCATCTGAACAGGTATCAACAGGTGAAACATGGGATGCTGTCCTGCAAAGTACTGTAGCTCATGGGATTTAGGTAACTGTTATTAGTTTAATATCATTCAATAACAAATGTGTAGATTTCGATACCAGTGTCGCTCACGTGATAGATTACACGAAACATATGGCGCCACATGTTGCTAAGAGGCAGGTATCAGTTGCAAATTTTGCAAGCCAGTAGTTTTTTCTTGCAACTTTGCTGGGTAGGCCCTGAGGTTCTCCTTTTTCTGGGTTTCATTCTAAAAAGTATTTTCCATCGGCAAAGGTTGCAAGGTTCAAACGACTAGCTTTAATTGCGTTCATTTGGATGAGATACATTGTCTATGTCTATCAATGACGCGATTATTTTGAGGCTTGAGCTTACGCCATTATCCAAAAATGGAGCTCATTTTCTATCTAGGTCCTTGAGAAACGTCCGGAAATTTTTCTCTAGAATCGTATCAAACAAATGTGTCAAGTAGATTCCCAATACCCCCACCTCCTCGGCATCCCACTCCTTCCGACTGAACTAGAAAGACTTTCAAATACTGGGACAAAATAAGGCAAACATGGGTGACGGTCTAACAGCGGCACTCGTAACTCTATAACTCTTTTCATCTGTCCAGAAGGACCAGTCTAACAAGACCTGAAACTGCACAGTTCCAATTATTACCACATTTTCTCGCTTCAACCTTAGCAATCGGAGCAATTGGTTTAAAAATAGAATGAATTAGATCACCATTGCAGATTTAGCATTATCCTGCCGAGAATGGATTAACATCTGAGATCATGGATGATAGTTTACATGTTATTGGTCCAGTTGTGCACCACACTTGATCTTATAATTCAATAACAAACCTATAAGTAAATGCCTAGATTTTATTAAAGGAAAACCGGACCCAGTCCTAAACTGTAGGTCAGAATAATCTACTCTTTAAAATATTGAAACGGAACATACTATTTTTTAAAGAATGACTTACGTGAGAGAATTTTTACCACACTAAAGTAATTTCGTGTTCCCGCGCCTAGTTCTTCGCTGTTTCATGCATTTCGGCATTTGTTAGTTAGACGGGCACTAGCGCCTGCATTTCGGGAACGCATTGCATAAAAAACAGGTGCTGTACCTCACAGTTCAGATGTGTTCGTTTCTTACGTAATACACACGTTCGAGAGCTCATGCGTGAGGATAGCGGTTAATTTGAAATTTGAGTTTTTATCTTAAAATTTGCCGAGTTTTGTATATCACACTGAATGTTGTGCAGTAGCACTGTACTTCACTTTTCGCTTTCGCAAACACGTTCATGGAATGTTTGTGCTGTTGAAAATTATGTTCGTTTATGACGTCATCACTAGTTCGAACGCCTACCGTTAACTAAGTTTCTAACCTATTGTTTAATTGTCAGAAATGCCTTGGCATTATTATATGTGTTAAAATTGATACATTTTACGGTACTTCAAAATGGGGTAGGATATGGAAAATCAGCCTGTTTTGCTTTATTTACATTAAAGCGAGATTAAATGCTTTAAAAATTTACTTACAATAGCGATGTGTATAACAAACTCAGCGGGGTAGAACGCATATAACGCATTGTTATCAGTTTGTTGTTTGGGTCTCCTTTATCAAGATCAGTGAGACTTTTGCTTGGAAAGTAATGGAATTTTGTTGGTTTATTTGATATTTGCATAGCGGCTTTTGCATTTTCTAGTAACTCGATAAAGGTTTTTGATAAATTATAAACATGTATGTATACCAAAAAAATTTCGAGAGATACAAAAGTTTTGGCAAACCCAGGAATTGAACTTGTAGTCAAGTTGAGATTCCAAACAGATGGAAGCGTATTTCTGAATGTTATTGGCAACATGCGCATTGATCACTCATTACATTGATACACAATTAGCTGTCTTTAAAATTATCATAAGGTAATAGAATAGAGAAAATGATAAATTAAAGATAAGTTAAAGCAAAACAGGATGATTTTTCATATCCTACCCCATTTTGAAGTACGGAAAATGCATACGTTTAAACTAATATAATAATGTCAAAGCAGTTCTGATAATTAAATAATAGATTAAAATTTTAATTAACGGCGGCTGAACTCAACTATTTATGACAAACGAACATAATTTTCAACAGCCAAATCATTCCATGAGCGTGTTGCACGTGTTTGCGAAAGCGAAAATTGAAGTACAGTGCTACCGCAAGATATTCAGTGTGTTGTACTAAAACTCGGCAAGTTCAAATTTCAAATTTACCGCTGTGCTCACGCATGAGCTGTCGAACGTGTGTAGTTCGTCACAAACTAACACATCTGAACATGCAACGCGCTTCCGAAATGCTGGCGCTAGTGCTCCTCTAACTGTCAAGTGGCTAAATGCATGTAACAGCGAAGAGCTAGCCGCGGAAACGGAAATAATTCTTTCACGTCAGCCATTCTTTAAAAAATAGTATATTTGCTTTCAATATTTTAAAGAGTAGATTGTTTTGACCTAGTTTAGGACTGAGTCCGGTTTTCCTATAAACAGTGTATCGATTAAATAGCTTCTTGCGTAAGTGCTATTAAATAAGCACACATCTCCATTTTTAAGTAGGCAGAATTGTAGCATGTCATCTTATCGGCTTGTGCCAACAAACTTTATCATCTAACAAAATCGTAAATATGTCATGTTGGTTAGACTTTGTGACCTATCTAACAATATCGCAGGAGTGTCGTGATAGGATTTCATATTTTTCAATACGTTCTAACTATTTTTGCGCCAACAAAAATAGCAGTCAAACAAAAGTTGCTGTACTTCAAAGGATTTTGTTGGCGATTTTTGTTAAAAGTTGGCCGACATTGTGCGCTACTGTCCTTGCGCAATTTTATATTTTCGTTTTCATCGACTTTTTATAGTCCGAGATTGTTTAGCTATTTGCTTATTGTAAGACCTGTTTGGGCTTAGGGATGTATATAAGTATCCTGGCATGGATGTAAAGTTTCCAGGTTTTTCGTGTGTATTTTTCATACCATCACTCGCTATTAACAGAAAGAGAAAGCATAACAAAAGAGAGCCGAGTTTTACATGATTCTAACCGGTTCTACAAATAGAGATCCCTAGTGTAATTATGCTCATCATTTTTCAACATAACAAGAGCAGGTAGATAATAGACCTAATTAAATTAGTGACATTCCAGTATGTGTTAATGTAACCTGAACGCAATACACCATCCACAGGAAGCAAGCCTAGGGACAGGTGGGAAAATGCGTTCACAGCTGAACTGTAGATTACACTCTTACTGTTAAACTTTAAATTTTATTTATGTTTTGTTCTAGTGGTTGTCTGGCTGGCTGGCTGGTTTGTTGGTTGGTTGGTTAGCTGGTTGACTGGCTGGCTGTGGTTGGTTGGTTGGCTGGCCGGTTGGTTAGGTAGTTGACTGGTTTGTTAGGTTGGCTGGTTAGTTGATTGCTTAGTTTACTGGTCGGTCGGTCAGTAGTTTGTAAATTGATTGGTAAGTTTATTAATTAGTTGACTGTTTGGTAAATGGACCTACTTGGTTGTTAGTTTGTTGGTTGGCTGGCTGGTTGGATGGTTGGGTAGTCGGCTGGTTTGTTAGGTGGGCAGTTTGTTGGTTGGTTCATTGTCTGGTTGGTTGGTTGGTTAGTGATTTGTTGGTTGACTGGTTTATTGACTAGTAGCTGGCTGCTTAGTAAACAGACCTAGTATTTGGTTGTTGGTTTGCTGGTAGGCTGGCTGGTTGGTTGGTTCGTTATCTTACATTATATAGTACATCTAGTTGGCTGGTTAATTTGTTGGCTGTTTGGTAAACGGACCTAGCACTTGGTTGTTGATTGTTCAGTTGAAGGGTTAAATAACCGACAGGTCACTTCCATGATCTACAAACCAACCAGTTACTGGACTGACTGATTTAATGACTAAATACAAAGTTTTGTTCCCACATCCTTCCTTTTTCGAGTATGTTAGTTTATGTAATGTATTGAGCAGAAAATGGACTGGACACAGAAAATAAAGGGCTTTTCCTCAAACAGGAGCAAGAGCTTTTTCATACTTAGTGTTAATGTGTGTTGTTAAGTGTTGATTGCTTTTACTTTCAGCAGATATACAACCATTAAAAGAGCCAAGATTGACTCATTTGAGGACCATCAGATCAAGTCCACGCATAAACTATTCAATAGATGCTTCTTCAAAAGAGATTCTAGATCAGAATCGGAATGGTGTCATAAGTAAAACTGGAAGCAATTACATTGGTAATACATGTTGTCATCAATGTTGTTTTGCAAATTATGATGATAGAATCATATCAAGATTTTAAAACTGATCTTTAAGTTTTTCTACCATTTGAATTAATGTACTTGTGTTTCTGTTCATTTACAGTTTGTTTGTCTTTCCATCCATTCATTAAATCACTCGTGCTTTCAATTATATGTGACTGTATTCTTTCATTGATTAATTTATTCATTCATTCACTTTATTTGTGTATGCACACAATCATTCACTACTCATCCTTTCCCATCCTCCCACTTACTCACCCACCCTCTGGTTTATTTGAGTGCATGTACACGTACCGTCTATCCATTTTTCAATGTATTCATTTAGTAATTTACCTATGTATTCAGCCATTCATTCATTTGGTCGTTTTGTTATTCATTCACTCATTTATTCTTTCAGTCAATCAATCACTCTTTATAAGTTATGCATTCATTCAACCACTCATTTAGTCTAATCAAACACGGGTAGAATAAACATGTTGATATGGCTATGTTTATCAATGAACTACACAATGTTTTGATTTTCAAAATTTAAAATAAGTTGAGTCACCTCTGTTTTGACACTTTTGTAGGTATACCTTATGATTCCAAACAAACTGGATCTTTGAATATTCCTGCCAGTTACAAACGTCTGGAAGAACTTCTTTCAACAACCAGAGTAAACTTTTGGGACCAAGATTCTGTGAGCTGGGAGATTGGAAACAAATGGAAAACATTATCTGTGCTTCCAAACTGGTATCTTGCAAATGGTTCAAACTTAACCACTTTGCAGTTGAGAACTAGACGTTGGTTCAGAAATTCTCCCAGTGAATTCTACACATTGTCACAAGCTTGCCAGAGAAATTCTGTTGAGTCTTGTAGGAGAAATTCTTCAGAAACACAAAAGTGTCCAAAGTCATTGAGATTAATTACAGGTGATGCTAATAATGTTGATCGTTCTGCTCGAGAGGACAAGCCTTCTGACAAGCCTGTTTCACAGGGTAAGCCTAATCCAATAATTGTGCTCCAAGAACCAAATACACATGTTAATCTTCCGCTACTAAGTGATAGTTTCAAAAGTGCCAGTGAAACTCACCTAGATACAGACATGGATCCTATTTTTGCTGTCTTGCAAAATACAAGGCATAAAGTCAAGCGTTCTGACAGCCGATCATATGCCAGGTCTTTGAGAAAGACTGGAAGACTGAATCAGGGAATTCTTTCTATTAAAGCAGAAGTTCACGGCCAGAAGGGTAAGTCCTTTCAAGCTGCTGACGAATGCAATGTCATAGAAAGTTCAAAACATAAAACTGTATTTCACACATATGCCAGTGGAATGTTTAAGCATTTGCAACCTAATGGTATTGCAAACAGCAGAAGTCAGACTGATCAGTCTAGTCAAACTAACAATAGATGTAATAATAATGTTGATGAAAGATATAGTGCATATAAACCATATCCTCAACAAGAAAGTAAATATGGCGACAGTAGTAACAATAAGCTGCTGGCAAAGGTGATCCAGTCAAACTCAACGAATAACAAAAAGGAAGAATTGAAGTTACCCTGTTATTTAGAGCCAAGTCCAAATGAAAAGGAACGACGGGCTAGTGGTTCCTCTCAAATTAGCGGTGATTCCGGTATATCAAATGGTGATGACAACAACATGACTAGCAGAGTTGCTAGAGTTACAGAAAAACTAAAAGCAAAAGAAAGTACCAGACAGGATTCATCCTCTCACCCCAACACATCTGTTTGTCGGAACAGCTGCGCCAAACAATCTTATTACGAAACCATATATCCTGAGAAAACATATCTTTTAAAAGAATTTGACTCTGCCAAAGACAAAAGAATTTCACAGACAGATCAAGCTATTGAGAACAGTTCGTATGTTACCAGTGAAAACTTAAAAGAGGCAGAAAGGCAAAAAAAGTGTAACTGCTGTGGACACAGTGTGGGAGAGCAGAGAACCCTAAGTCGGGAAAGTTCTTGTTCAAGTATAGGTGCTTTACTCAACTTTAGCTGTGATTCTGAACAATTTCACGTAAATTTGGGTTCAAAGGAAGAGTTTCAATCAGCCAGAAAATGTTTTGATCATGTTCCAAAATGCTGTCATGACAATGGAGAGAAGGTGCAAGAGATGGATGCAAAATCACTGGAAGCAGACAGTACAGTTCTAAACAATGGGCAATGTGATATACTAAGATTTAATAAATTATCATTAAATACAGATGATGTTAATGAAATGCCTTCCAAAGAAGAAAAAGCTGTGCTTAAAAGTCCAAAAATAGAAAGTGATGACACACACCCAGATCGTCCGAAAGGATGGTATGGAGTTGAAGCCACTACACCAACTACTACACCACTGCCAAATCATCGAATATCAGTGTATGAAAATGAAGCCATAAGAAAAGAAATAGAGGCCCGCAAAGTTATTGAATCTGAATCAAGTAGCTCTAATGAAGGAAATGGCAATACGTCACCTGATTACTCGAGGAAAGATGTCGTTGCAAAGCAAAGCAAACACGAAGCTGAGGTGTCAGTGAAACAGTTTGCACTTGGAGGGATCGGAAAAGTTAATACACTAGTAAAGCAGCAAAGAGAGATGATCACTGATGAGTTGAAGTTCAAACTAATGCAAAGACAGTCCTCACAAACCAATGATGCTGCTACTAGTAAACAAGTTGACATCTCCAGAGAGAACATTCCTGATCACAAACCTTATACAACAAAGGCAGAGCAGCGCTCATTCAATGTTGATTATGAAACTGAATCTGACAGACTAGAAGAAGCAGAACAGGATGACACTGAGGTTATACCAACAACAGTTATAGAAGAATTGTTTGACATTGAGGATAATCCTCGTGATTTTATCAATGTAAGTATCTTCCTTTTCAAATATTATGTTATAAGACTACTATTTCTCAACATTTAATAAATATCCTGTCTGTTCAGAGAATAAGCAAATTCAGTGTACTTACAGATGATATTTGACATGTTGACAAAGTGAATCTTATTTATATTTTTTAGGAACCACTGGATGGTGAAAAGACAATTGCGGATGATGGTCATGTGGTTGATACATTATCAGCGAGTTCTGAGAACACACCATTCTGTGCGCCTCCTCCGGTGCCGCCGCCACCACCACCACCAAGCCCTCCTCTGTCACGACCACCAAGTGGAACTTCCATCAGCATAAAGTCAGTGTCACCCTCCTCAACTGTGCGTTCTGATAAATGGTATCAGCTACCAGAACATACGAAAAAAGCTGCTCCATTCGTGACAACAGAAGCAATTAAAAGCGTGACCTTGAGAAAGGCCACCTTGAAAAATAATGGTGAGTTCAAAATTATTTTTTTAAATTTTAATGTGGACAAATTAAGAGAGAAATGTGGAAAAATTAACTTTAATGTATTGCGTTCAACATGACTGCAGTGATTATTAGGTCTTTTTTTACTTGTGTGAAATGCGACCTTATATGTTCTTATTGTTTATGCGGTTGTTAAGCTTTCTGGAACAATAATTATTTGAACCATAATGATAAATCTTCACTGTTTTTTTCTATAATGTATGACTTGGGTTAGGCTATTCATTTATTGAGAGACTTGTAATCTTCGATCATGGCAGTCAAGTGCATGATTTCTGTGTGAGAAAAAATTGCCGAAATACCTCAATTAAAACAGGGATAATATCAAAATTGCAGATCATTAAGGTCAAAATAGGTAAAAAGGGTCACAATTTAAAGTGTGCAGCAAAATGTAGCAATGAGGTGATAGGCTTTTATTAATGAAGTCCTTGGAAAGAAAACACACACTGACACAACAAGTTCAAGGTCAACTACTTGAAAATGTAATATTCTTTCTCCTGTGTGGTACACATCATTATTATGTTAAGTCAAAAGAATGCGAAAAAAATGTGGCTGACTCGGGCTGCAATGGAGATTACTGAAGGTCTCTTTGCCCATGATACATACAGAGCTGGATTACCCTGTAGGCTAACATGGGCTGCAGCCTAGGGCTTCTCAAGCTTGTGTGCCCATACTTTGCGTTACTAACTTTAAAAAAGGAGGCCAAGAAGTCTGAAAATTCAATTTTTGTGGCTCCTCGATTGAGATAAAGGATTCCTGTTTTATCAGAAGCCTTTTATTTGAGACAAAGGGCCCCTTTTTGTTGAAGCCCACAGTTATGCATTTGTTGCAAAAATATATCACAAGTAAAAAATATTCGAAACAAGTGCGAGCAAATTAGAGGGTGGCTCCGTGTAAGGGGGCCCAAAATTTCATTAGACTAGGGACTCAACGGGTCATAATCTGGCTCTGGATACATACAAGAGTAAAGTCTTAAGTCAGTGGCATCAAATGGCAGTAAAAAGTTAACTTACTTAGTCACTAACAGATATAGGCAGTATAGAGAAATTTGATATATTCATTAAGATTAGCCGTGACTCCAGGAAAAAGACGTGCATATAAGGAGGGCTGGTTCTATGTAGTTGGATGCTCTAGGCAAAAGTGTTTTTAGTGCTCACTCCTCAATGGTCAACCCCTTCCCCCACAGTCCCCACCAAGCTCCCAATGTTAATTTTTTCTTGTATAATATTATAATATAGTGTAATGGTATCTGTATGTTAGGCTTAAAAAAGTATTATAGTGTTTTAATTAAGTGTTGTTAATTATCTATCTACAACATGTGCTGGTTCAATTTGAAATTGAATTTATGACTGCGGACTGGAATTTTAAATTTGTTTTATGACCCTAGTGTACTCTATTTGCCTCGTCATCCTTTTTATCTTTCGTTTCCTGTATTCCGCCCTGAACGTTTCATCGATTCTTATAGGTGTATCTGCCATAGTGTAAAAATTGTAAGATGTTTTTATTAAACCTTCTAATAGAAATTGTGGGCAAAAGCAGGGCAAAGCGTCTTTAAAATCTTTGCGTCATGTCTGCGCGAAATGACGTAATCTTAGGAAGCCAGACAAAGGAAAAGTATAATGTGTTTTGCTATGGTAAGACACTTGCTGGCATCAATGAAATACTTTTGACAAGAAAACAACGCAACTTGTTCTTTTTATTTAATTAGTGTTGTGCACTTAAGGAATGACACATGCATTATACTTTTACTTAAACTACACACAAAATTTGGCGCTCTAGGCAACTGTTTTAACTTCGTTTTTATTTAAAGCGTAAAATACAAATACAAATATGATAAAGCAATGGATTTTGTAAATACAGTAGTCATTACTTGTATTTTAAAAAAAATTTCACATATATATTCGACTATCTGTTGAAATCCACTAAAAATACAAACTCATACACGTCCCCCCGTTATTAACAATTAGCAAAGATAATTAGAAATTACTTAATTCAAGACACATAACCTATGTGTGATTATACAGCCACGTTCAACTAACTCAGTGGTTATTACTGTCATTCAACAAGTCTGACACATTGGTATCAATTACAGGCCTAACTACCATCTATGGCACATTGTATGCCAGTGACCCTTTGCACCACATAGAGTGCACGTGCTGTGAAATGCAGGGCACTGTTTGACTGGGTGACTCTTGCCACACCGAACACAATCTTGAGTCATTTTTTGGCAGCCCTTTTCTCCGGGATTAACCATGGGTTTATTTTTACCACGTGCACTAGATGGTTTTGCATTGGCAAATTTATCTTTTGCACCGCTGGCTGCGTTGCCTTCTTGTATGGAGTCTTGATTTCGTTTGGCAGATTCCAGACTCTGACACAATGTGACTGCATCATCAAGAGTTATGTTGGGCGTCGCCAAAAGTTTCTGGACAGTTTCCTTATCTCGAAGACCTGTGACAATTCTATCTCGAATCAACGAGTCATGTAGATCTCCAAACGCGCATGACTTAGCCAACTGTCTCAATTCACATAAATATTCGCTGAAAGACTCGCCTTTCTGCTGTGATCGTAAGAAAAATGTGCGCCGCTCGATTACCAGATTGACAAGACCACAGACATGTTCCTCTAGCTTACGCAAAATTCCAGCAACATTATGTTTTTGATCTGCTGCTAGCCCAAGATTCTCAATGGTTCTGAGTGTATCATCACTCACATTGACAATTAGTGCATCGTATTGAGTTTGCTCAGTGTGATCTGCAAGACCAGATAGCCTAAAATATGCGTCCCACTTTACTTTCCACGTACGAAATGCTTCTGCTCTATGTACGGATAAGTCTAACAATGTCGGCCGTGCTATAGCAGCTGAACGTAAGTCAAATCTCGGCTCTGCATTATCAACATTACCAACATCACCTTTATTAATATTAGCGCCCGCCATTCCAGCTATTCTAAATTAATTGTGAACTTATCTCACTGGTAGATTCAGGAAGCTTTAGTCCTGTTATGACGAACAACACACAAATGGTATTGTGTATACTTTGCAAATGGTATGATCAAATTTTTCACCGATCAAAGTTTAGCACAACTCGTTCAATACTGATTTGCACGTGCTACAAAAGACCAAAGTCCCTTTGAATCTTACATCCTGTCGACTGCGCCATCTTTTAACTTCGTTTTTATTTAAAACGTAAAATGCAAATATAATAAAGCAAAGGATTTTGTAAATATAGTAGTCATTACTTGTATTTTAAAAAAAATTGTTCACGTATGTATTCGACCATTTTTTGATATATATCCACTGAAAATACAAACTAACACAGCAACTGCCTAGTTTGTAGTGTTACAGCCAACCCTGCAAATAATGTGGCACCATGTCACAAGAGAACGTAGAAGGTCATGATGCAGTTGACACGGGTCACGTACCAATAAGTAATCACCCAGAATTATGAAGTTCGGTTAAAATTATATAATTGTTACTCAATCCTGTTTCATTAATTAGGCGCGACAATAAAAATAGCTACAAATTGTCACAGTTCAGTGCACAAAACCTTGAATATTTCAAATTTACCTGCAGCAGATTCACTGCACGATAAAAGATATTGGAAGTCCTAAAAACTGGATACATCGACTATAGGTTATTGCGGACAAATAATTAATAATATTGTTGGTCTGTTTATGCAGACATATATTTAATAATCTATATTTATTCTCGTGTATTGACTGTTCAAACAGACAATTTAGCGCGCCTAGATTCAGGCACGTCAACAGGGGTGGGGTGAGGGAGCGGAGGGGGCTAGGGGGCTTGATTCCATGCCCTTTTTGTTCTTCATGTCGAAAGTTCACTTTAGAAAGAATAAAAAAATTTTGACAGAAGAAAATTATCACTTGGTTTAGACTATTTTTTCTAATAAAACTGAAGTACTATTCAAAAAGTGTGAATGGTAGTAGGAACCCACCGCCTTCTTTTTGCAGGGGGCCCACAAATTATGAATGTAGGTAGAAATAGTACAGATAAATATATCGCAATAAAAAGGACAGCCGTGACATTTTTCAATTTTTCCATTATTTGCCATTTTTCATATGCTTTTTTCTTTTTTTGTTTAAATATTATTATTAACTGTAATATTTTCATCTTGCCTTTTAACGTGTCCGTAACCCTATGTATATTAGTTGCGCCGACTAAAATATGCAGCCACGTATATATATATATATATATATATATATATATATATATATATATATATATATATATATATATATATAACATCATTCTTGAAACAAATTAAAGGAAAACTCAACACAAAAAGAAAACTACTATTATATAAAACCATGGTCTTGCCCCACTTAACCTATGGCTGCCACCTACTTTCAAATATCTCTAAAACTTCTCGAAACAGGTTAGAAGTGGCCCAAAATTACGCTTGAAACGCCTCATTCACAACAAGAGCAAAGTACTCAGACACAGCAAACAGAGGAAGAACTAAAAACACACACTGTAGAATCGAGTTTCCAATATCATTAACCAGTTTCCTTTATAAATGATTAAATGATTTAATGCCAGCTTTCAGTGCCAATCAGATTCCATTTACAGTCGAAAAAACGTAAACCAAGGAACACACAGCACTAAACAAATAAACACAAATAATATATATGGACACAATTCTGTCTGCATAGCGGCAATAAATACATGGAATGTAATTGTAAAATATAATTGTAAAATCTGCAGTGAGTCTACAAATAATTAAAAAATGAACTGAAAAATACTGTACTAGCCTTCAAAAAAACTAATATGAAAAGATCAAATCGTAACTTATTGTTATCATCAACGTTTACCCAGTAGTGTGTAGTCAGTGGCAGATCAAAAACCTCTCATACATTTACATCACATCAACAAACTAAAACCCACTACACACAAAAAATTCAAGTCACCAACACAACACACCAATCAAGCACCCAATTTCAATTTCATACGTTTAATATTTTACAAAAAACTGTTTTGCTAATTTTGTAGATATGTCTTATGTAGATATGTAATTAATTACAACCTCACTTGTGCTTTCAATTGTATATACAGTAAAGACAGGGCACGGGAGTTTTATGGGAGTCCTAATTCTTTCTTGTTGAGCCTTACGCTTTCTAAAGTCTGTGCACGTCTCTGCCTAGATTTGTACTTAGTCAGCTGATTTACTGTTTAGTAACTGGCCTTTGTACCTTCAAAAAGTACGCTGATAGCCTCGATGATAATAAACTCATCAATGAGGAAGTTTAAGTAGCTTAAGTACAAAGTGTGCGCCACGTTTAGACAGACTGAAGGCACATTAAAGACTGCCATTCGTTCATAAACTTTTGGGACGTTTCCAGTACATCGTTCTCAAGGAATCCGCGTGCCCAGTGACTTCAAAATTACTTCTAATGAACTAAATTAGTGAGCGCAAAACAAATGTTTGCCGGAACCTAAATTACTCACACGGAGAGCAAAGGTTGTTTACGGGCTCTGCAGTTGTGTTCGAGTTCAATTTTTTCGGGTCTTGATTGTAGAACAATTTACTTTTAACGTGAAGCAATTACTCGTGTTGGAAAATTACCGAATGATAACAGGTGGAAAATTGTTGTTTCAGAAAACAGAAGCTAAATTTTCGAGTTATTGTGTTGTGTTATTGTTGTTATTATTATTGTTTGCGCTACATTCATTGTCTACATCAGTTCTGTAAAAGTGTGCAATTAATCAGTTCCAGTAGCACAGTTCTTTCCTCACTCTTGCACATCAGTAGCTTCGAGTGTTTTAACTCTAGTGTTTAAATAATCATTAAATTCAACTAGAAAGCCAATATGGCTGGTGCAAATGAAACTTCTCGGGAAAACTTGGGTAAGAAATGTTATAATGAATTGGTGATGATCGTGATGCTGGTGATGACAAAAATGATGACGATGAGAATGGTGGTGATGATGATGATGATGAAAATGATGAGGAACATGATAATTGTGATGATGACAAAGAATATGACTATATATGATGATGATGATGATGGTAATGACAACTCTTATGATGATCACTATTTTGACAACAACGATTGCATCTGTGATGGCAGCGATGACGATTGTGATAATGGTGATGATGATGATGATGATGATGATACTTTTAAAACCGATGGTGAAGATGAACATCATAATGATAATGATGTCGGCGGTAGCGACAGCGATAATGACATTAGTTACCGTGGATTTCGCATTTTGTCTATTTTCTGTTTCACTGTATTTCTGTTGTAGCTGAGTGAACCAAAAGTGAAAATTGAACGTTAGCATGAGTACTTTACCCAGCAAAGATGATTGATCACATTTGTTTGTTTTATTTAGATAATGGCATGAACCAAGTCCCTAATCTTGATCTAATAAACGAACTCAAGCTCAAGTCTGGAGTACCGATCAGTCAATTAAAAGAGGATCAGATTAAACGGAACAAAGCAATGGTGGGTTTGAGACTCAGAGATCCTGCTAGTGCGCTTATCATTTCTCACCCGTGTTCACCTTAGCTTATTAAAATTAATAAAGTTGAAGCGATCGTTTAAACTGTAATGCACTTGAAACCAAGAGATTCGTTATTAGGGCCTTTCAATGTTTCATCTCTTCAAGTGATGCAAACTTTTCATTACAATTTTTAAACGACAGTATAGCTCTTGACCTTTACTGAGAACTTGCTGGTTAAATCATGTACAATGTTTTGTACTGGATAAAACAAAATTAGTCCTTTAACTGAAAACTAGGATGACAAAAAGAAGAGATGACTTTTAGCATCTTCAGCTTAAAACCTCTTTCTGGTTAATGCATCTTTTAAGGACAGCCTCACTCCTATCTGCTTCCCTCCCCCCCCCCCCTCTCTCTCTCTCTCTCTCTCTCTCTCCCACCGTATCTCCTCCCCTCTCTCTCTCTTTCGCTTTTCTCTTTCTTTCTCTCTCTTTCTACTTCTGCATTTTTATTCACTGTTTTTCTTTCACTCTCTCTGTTTCTTTCTCTTTCTTTTCTTTTGCTTTCTCTCTTTCAAAGTAAAAAATCCTTCTCTCTTCCTGCCTGCCATGCCTCAATTCTATCTCTCTCATAATGTCTTGTATTTTTCAGCATTCTACAGAGAACATTGATCCAATTGATCTGAGTGATTTTACGATGGAGAAGTTTCTGGACAAAGTACCTGAAGTGACAAAAGACGGGCACTCAATTCCTCCCTGGAAGCGACAAATGATGGCGAGAAAAGAAGCAGAACGAGCAAAGAATGCTGAAGAAGAACGACGCAAGGTGCACACTAATTATTACACTTATCTCAACAGTTTATTTTTGAAATATATTTGTACAGTATTAGAATAAGGAGTTTAGGTACGTGATAGGTAAAGCAAAAGGAATGTAATTATTAGCAGTATGACATTATGACTCTTATGCATTGCTCTCCAATCTTCCACATTTGCTTACAGAGCCTGTCAGTAATAGTATTTTGACACAATAAGCCTTTTCACAGTTCCAGCGGTTGATGATATCGTGAAAAGGTCAAAGGTTAAGTGTACCAGACAATGCATTTGTGTATACTTGGCAATGCCCCGCAGTCCATGCTATTGAAATAGTAAGAGTTTTAACAGCTAGCCAGATTGTTGTTCTTGTTCCCAAGCAAGATCCTGCTAGTAAATCACTGTATGCACAGACTAATGCATAGTTAAGTAACATCCATATAAAACAACTGAAGTTACTGAACAAACGTGGCAGACGGCTTTGCTTTACCAACAGTTCACATGATGGTAGTGGTTACGATGCATTGCTGTGGTACACTTAATCTTTCACCTGCAACAACTGCACGTGTGCACAACGAAACTGTGAAAAGGCTTAGTCTTTAGTGTTAGTTAGCAGTTAGCAATTCAAGTGATGAGGCCATTGATGCACAGTGCATGTCTGTAGTTGGTTCAGGAATTCGTGGAAGGACTTGGAAAAGGTGTCTAGGTTTTGCTGATGATCGATTAGGAATAATGAAAAAATTTCGTTCTACTTTTCTCTTTCTCTCTCCCTCGCCTCTCTATTTATGTCTATTCTCTGGTCCTAGTGACCTCAAAGAGAACTCGGTGTCTAAGAGTGAACTAGACACTCTACTGAAAGCACATCTGAATAGGCCTGTATCTGCTAGTGCTCCAGACTCAGTTTCATCGCAAAAGAAAAGCTGTGCAGAAGCAGCTAAACAGTTGTGATGAGAACTTCCAACTCTTAAATTCAGGCAAACAGCGCTCGGGCGAGAAAGATGTTGCTGCTTTAAATGAAAGTGACGGATGCGTTGAAGTCAAAAAGCGCCGACGTCCACGGCTCGGGCAAAGCAACAGCCTTAAGTGATCACGAGATCAGCGACTGGAAGTTTGCTTCTCAAAACGAGTAAACCGCTTCGTAGAATATTCGCGACGCGTTTAGACCAGGACACGCAAGCGTCAGAAATTCAACGTTTCATAGATGAGTCGTGTGACATTTTCCGTTAGTGTTGAGCAGCTCAAGACTAATTATAACACGTACTTTTCTTTTGTTATTAGCTGCCACGGTACTGATGAGTACAATGAAATTATGAGCGCCGAATTATAGCCAGCAGGAACCTTAGTGAAACCATATTACGCACCAAAAATAGCAAAGAACAAAACTACTTTATCACAAACATTAACGCAAGAATCAAGACTGCCTTCTACCGGTAGTTCTAAACCGTCTTTATCCACTCACAGTGAAGGGCAAAGTGACAAACTCATCCATCATGTAACAGGTGGCGGTACCACTAACAGTTCAACTTATCTACCCAATGATGAGCTACAACTACAGCCAACTAGCGACTCTCAAGATAGCGAGCTATAATTGCAACTCTGTTATACATCCCGAGTCTCAATATGTTATTCGGGAATTGTGCAATTCATGCGATGTAATACTTCTGCAAGAAACAATGTTGCCAAAGCAGGAACTGGGATATCTGTCGTGCATTCACCCAGATTTCTACGGTCAAGGTGTTTTCGCCAACCGACTTATCAGTTGGAATGGTGGAAGAAAGACCACAAGGTGGACTGGCAATTCTGTGGAAGAAAAGCCTACCTGTTACTAGCAGACTTCTCACACTTGATGACGTTTACAGGTTTATGGGCATATCCTTCTCAATTCCTGGGAAACTTATGCCACTCGTATTGCTTAATGCTTATTTCCCCTATGAAGCAGATTGTAATATTGATGAATTTAGGCCTTGTCTAGGTAATCTCGTTTCTATTATTGACACGACAGAATCTAGTTATGTCTGTTGCATTGGTGACTACAATTGTCATCCTTATAAACGATTTTATCAGGTACGTTATATCTGATGTAGCCAAAATGTCTAGCTTATCTTTTACGTTCGTAAGTGTGGCTCTCAATTCTACCACTTGGCTTGACCATGTCATTAGTACTTGTGCTATGGACTCCTTAATTGGTGATGTGTTGGTTAATTATGATCTCACAAGCACAGATCACATGCCCTTAATGCTAAACACATGTTTAGATAAAATGCTTACATCGCCAAGTGATGGAGTTTTAGTAACTCCAGCGGAGGTTTTGAATGGTCATGTTTGTGCCCGGGCCTTGTCTTCTTCTCCAACAAGAAGATGTCTCGTAATGTGGTCGACTGGGATAAAGCAACTAATGTCCAACTTCTTGATTATCATACAATGACACAATCCCTACTTTCTAGTATTGCTGTACCGTATCACGTTATTCATTGTGGTGATATCCACTGCAATAATGAGTACCACAAACAAGAATTATCTTTAATGTATGATAACATCATTGGGGTGCTTAACACAGCTGCCCAACTTACTTTTCCTGATTGTTCACATTCGAAAAGTCACGATCCCATTAAAGACAAAATAATACCCGTCTGGAATGATTTTGTTTCAGAGAAACACAGACATTTTCGCCATTGTTTCCTTAATTGGTGCGCAAGTGGTAAACCTCGAGATGGATTCATTGCAAACGATACGTCTCAGGCACGCGCACACTTTAAACTTGCTTTGCGTGAGTGCAAACGGCAAGAAAAAACGCTTGTAGCTGACAAAATTGCTTACAAGCTAATGAATTGTAACTCTTATGAGTTTTGGGCGATTATTAAAAAGGAAACAAATGCGAAAATCCCTCTTCCTGCGAAAATCGACGAAATCACTGGGGAGAAAGCTATTTGTGGGGTGATTATTACAAGGACATTTTAAACTCTGTAAATAATGGTGACATTGAAGCTGTGATTTCTTTTACAGTAAGTGAAGTGAAACACGCCATTTCTACTTTGTCATTGCACAAATCGGCTGAACATGACGCCATTAAATCCGAACATTTTAGAAACGCTTTTCATATGCTAGCAATATTACTAGCACTTTTCTATTGTTCCTGCGTGACAAATTGTTTTTTGCCTTATGCACTGATGCTGTCAGTGATTATTCCAATCGTGAAAGACAAAAATAAGGAAATCACAGTCACAAGTAATTACAGGCCGATAGCACTCGCCTCAGTGTCTAGCAAACTTCTTGAAATTTTACGGTTAAACAGGTACGGCTATTTACTTTCGACGACGCCAAACCAATTTGGTTACGTTGATAAATTAGGTTCAGAAATGTATTTATACACCAATAAGGAAGTAATTGATTATTATGTTCAACGGGAGAGTCCAGTTCACATTTTATATTTGGATGCGTCAAAAGCTTTTGGTAGAGTAAATTACTACAAACTGTTTTTAAAGCTAACAAATTCTGATTTTCCAAATATTGTTATTCGTTTACTAACGTTTTATTTTCTGAACAAAATAAAGTGAGTAAGTGAGTTCACTTATTCATACGTTGAGAGTGCTAGAATGATTTCAGTAAATCATAATGTTACATACTTTGATGTTATACACAGGAAAATGGCTTACAGTTTGTACATGAGAGTAATGTGTAGTACAAATTCATTAATTAAACCTTTAAATGAAAGTGAAGTAGCATACACTTCTGACATTAGAAGACAGTGGAGGATCTTGTTATATTGTAATTATACTTAAAGAATGGCTCAATGCAACAAACTTCAATGAAGAGGCACTTTTTGGTGCTAAGCATCACTGCATAATTTATCTTTATATTATGTGTATGTAGTATGTGATGTTATAGATATCGTGTAATTGTGGTGCATGTATTTTTTATGTTTGTTTTTTATTTTGCATCACTGGATTATTTATCTTTATATTTTGTGTATGTAGTATGTAATGTTGTAGATATCGTGTAATTGTGGTGCATGTATTTTTTATGTTTGTTTTTTATTTTGTGCGCGTAAATATGAATTTTGATTCGAAATAAAGCGTTAAATCAAATCAAAATCAAATCTCTCTCTCTTTCTCTCTCTCTCCCCCCTCTCTCTCTCTCTCTCTCTCTCTCTCTCTCTCTCTCTCTCTCTCTCTCCCTTCTCTCTTTCTCTCTGCTTGTCTATTGTCTATCTGTCCCTCTACTTGCCTGTCTGCCCATCTGTCTGTCTCTGTTTGTTCTACTTGGTTTCTGTTGTTGACCAATTTTTCTTTTCGCAACCAAAGCATCTTTCCCATGCTCTAATCCAATGGATTATCAAACATTTTGATAACAGACTTGAAATAAGATTATTAGTTTACCTCGCAGCTGTTGTTAGTTGGACAGATGAAGCCAAGAATTTGTTAAATACGCTCCCTGTTTAGCTTGAATTCTTGATGAAGTCAGGCACATAAATTATTGATAAGTATGGCAACACCCCCGGTGACCTTAATCATCATTAAAATTAATCGATTTGTTTTCATGCAGCAAGAAGCTGAGGAGAGAAGAATTGCCAAGATACCACCCTGGCGTTTACAGATGTTGGGAATCAAACCTCCAGAGGACAGGTAATTGAATTTTGTTGAAAAGGAAGAAACCAATTCATTTTTATGCACCGCTGTTACAGTAGATGAATATTCTGATTTTTGTTTGGTTGTCTTCAGCGTCTGTCTACTTGATTGTCTGACTTTGATTGCCTGACTGTTTGAGAGTCTTCAGTGTCTGTCTGACTGTCTGGCAGTTTGAGAGGTTTCAGTGTCAGTCGGACTGTCTGACTGTAACTGTCTAACTGTGTGATTGTCATTAGTGTCTGTCTGACTGTTTTATTGTCTTCAGTGTCTGTCTGAGTGTTCAGTGTTCAGTGTAAGCATGTGGTTTACTAGCATCACTGTAACAAATAGCATAGATTGAGCTGTGGCTCACACGAGCACAGTTTGTGATATCTTTTTTAAAAAATGCCAGACAAAACATTTCAAAAGAGAATAGGGCTTGTAATATAATATAACAGTTGTTAGATTGGTAAGCTCTTGTTTTTTGCTCTCTCTTTCTCTCACCTACTTCCAGATATGTCAAAATAATAATGATGATGATGATAATAATAATAACAATAATAATAATAACAGTAATGATAACAACAACAATGAGGACAGTGGCAACACTGTGGCAATGGTGACGACAACAACAATAATATATGGTAGGAACATCACTCTTGCAACATTTAGCCTAACTGCTAATTGATTGGAGAAGCACTCAGAAATTGTGGCAGAATCAGGACTTGAATCCAGCACCTTTGGCTTTGGGGGCATATGCTGTACTATTTGAGTTTCTAATTGAACATGTCAACATGGCATAGCTGGTCTCACCCTAGCAATACACAATCACTCAGAACCACCTGTTCATACTAGTGACATATCACTACATTTCAATAAACTCAACAGTGGGAGATATAATGTCTGCACCTTTCCGTAGGATATTCAAGACACAAGCACACACGCACGCACACCTGCGCATGCACACTTGTGTGCATGCATGCTCAGCCACTCATGTGGAGACCTCACTCATTCATTTGCTTGCTTTCCATATCGATAATTTGTACAGGCAAATTAAGGCTTATGGGAATTCAATTTTGCTCTGAATGAAAGACCTGCTGATTATCATTTGCCTTTTGCCTGTCACACCTTTCTGGTAAGTCCATGAAATTTTGTTTAGGCAAAGGTCAAGTCCAAGTCACACAACTACTGTCACGGAACCTGGAGCAAAAAAACGGAGCTACTCATTCGACGAAGTTGAAGTAAATGGACAAGCTAATACTAGGAGAAGTCATCTATATAAAGGTATGCACACATGATGAAGATGCAAGATCATTGCTTTACACATTGCAGATCTATACTTACTTACAGCAGTGGGGAAGTAGCGGCCCGTAATTAAAATTAGTGGGGGTGCTGGTTCAGTAAATTTTCAGCCATTATTTTAATACTGTGTAAAATGAAACAAATATATGTAATTTTAATGCTGTGATTTGTAATTGTAATTTTAAACAAACAAACATTCAAAAATTTATACATAAACTTGATAAAATCCTAAACAAGAAATATTGTTTGCTTACGAATAACGCGGTAAATTGCCGCAGTTCAAGAATATGCCAGCACACGGCTTTTAATCACCTGACAAATGAAAACACACACTGCTTGAGCGACAGTACTCTTTCTACCTAGCAGCAGATGCTAGCAGTAGCGTACACTATCTCAGACATATGCACATGGCCGCATGTGTACAACAGCCTAACACACCACTGCGCTGGGCTATGAAGCAAACAGCGCTACCCTCACATGCTCTGGTTCCGTACAACTATAAAAAAGAACTAAAGAAAAAGGCCTTATTATATTGAATATTATTGATAATATTGAATGAAAATAGGGGGTGCCACAGTTCCACAGTAGCTATACATGAGTCGCCACTGGTCACAGAATTATTCATGTGACGAGATCCTGCATAACTGAAACTTCAGACTTTGTAGCAAGTTATTCAAAAGCCTGTTGCAATAAGTACAGTGGAAAAAACAGAGGAAATTTATAGTTGCATTGTGCTATAATGTCATAGATCTGTTTTACAGAAAATCTGGAAGAGGAAGCAACTTTGGCAACAACTAAAAAGAACAGTATCCCTCGAAGCCTTTTGGGAGACTTCATGGTGCAGTCATTAGCCAAGAAGGAAATGGCCAAATCTGTGTCTGATGAAGAAGGAGAAGACACCGTAAGCACCCTCAGTGAGACACTTTCAGAAAAGCAAGAACATGATGTGGCAATTACTCCTGCCAAAAAGCCACCAGGAAGGTTACCCAGAAGTCCACTTGCCACTTTGTTGGTGGAGTCCCTGGGACAGAGGCACGGAGACCCAGAAGAAAGCACAATTGACATAAAGAAGCTAGCAAACACACATGTTGCTAATGAAAATCAACTACAAAATGTTCCAAAAAGTATGGGCCAGAAATCGGCACAGGTTGGTGATGCAACAACTGATGTCACAAAAACTACAAATAATGGAATTCCGGCAGACAGTAACTCACACAATTCCACCTATTTCAATGAAGATTTGCTTAGCAGACGAGCAGACGATGATGACGATGATGATGATGATGAGTACAACTTGAACACTCCCCCAATTATTATTGAAGAAAAAGTGGAAAATAAAATTCCAGATACAGGGTCGAGTACAAAAACTAATGCTGTTTTAGAAAAGCCTGGTGTGCCAAAGCAAAAGGCCGATGCTGATGATAAACAGGAAGTGGCATCAACAAAGAAAATCACCGATGTCATCAGCAGTTTCAAGTCGTTAGAAGCAAAGCAGCAATCACAAGTAAAGGCACTATATCCCATTCAAACGCAGTATTCTGTTCGGCCTAAACAAGCCCAAGTGCTGGACATGCATGGCAATCCTATTGGCTCATGGAAAGATGCTCTTAGTAATATAAAAAGATAAAAATTGACATCGAACACGGTTGTGGTTGAATAAAATGACATATTTTTCTAAAATTAAACCTGTAAAGGTTAAAATTTAATGTTTATTATACTTTGTGCCTTTTGTTATCTGTATCATTTAACTTTAATTTTTTGGCTCTTTCTAATGTTTAGGTGTCGAAGTTCTTACTGTGAAAATAACTGATAGGTCTTATGATGACCTTATCATGATTGGTGGTGGTTTATTACCAAAAAAGGTCTAGATGGAAAAAAAATTAGTGATAGCTATGTTTGCAAAGTCTTAAAAATTGTTTATCTTTATTATTTATTTTTGTAACATTATTTTACTTTTGATTATGCTATTTCTGCTTAGAAACAATGCACTTATGTGGTTACTGATTGGTGCAGTGGTACATCCTTCTTAATAGGAATGCAAAAACTCGCTAATTATTGTACCTGTTAATAAATAATTATAAATATATGCGTGTGTATAATTTTTGTTTTATGTAATAATTTTTGGCTGCTTACTCGATACGCGTAATGCCAATCTGATCACGTAGCATGTAATTGTAGACTTATAGCACTGTCAATAAATTTAATGATAAAGCAAGCACTATGGGTAGACCTAGTCATAACGTAATTGGCCTTTTGACAGCTGTTGGGAAGTCAACGTTTGAAATAAATTCTTGTTAATTTGGTATGCAAGCAGTTGCTGATTATGTTAAAATAATTATCAATTTCAGTTTTTATGAATGTTAATTTATAATCACATCATTGAATACAAAACTGAATAAATAATGCACTACATTGTCGTTATCATAAATTTTGAAGTCGCATTCTGTTGCTCTTACAGCCGTTTATATTAGAAAGCTAGCAAAATATAATAAGTACTGCTAAGGAATAATTATTACAGATTCATTACCTGATTGAGAATGCAGTGTGCCACAATACTGTTACAGTATACCTATGTCATCAGCTTTGACAAAACTTTAAACTGAAGGAACTTTTAACAAAGAAGAAATGAGAATTTTAAACCTCAATGAGACCGAATTTCAGTGACGAAAGCAACTGAACTGATTTGTGTGGTCGAGTGGTTTAGATGTCGGACTGCAACCACGCAGTCTTGATCTCGTTCGATACTAGCGGCTGTCAATGCCAGGGCTTATACCCTTACTTGTTATACATTGTTAGTGTGGTGTTGCGTCCTTACCTGTATTGTTGTAAGTCGCTAAACAGCTGTTAGTGTTAATATTGTCTATTATTAGCTTAAACAAGCGACGGTAAACAAATCTTGTTTTCGTCTTTCTTTGTCTTTATACTTTATACCAGGGGTGTGCATACTGCGGCCCGCCGAGAGATGTTGTGCGGCCCGCGAAGAGGTTTGTCAACGTAATGAAAGTGCGGCCCACGCGATCCAACTGAAGTCCGCGCCAATATCGCAAAGATAGTGCGGGTAGTTTTTTCCTCTATATCGGATGGCATTAACCCTTACAAGACCGTTGTCACTTAATGTCACTGTCGGACATGACGAAATATATGGTTTTTAGTATGAATTTTAATAACTTCTAAAATAGTTTCTTGAGTATAGTAGTGCAGTAGTAATGCTGTGACAGATCAGATGCAGAAAAATCGTTATTAGGTCCTACTGTACTTGGCTCCTTGACCAAACTGCATGCGGCCCGCAGGAATTGCGGGAAAGTTTAATGTGGCCCGGCTAGTCAGATAATTTGCACACCCCTGCTTTATACTAAGAATCCTTATAATTAGAGTTTGTCTTTGTTGATTGTGTCACGTGATCAAGTGTTGTGTTATATCAGGAAATGCACATCAACGCATGTAATTTTTTCTATTAAAGCAAGTTGATTGACCTATTTGGAATACGCGTCGGTTGCATGCTCACGACAGTGTGATTAAATGATAACTTGAAAGAACTCGGGATCTATGTATTTGTCTAGCTGCTGATTTGGTCCCTCTTCGAATTCTACTCGCGAGCAAAGGTTCGAAACTGTAGACTGTGTGAACACTGAACAGTTTCAAAATAATTATTTGTGGAAACACTATTCTGGAAGGAACAGCCTTTTTCCGGCCTTTTAGAGTTCTTTGTGGTCTACTGGTCTTTCACAATCAACCATCACTAGTCGACAGGTTCAGAATGCTTTAAACATTTTGGGAGAGGACTGCCTACAGATCGTTTGCTATCTATATACTTTTTTCTCTGAATAAAGTTTTGGGATTTCTACAAAACTGCATCATAGTAATTGTCTTTATATGAACGAATTCAATGCACTGCACAAATACAATGTTGACGCACACTCAGACAGTGAGATCATTATTATTGTATCACTTTATTGATTGCGACTTAAACAATAAACAATTATTGGTAAAAAATTTAAACCAACAAAAAGAGGGAAAATAACGGTAAACGCTAACAGAATAGAAAGAAAATAATAGCAAATGAGGCTTAATTAGCCAGTGAATCAGTGACGCTTCAGCAGAGATATAACTTTCGTATCTTAGGCTCATCACCATTTTTGTAGCAGTTTCCCATATTGCTGAGCCATGTGTGGCAACAAAACTTGTGAAGACTTGGATTGCACATCACATGGGCAATATACAATGCAAGCCTCGTACTTTAGGCTCTAAACTTTTGGTTTGTGCACGTGCATGCTATATATATGCGCATATATAAGTACATCATTCAGGATTACTGTTTCGAAGTAACTCACCGCATAGTCTATAAAATTATGTAGAACTAGAAGGGGTGGAGAATACCAACGAAAAAACTTAGGCTCTATTCTCATTTTGCCAATTCAACCTGCTATCATCTAATTGGTACCAAGTGGTAAGTCATTATTTTAGATACTTGTGTTTACTTATGTTGTCTTCAGGGATCGTTGTTCACATCGTGCACATTGGCAGCAACTACTCCGATCCCCAAGGAAGAAGAAAGCAGTATTACTGCAGCAGACTTTTGCCCTTCAAAAAGCGTTTAAGATTTGCATTTTTAAGACGGTGGCGGAAACATTGGTAGAGTTGGCTCAGGTAATATTAGGATAAAAACGGCACTGATAGTTCCAAACTGGTTCTATTCTCACTGAAAAACTACCTTGGCGAGTCTTGAGACTGGCACGTTCGTTGAAAAGTTTGAAAGTTCCTCCACGTGCATGACTTACTGTCACCCAACTGAAAAAGTTCTCAAAACTGAGAATGTCATTTTCATGAATGATGTTGTAGACCATAACTAAATCAGCATGTAGCCGTCTTTCCTCTAGTGATGTTATATGGAGTTCTTGTAGTTGCTGTGGATAATTGAGATTTTCCGTACCTGCAACTCCATGTGTGAATCGTCTTTGAACAGATTCCAGCACATCAATGTCTTTCAAGTAATAGGGATTCCAAACTGGACTTGCATACTCTGTAGTATAGGCCTTATAAATAAGGAGAATAGCCAAAGTCTGAAATCACGAGCTTTGGTTTGGACTCTGACATTGATTACTCTCAATGGTCCAATGGCTTTCTTGGCGATACTGTTACACTGAGTTGCAAATTTTTAAGTTGATGTTATTATCACCTCCAAATTGCATTTATACTCAAAAGAGTTTAATTGCACTGTACACTGTTGCATTGTGTTTAAGAATATTGAATTAATGTGACTAACTTGTGATTAATACTTAACAAAAGGAATAATTGGCTGCAAATTTTATTATATTTTATTAATTTTATTACAGTTTTGTTATATTTCTGCTACTCCAGTTTTTTGCACAATTTATTATATTTATATTCCAATAAAGTATTGCTCTACAGGAAGGGAAGAACAAAATAGTAAAATGTTATGAGGTGATTAATCAGAAGAAAAGGCTGACCACAATATAGACAACAATTAAAAGATCAAAGTCTCCATAGTAGTAAGTTAACAAATTGTTTGAAAAGTTGACTATGGGTACTGTTAATCAATCGATTCTGTCATTCATCATTTTGTTACAACTAACTGTGCTGACTTGAGATCTTTTCCATCTCCAGAAAAACTTTGGTTTAAATCCGGGCATTCAGCTGGGATTTACATTGTGCATCCAAAAGGTATTGGTTAGTTTGATACTTTCTGTTGGACCAGCTTCTGTTCCACCTACATAATTATGCTAAGTACCTGACCAGAGACTCGATCCTAGATTGTAACTTATCTAATGGTCTCACATTTTAAATCCTGCCACACAGGCTCTTAGATGGCCAAAAATAGAATTCAAATTTTGTGGTATAAGAGATCAAGTACCAAGTGTGCTACTTTTAATGCCAAAATATGTCCAAAAGTCCTGAGTTAGATTTCAGTAGCTTTATTACGTGTTACCTGAAAACGAACGATATAATTATAAGTAAATTTTGCAAGTGTAACGTAAGATTATACAATTAATTGCATAACATGTATCTGAAAAATTACCGAACATCCTGACTTAAATAATAATATTTCACAAAAATAAGAAGACTTACATGTTGTCATCTCTTAGCGCTTTCAGCCCCAAAAGTCCAGCCTCACCAGCAAAGTTTAAAGAATCATGTCAATGTGATATTCTACTCGCTTATGTAAAATAATTAATTAATTAACTAAGAAATTGGTCGATTTTACTTATGCCTATTGCTTTATATGCCCAACTCAGCGATTATGCAGCCATTCCCTGATGACGTCATGGCAGGAAACTTGAAAAGACTACCACCATCACTTGTTGCTTTAACACATTACCCTGCTACACAAATTTTAGGCATTTTGCACGTGGTTAATGTACAAAAAAGTTACACAACACGAAAACAAGTTCCAAAATGTTTAACATGCGACACCTCGTCAGCCCGATCAGATGCATCACTGCAGTAAACAAAACACAGGCACAGACATCCCACAATACTTTTCAGACAATCATCCTTATCCTGCCATGACATCAATCACTACAAGTATCCGAAGTTTGGCTAGTGCTGGTACAGTATTGCAGATGTTCAAATTGATGAGATTGAGCGTATTTTATTAATTAATTCACATAGTTGCTTGCATGAAAACCGGGATATTCAATACAATTATTTCTTTTCTGCTTAAGTTGTTGGTTTTGGTATTTATAAACAATGACTAGGCGTTTACTTTAAATGCAAAGTTGCTTATCATAATATCAGTACTCAAAGCCGAACCCAGACACAATAATATCAGTACCCGAACACATACAAGTAAAAAGTAGTGTTGCTCCGAATACATTTTTTTGTCGGATAAGGAATACTGGATATCATCGAATATTTCCCAAAATTGACTTCCGTATTCGGATTATAACCGGATAGGTTTACTAAATTTGGATCGAATATGTGGATCAGATTGGATAATGAAAAATTAGTAAATGTTTGCAAACTTTAGCGTCTATAATCTTAAAGTGTAAGGGGTCTTAAGGTTGTTTCATCTTTTGATAGGAATTTCTTCTTAAAAATAGAGTAAATTTGGGGCCAAAGTGTATCATAGTGTTGTGTCTGGATAGTTGCTACTATACATTATTACAGTGCAAACACTGCAGTTACTGAAAGCTTTTTTTTCAATTTATTAGTCAAAAATCGATTTTCAATTTGTGTAAATAAATATATAAAATATAAATAAAAATATGCAGTAAATAAATGTATTTCACGTATAATTTTGCATGAAAATCCATTGTGTGAGGAGCAGAAACCTACAAAAATTATCAATGTGTTTTTGCATAGTAAAATCGTCCGTAAGTTGGCAATTTAGCTTTTCTAGTTATTTACATATCCTGAATCTCCACTTCATGAAGACCATTTTGATACCAAGCTCATCACGCTCAAATTAAATTTTTAGTATTTTTTGAATATTTTATTGGCATTTTGATGCTGGAATATAAAAGGCCAATATATTTAGCATTTGTTTTTATAAAAACAAATAACTGACATTTGACCAAATTTTTGTGCATTTTACTTTGAAGCATCATGACATAATTTTAACTATGCTGACTTATGGATGGTTTTGGTTTGCAAGCACACATATAACATAATCACTGTTTAGTGAGAGCAGTTTTTCATGAATCCATGCAAAATGCAACAAACGCTTACAGTACTGAAGGAGTTTAAGACAGAAAGCCTGTATGAATTCTTTCTTATTAATATTTCCGAATTGAAAAAATCTGATATGTTTAGCTGTATCTGTTACTATTTTTCAGCTTACAGGTTTTGATATCTTGCTGCTTGTGAAATTTTCTTGTTTTCTTCACACATTGTTAAGGACCAGTAAACTGACTAAGCCTGGAAATGGACTCAGAGGTTTTAGAAAGATTGTGTGGACCCGATGCAGTGTTTTGGGTAATTTTTTTGTTTTATGACACAAAATTTGTTTATGATGTGAACTTAACTTTTGTGAATTTTTGCTGTATTTTTAGCAGTTCATGTCTGTAGTGTAGTTCTGCTTTAGTATAGGAATGATATTGTTGCGCCATCTGTTGGTGTTGTGGAAAACTGTAACCACGTGCAAGGCATTTGAATGTTCACTTGGTGTGTTGGATTCAGCCATGTTTATTCATTGTTTTTTCGTTAAGAATAAAGTTTCCTTTTCTGACATTTTGTGTTGGCATCTAGTTTAATTACCGGGCACTTCCAGATGTCACATTGTCTAAGTTGGGGCTTGAAAATGTTGCAAAAAAATAAAATAATTTCTCATGATGACTTATGAAACACTGTTGGACAATGGTCATTTACAGAAATCAGTTGTACTGTCCAATGTGCACAAACATTAGAGATTTTGTCCTGAGATACATTTTAAATTGAGAATTGGAGTAGGGATTGTGCACTGTCTCTAATCAATGCACATTGCATTTTTATGTTAATGGGGAAGAAAGGGAATTTTAAAGTATACAACAGAACTTTCCACACAAAGTTATTTTACCTAGCATTACGCTTACCTGCTTCAAAGACTTATGTAATTTGTAAAGAGAATTCTTAATAAAATGAGATATTCGTACCACTTGGTAAAACAGCACCGCATCAATATCTCAGTGTGCACCACCGATTCACCAAAAAGCACATTATTGATCTTACTTGAAATTATAAAGTAATTCATAGAGCCCAGAGCCGCGCCGTTTTGCCTGAGCTCCAGTCGGTTTATTTCTACAGTCAACCTAGCTGATAAGAAACCCAGCTTTAGTCTCACCAGCTGCTCAGTGATGCGAGTTGAACTAGTTGACATTTTTGCCGAAGATTTTCGCTCTTGTGATAATCACGTGACCCTGCAAATCAGATTGTGCGTGTGCTGGCAGAGATACTAAATTTTTAGAAATTTTTGAACGAGAAAGCTGGTCAATTCAAAATTAAAGACATAAACAGGCAACATTAGTCACACGAATTGGATTATTTTGTTATTTTGGTATTGATTCATCTGTAATCAAGACAAGCATCTTCAAGCTGATTTGTGAAATCAGCTGGTTTTTTTCTTTAAGCCAACTCAGCTGAAAAGTCAGTCAACTTCAGCTGAGCTAGCTGATTTATTGTGTGAGTCAGCTGATGTAGTAGCAACTGATTCAGCTTCAGCCTCTAGTAATTCAAACTTTTGTTTAGATAGTAAAAGTGTGCTACGAATGCTCTGATTATTTTTTCCAATTTTGTGTATTGTTATCTAAATGTGTTTCAGACGACTTAGCGTTAAAATGGCTGCACCTAACAGTATAAGTTTACAAGTTTGATACAGCATTACTGCTGCTCAAGCTCTGTATGGAATAAGACAGTATGTCAGTTACATAAAATTTCAAGAAAATTTTTTAAGCTTTATTTATGAAGAGCATTTTTCGTGTTTTAGCTGATCTTTTTTGGTTTTACTGATGCTTGAACTGTCAGTTTCATTTGTAAAAACTGCCACTGCAGAGTTCTAAACTATGTATGCTGAGCGTACTTACTGAATTATACATACTTTGCCGTATAGAGCATAGGCCAAGCATAAGAACAATACAGTTTGTATAATAATGTCTGTTTTGTTGTATTCTATTTTAGGATAATGCTGTAAATGTGACCGTTTTTGCTGTATTTTATTTTAGTATAATACTGTGGATGTGATCGTTTTTGCTGCACTCTACTTTAGGATAATGCTGTAAATGTGACAGTTGTTGCTGTATTCTCTTTTAGGATAATGCTGTAAGTGTCAACACAACAAGTCCTGATTTAACACCCTGCTTTGAATGGACTGTCGTAGTATGGGTTCCGTGTGGTTTCCTGTGGTTGTTCACTATACCTCACCTCTACATGCTTTACAGTAGCCGAAAACCGCCACTTCGGAGCAGCTGGTTATGCTTTCTTAAAACTGTATGTACATTGTCACCAGGTGGCATTGAACAGTAGTATTAATAGCTTGTGTCTGCATCCCCAATATATTCATTAAGGTTTTGAATTGCGATGTTTTAAGAGTGACTTTTTTAGAAATACACTCATATCTCGATTTGCCAGACCTTGCTTTTATGGATATTGGAAAATTCGGACAAAATCTGATACGTTAAAAAGGCCAGCATACTACAGACATATTCCATTGTTTTGTGAGCAGCTTAGTTGGCAGGCCATTACTTTGTTTATACCATTACATCAGTCTAACCAAGCAGCATGTAACGACACATGTCGAGCTTGTATGGCAGCATGTTTAGTGGCTTAATCAGCATGTGTAAGTGCTTTAGAGTCAATCATGCGAAGTTATTGAGTCAATTGCCGACAGTTTGTATATACTTTTGTATAGGCCCATACTAGACGTTTTTGAGACAATTAGACGATTGATACCTACATTACCGTGAGTCTAATACACGGTGCCTACTATATTAGTGTAGTATCGAAAAATACGGACAATCGACAAATTCGGACCGACGATGTCTCCCCACTTTTGTCCGGCAAACTGAGATATGAGTGTATGTGTGTAAACTGCATATTATAAATTTCACAATTTATGCAACCGTTTTTATTAGTTTGCACAAATCCGAAAAATTTATGTCACTAATGCACTTATATGATCTTATTTAATGGTCATTTTACATAATCTGTTTTTAAACTGTCAAACTAAAACTGGCAAACAACTTTGACGAAAAACTGATCATTTAAACAGCGCTTAACCCTTTTACTACGGAAGGCGGCACACTTCTGCCTATGTTTTTCATGCAAGGGACGAAAGGCATTAGACAGCCGCCCAAGCTCAGCACTAAGCGCAGTCATCCAGGTCTGTTTATTTCACTGCGAAGGCCATGACAAACATTGTAGAAAAGTTTAATAGCCGTGGGATTGGGGTTACTTTGCAACAAGTAACGCTAACCAGCCAATCAGCATCTGAAGCCAGGTGCATTCCACAATACTGTACTGTATGATATGTTCCTATGCAAAATCACTTGTAGATCGTTGATGAAACGTATGTTTAGTTGATTGTTCTGCATTCTTATAAAATGATTGCCTATTACGGATTAGTATTGTGTGTTTTGTGAAAACTGGTTTCTAAATATAAGTAGATGCTTATTTACTATTGTGTGCCTGTGTGTGTGTGTGTGTGCATGTATGTGTACTCGCATGTGTAGAAATAAAACTAATATTTAATATTAGTACTCAATAACGAACAACTATTTGTTTATTTACAAGATTCTGTTTTAATAACACACCACAAGAAGTTATTGTCAAATGTGCAAAGTCAATGTGGCCTAGTTAAAAAGCAACAACGTAGTGAAAGGGTTAATAGTTACGATATTTACTAGTTGTTCCAAAAATTGTGAGCTGATTCACACTTACTAATGTTCAATGGACTTGATGTACAAGCAATGGATTAATTCATGTTTTCTTGTCTGTTGCTCCTAGGTTTTATCTCTTGTCCTATTCTTCATCATGTGCATAGATTTTATTATTGGTGTTTACAAAGGTTTTGCACGGGATGAGTTCGTGCCAAATGTGTTATTTTTATCTCGAGGAATACTCGCTGCTTCTATGGTATGTTTTTTACATGTTCAAATATTTTTGCGAAAATATCTAGAACTATGTTCTCAAAAGTTTTAAGAAGTTCAAGTTGTACATGCATTCTTTCTCTAAAGAGTTTTAAGTTTCTTATAAAAATATTTGGTGCTGTTTTTTATTTTATTTCCTTATTGGCTAAAGTTTACAATTCCCCACACACAAGAAATTAGTTTGTGAAGCTGATAAGGATTAGGGTTAGGCTTAGAGTTAGTGTTAGAGTTAGATATAGGTTAGGATTAGGGTTAGTGTTAGTGTTGGGTTAGAGTTAGTGCTACTGTTATAGTATTTAAATTTTCATTCCCACTTATTTTGTGCATTATGGTTGTTTTTTACGAAATAAATTTCTTCAAGGATTTTCTAAAATTGCTTGACCAAAACCACTTATAAATAGGGTTGGCATTTCCCGACCCGGGATCGCTTGACCGGGAAACGGGAATGGGATTGGCGCAATCCCGGGAAACGGGACGGGAAACGGGACTGGACGGGATTGAGGGAAAACAGTGATGTTTGAGCTAATGATGAACTTTGACAGACCATAAATACCAACAAAAAATAAACAAAAACACTATACTCGGGGCCACGAGACAAACTTTGACAAGACAAACTACTCAAACAACCAAAAGTTATCTTTTAGATGTAAGCTCAAATTTCAAATCCAGTCAGTCAGTAGCAGTACAGTACCCCTTGTCCGTACTCCGTACTCCAACTCCAAGAAAGTATTGCATAAAGCCGACATATTTAAGTATAATATGCTTTCAGAAAAGTGAGTGCGTCCAGAAGCCCATCTCCCATGCGTGCACGAAGTTTCGTGTTGAATAAAGCGCACGCGGAAAACGCACGTTCCGCTTCGCAGCTAGTGCACTGTATAGCTGCTAGATTGCGGTATATTATTTCCAGTCGTTTTGGCCTGACAGATGTTGTCTCCCAAACCTTGAAATCTAAGTTGAAGTCCCCTTTTTTCTCTACTGCTGCAACCGCTCCTGAAGACATCATTGATTCTATTTCCTTATTTAAAGCTTCGGCCATTGAAACGGGTGGTGGTGGATTGTTGACTACAACTGCTTCATCATTATCATCTGGATCTGGAATGATCCGAGCTTCCTCAATGACAGGCGCAGGGTGAAGTTTGTCGTAAAGTGCAATGATAGACTGTTTAATATCCTTCTTGTTTGCCATTTTCATTTGAGGGAATATCGGAGCAGATTTTGGAGAATCCGGGTTATGCAAGTACTTGTACATATCTAGTAGCTTGGCAGGACGTCTCTCGAAGAACATTTTCTCTATAGCCATTTTCATGTTCTTGCGTATCTTTTTCTCCTAGAGTTTTCAACATGAAGCAGAAGACGGTATCAGCGGCCAATAAAGTCATACTCCTGTCCTGTAGCTTTTTTACAGCGATTCGCACCGGGGTCAGTGCTGCTACTAAATCTTCCAACATATTAACCTCATCAGTGGTGAAATTTTGTTTCATCTTTGGGAAATCAACCATAGTTTTCTCAACTTGTGGCTTTACTTTCAAGAACCGTTCCACCATGTCAACACATGAGTTCCACCGGGTCTTATTGTCTCGTATCAGAGATAGAGTTTTTCCATGAGCATCCATATTATAATCTTGGAGTTTGTCATTTTTTAACGGACTTCTGCGAATTTTCACCACTATTTTACGCACTTTTTTCACTGTATCTTTGATAATAGGGTTCATTGGGCGCACTGGCAAGGCTTCTTCATCCTCATTAACTTCATTATCATCATCATCGTCATCCTCATCATCGATAACTTCTTCTCCATCTTCTAAATCATCATCATCATCATCCTCTTCATCTTCGTCTTCATCTTCCTCTTCCATACCACTATATATAACATCCTGTACCGCAAAATGTATACCATGGGCGTAGCACGCCATATGTTCACTGGCGATCTTACGTCCGAAACTGAGCATGACAGATGCGCCGTCCGTAGTCGCACATATAACATGGCATGCATCATCATCCAATTCAATACCATAACGTTTGAGCTTCATCTTTACTATTTCGACAGTTTTAACAGCAGTGATACTGCCCTTCGCTCGAGCCAGGCCAAGATTCCAGTATTCATTATATGTATGTAAATTAACATTGACATAACGCCGATTTTGGTTAGATGTCCATTCGTCCAACGTTATCCCAAAGCTCACGTCATCACTTCGCCTCATTTCTTTGAATTTCTCCCGCAATTCGTCTTTCAACTCTTCACTGTGACCAACAATTATTTTTCGCAGAGTGTTGTGGCTTTTAGGTAGATTGAAACCTCTCCTTTCGAAACCATCTCTTATAAATTCACTCTTTGCGATAGTATTTAGAGATATTCGGTCAACGGCCGCTAATTTACATATCAGTACAGGCATGCAATTTTCAGCTTTATTATCTGGAGCAGTAAACTTATCTATGCGCTGTTGGAGTTGGATTCTTGCCTTCTTTGGTTTTGATATACCTTCTCCATCCTCCCCATCCTTTTCCAATGATATAGACTTGTGCATTGCCTTAAGGTGTCGCTTCATACCGGATGTAGAGCCTCCGTCTCTCTTTATTACCGACTTACATAGTTGACACTTTGCTTTTTTTGTGTCATTGGGATCAACGGCGAAGTAGTTCCATATTTTACTAGTACAACCTGTAGGCATCGAAATTTTCGATTGTACCTTCTGTCCGGTATCAGTACCACTACCACCTTTTGAAGAAACGCTCGATTTTTCATTCTCAACTACAGCAGAACTATTGTCAGAACTGGCCATCATAAAACTCAGAACAGAGACACCAATCACACAGAACAAGATGCACAATCAGAATCAGGCAGTATAAGGCAACGTCGCACACAGTCCACACAATACTACAAATTTCAAATGTCAATATTCCTTCCTATGCGTCTCACTCACTCGCCGGCTACTAAAACAATGACAATGCTATATCTGAACTGAATTACCCGTGTAGCTGAGCTGCTGTACTGTACTGCCTATGCCTAGTTAGTTGCCTAGGCGATCGACATGCCAATACACGCACATGCAGCGGAGTGAGACAAGCATAGACTAAGTTAAAACACATGCGGATTGTATCTACATAATAAGTATTATTTTTTAATTAATCCCGCAGGATCCCGGGATTATAATTGTACTCCCGGGATTGGCCAAATGTGCCGGGATCCCGGGAAACGGGAACGGGATTCAACGGGATTGCCAACGCTGCTTATAAATGATACTTTTATCAAAAACTTGACAAATAATAATCATTGTTTGAAAGTGGAAAACATTATAGTTTTTCTTTTTTTAATTCTCTAAATGCATAAAATGTAATTGATAAGCTGTTAAATGGTTTGCTTCTCTCTCTTCTAGTTTCTTACTGTGATCATAACTCAAGTGGAACGTGATAAGGGAATCCGCTCTACGGGTTTACTCTTCACTTTTTGGCTTCTGGCTCTGATCTGTGGAGTTGTTACACTTCAGACTGTGATTCGGAGTGCTGTCAATAATGTATGTAACATTCCAGACTGTGAAATTTTATTTGGTTGAAACATAATTTTGTTGAAGATGTAACATTGAACAAGGTTTGAAACGGATAGTGATAAATGTTCTCTCCTAGTGAGAGCGAAACGCTAGAGACAGGTATAGAACAATAGTGACCACAACATTCAAGAAATTTTGCAGTACACTCTTATCACGGTTTCCCAGACAAACGCAGGGAAATGTCGATTTTGCCGATTGTCCGTATTTACCGACACTAAGCTAATACAGTAGGCACTGTGTATTAGATTCATGGTAATGTAGAATCAATCACCTAATTGTCTCAAATACGTCTAGTACCGGCCCCTCCTACGCAAAAGTACATACAAAATTTACTCAAATAATTCCGCTTAATTGACTCTATATTTTCATGTATAGAGATATACATGTGGTTACACTGAAGTAATGTTGTAACAGCCCACAACTAGCGGTCAGCTCGCAAAACAACGGACACAGACTCGTGTCCATAGCATGTGGGTCTTCTTAACAGTAACCATTCTCCACTGTAGTAAATAATCAGCCGGACGGGATATATTTGCTACTAACTGTTTCTTTGTGACATACGCACCAATAGTGTGTACCAATAGGTCTGCATTTTTTGCAGAGACTAGGCATGTTTTTCAGGTATGTCAGAAGACGTATAAAGTTTAATCACATTCCCAATTTCTTTTTCTCGTTTTTGTGAAATATCGTTTTATTTCTATAATTGTATCTAGTTCCCAAATTGTTTTTACTTTTATATTTTGTCAACACTTACAGCTTAGTTTGTAAATAAACTAGTATTTAATAACTATTCTATCTTTGTTTATTTTTATCGATAGAGTTTTGTTTTTAGGGTGTTGTGGATTCATTTCTCTACACGTATTCCATGTACATTGCTTTAGTGATTGTACAATTTTTATTATCTTGTTTCGCCGATTCAGCGCCGTTTTCAGTTGGCATTGATGAAAGAACGGTACAATATTTTCCCATCTTTACATTATTTTCTGTTTTAATTAAGTTTGCCAAAGCAATTAAATGTTTATACGTAAGTGACTATAATTTGATTAATGTGCTTTTGTTTGCCATGTCATGTACATGCTTTAAGATTGCCATATCATGCACATGCTTTATGATTGCCATGTTATGCCATTTCCTGTACATGCTTTACAATTGCCCTGTCATGTACATGCTTTATCATTGCCATGTTAAGTATATGCTTTACCGTTGCCATGTCATGTACATGCTTTACCATTGCCATGTCATGTACATGCTTTAAGATTGCCATATCATGCACGTGCTTTAAGATTGCCATGTTAAGTATAAGCTCTACGAAACCCGTATCATATATGTTTTATGGTTACCATGTCCTGTACATGCTTTACAGTTGCCATGTCATTCAAACATAGTAACAAAGTCAATCATTTATGCGAATTTTACATGCAAAAGTTTGTTCACGTAACTTCAGGTAAGTAATTTTGCATTGAAAGTGATTTAGCATTTTACATGTAATAACCTGCTATGCCAGTAATTTCGTCACATGAGAATAGGGATTCTTGGGAGAAAAAGTATTCCACTTCCTTCTGCGGGATTTTCAGGATTGTATTTTATATGCCAAAATTTGTTATAGCAAATGCTTTTAGGTATGTAGACTGACAGCACTCATTATCTGGGTTGTCATTCCTTAATGCATACACCCAAGCACAGTCATGATTATTTAGCTATTTTCTTATCCCAAACAAATGAATTTATAAGCAGTTAAAGTAGCAGTCAATATTCTGAGCCATTTAACTATCTGTGTTTGTTTTTTGTAATTTCAGAGACCTTGTCCGGAGTTCAAATCTTCTTTTTTGTCTCGTATAACATTTCAGTGGTTCACTGGGTAAGGTTTTTTCATGTAACTAAACTGTTGCTTGTATGTAAACTGATGGTTTGATTACCACATGTTGTCAAGTACAGTAAATCCTCACTTAACGACGCTAGTGCGTTCTAGCAAAACATCAAGTTAAGCGAAATGTCATTAAACGATGCCAACACTTCCTTAGAAAGTAATGTAAAAGAACTGAGATACGTACCAGAAACAAAAATCAATACTATTTAAATCACATAAATTAAAGGTTTTTGTGAGTTTTACTCATGTTGCTACTGATTAATTTCTTTCTGCTTGCTTGAAACCACCTATATATCTTACTACATAGCTAGTGGTTTCTCTTTCATTAACATTTAAGAGTAAGCAGCCGTTAAACAAAAAACACTGCAGCAGAGTTACTAGAGCAGTGGGTTGCAGGCAAAGTTCCTTTTATAAAGTTTATTCCCAGGTCTCGCTTGATACAAATGGCTAGCATTTGATGGCCAGTTGTTAAGCAAAAGTGGATACTTGCACAACAATTGCACTGTTTATGTTACTAGTACGTTTTTAGAACAGAATAATGCAATATTCGTTGTTTTAATGCATTAGTTGGGATAAAAAAGTTGTTGATAAAATAAAAATTGGCATTGAGCAAAGTAAAAAAGTTGTCATTAAAACGACACTGTGTTAAGTGAAAAAAGGTGTCTAATGTTCAGCGTCATTAAAATGAAATGTCGCTAAATGGGGAGTTGTTAAGCGAGGACTTACTGTAGATCTTCCTCGCCATCATTCTCTTTTTTCAACCGCTTATTTATTTCATAGACACTTTAAATTTGTGTGCATAATTTTTTTTAATAATTATAACGTAAATTTTTGCTGTGGTTTTTATTATTTTTTTACTCTGCGTTAACAAATTAATGAACTTTTTTCCTTTGCTATGTTCAGCTTGAACTAATTTATATCATGATTCTTATCATGTGTTGTTTTATTTGTGCATTTATTGTACCATATAATAATTGGTAAGATTCTTGGTGGTACAGAATTTTGATAATGCTTTAAATAATATTAAGATCACGATGGTAAAGTAACTGTGTACGATAGTACACAGGTATATGCAGTCATACAGTAACTAAATGGAAAGATATAAGACTTTTCAGCAGAGCTCTTCAGTGTCTACTTCTGCAGTTATATCAAGATATTGAGTAAAAACACAAAACTAATGTTGTTGCTGAATGCAGCCATGTTTGTTACTGAATAAAATTAGTACTAGATTCAGTAACTAAAACAGAGACAAGTTAGTAACATGTTCTATTTGTCTACATAAAATTGGATCTTTAAAGTTTATTATTATTGCTTCAAAATTTCAAGACGAAAATCTGAACTGCATTTGTATATAATTTTGAAATTTGAATCATTGTACTTTTCTACACATGACTGACTGTTGTGTAGATGCTGGGCTATGGCATATATGGCGTCGTCTTGGCTTGTACTGTATGACTGCATTTACCTGTGTACTGTGAAATAAATGCTTAAACTTTACCATCATGGTCTTAGTATTATTTAAAACATTATTGAAATGGTATAAATAATATTCTCACGGTACAATTAAACTTTTGAACATTACAATAATTTACATATAAACACACATTATTGTAATGTTCGAATGTTTAATTGTACCATAAGATTGTTTTGTGTCTATGTGAAGATACATGTGTTAATTACCTCTGTGATATATATTATTTTATATGAGATGTATTTGTAAAAGTGTGCTTTTGTTTCTTTTTAGATAGGAGTATTTTACTGTAGCTAATGTCTTTTTTTTACTTTATTACTTGCGTTTTCTATGCACCCCTACCGCACCAGATGCATTTGCCTATTAGCAGTGTAGCCCTGGCAATCACTGAATGACATTTCACATTGTATAATGTATACTATCATTGTTTTATGGCATATATAGAGATATTAATAATTATATATATATATATATATAATATAATTTTGTAGACAGTGTAAGTATGCTTTCTTATTATTCTTTGTTTGCTCTATTTATCTTTGTATGCTCTACTTTCTTGGCTCACAGAACACTTTGACATTAGCTGTAGTGGGAAAAGTAAGCTCTTAATATATCTCAAAAATATTTTGAACTTACAGCCAATAATACCACATTGGATAAATTAGTAAACTTTTTGCAAGCTTTTAAAGAGTTTGCAGCTCACCTTGGCACTTTTTTGCTACACTATTTTTATGAAATTGAAATTACTACTGCTTCATGGTTTTCAAACTTGTATGATTAGCTTTGCTTTGTTATAGAATGGCTATTTTGGGATATAAAAAAGCTTTAGTGGAGGATGATTTATGGGATTTAAACCAGGAAGACAAGTGCGGTTATGTCCGTCCGTCATTTGAAAACAACTGGGAGAAAGAATTATGGAAGCTAAATAGGTGTGATTCTTTTTGTGCGTATGAACTGTTATTTTAAGTTTATATTGCAAATAGATATATGATTCATTACTTTTGGTTTTATTTTTGAAGGAAGACAGGATGATTTTTCATAAACTACCCCATTGTCAAGTACGGGGAAAAGTATACATTCTAACACAATTAATACTGCAAAGCGGTTCTGATAATTACGTAATAGATTAAAAACTTTATTAACTAACACAATTTTTAACTGCAAAAATATTCCATAAGCATGTTGCACATCTTTGTGTAAATGAAATTTGAAGTTCAGTGCTACTGTGAGATATTCTGTGTTGCTAAAACTAAACAAGCTTTAAGATAAAAATTCAAATTTCAAATTTACCGCTGTGCTCATGCATGAGCTGTCAAACGTGCGTAGTTCGTCAAAAACTAATCTGAACTGACAGGTACAACATCTGTCTTTTGTGCAATGTGTTTTCGAAATGCAGGCGCGGGAATTCGTATCTTTCTAGTGCTAAAAATCAGTCTCAGTCAACTTGTGCGCGCGTCTGCGACTGCTTCCTGTCAGTTGAGGTACGTCGCAGTTCGACCTTAGCTTGGCTTTAAATAGTTAGTTACTAGAATGTTTTCTTATACCATTCATGTGTTGTCATATTTTAATAATAATTATAGTGGTGGCGGTGGCGACGGGTTTGAATCTAGCAGTAGTAGCAGCAGCAGCAGTAGTAGTAGCAGTGGCAGCAGCAGCAACAACCACCACCACATTATATAGCATTATTGGTACATTATAATGAGGTTTTACTACATGTAATTTTTTTTTGCTTACAGGTCAAAAGCCATCAGAAGAACAGAGGCACGGATGAATTTAGACCAAATTAAACTGTACCAACCTTCTCTTCTTTGGGCCATGGCATCCACTTTTGGTGAAACTCTTACCGTATCAGCATTTTTCAAGGTCATCAATGATGTGCTGACTTTCGTTAGTCCTGTTCTGTTAAAGTAAGTTGCATCGGAAAATGAAAAGTGTAGTTTTGATTTCTTTCTGTGTGAGAGATTGGAAAATTAGTGTTGTAAATAAGCAATTATTTTAAATAGAAAGGGATTAATTGCTAATGTCCAGCTTCAGTGGTGGAGCCTTCTTATTGTAGATAGTTGCAACAGAACCAGAATCTAGCTCATTAGTAAGGATAATCCTCTAAGATGAGGCACTGAACTAAACCGGAGTGTCTTAGCCACATTCTAATATAAAAACGTCCTCCTTCAGTGGGAATAATAATTGAAGCCAATTTTATCCAGAACCAGTTTTTGCAGCTGTCATCCATCCACTCACTAACCAGGTCTGTCTTTGCCTATTACCTTCGCCTTTTCAAAATGCATCAAAGTTTGATATATTCCTTAGCCGGAAATGCTCTGTTTCCTCTTACCGAAATTTCTTGATTTTCCAGGAAGCTGGGATGGGCAAAGACAGTGCTCGCTTATCTTTAAAGTATTTGCAAAGAAATTTAATGAGTCTTTTGATTTGACACCCCCAAGGTAACACGTTTTTTTAGGTTACTCATCAGTTTTACGGAGGACAAGTCGCAGCCGGCGTGGCTTGGATATTTCTACACCATTGTCATGTTTGTGGCTGCTGTTTTGCAAACCATTGTTCTGCATCAGTACTTTCATCGTTGCTTTCTTGTCGGGATGCGGATGCGAAGTGCCGTGATAGCCATTGTTTATGAGAAGGTACTCAACTACTCACACTACTTATCTTGGAAAAAATTGTGATTACTGCAGGTTATGATATTCCCATAATTAGCTTTCTTATATACCGTTTATACGATCAGTTTTTAAACTGTCACTCTGGCTGTAAAGATAATCATGGTCATCCAGTTTTGCGGAGTTGTAATTGTGGATTTCGTTTTGAGTCTTTTGAACACACATTTTTTGTACTGAGCCGGTGGTCAGCTCGCGAAACAGCGGACTTTGTCCGTAATATACAGAACTTTTTAGGGATCCAGACTTTGTCCAATTGTTCCGATATCCGTAAAAGTGAGGTTAGGCAAACCGAGATAAAGGCTTCCCGGGGTGAAGAGTCATCAGGTCGTTGCACGTTTCTCATCAATAATTATGCTCATATTTTAAGTACTTGTTCTTGTATTCAATATAAAAGTTGAAGTACATACATTTAAAAAATTGCGACAAATTAAACTCAATTCTGTATTTGTTTGCATCGAAAATTCGAAAGTTATTGAATTCGGGGGAGTTTAGTCTCCAAGTTTTGCTCTTCCATTTTTACAAAAATTCAAACTCTTTACATAAAGTTAAAAAGTTAAAGACATTTAATTAAATCGTTAAAGTCAGACAAAATATTTTCGAAGAATAAAAATCAGCCATTCATCGTAATAAAAGTAAGTGTCTTCGACATGATGCTTCTCATACACGATCATCTGAGTTGAACGTCCTTTTTGTACTCTTGACAAGGTGTGGTTTTAAAAATAATAGCAAAAATCCGATACAATTCATTTCTTCAGGCACTGAAGATGTCTAATGTGGCGCGGAGAACATCTACTGTCGGAGAGATAGTGAACCTGATGTCGGTGGACGTTCAAAGACTTATGGACACCATGACATACATCCACACAATTTGGTATGTCATTTATTATCATCAGATGCATTAATTCTTTACCAACTATACTGTGTGTAAGTATACGTCATTATTGACAGTAAAATGAAAGGAGTTAGCGGGGTTTGTTACATTCCAAACACAACAAACATTGGAACGTAATATTGGATTTGTGGCCAATAGACAATGACCAGTATTTCTGGAAAAGTCCAACACTTCCTGCAAAATTTGCAGTGGTTTTTAACAAACAAGTGCTAATATACAAACAATATAATACATATATCAGGTGGGTCAAAAAATGTGCTGAAGTTTTGGTCACAGCATTCAGTGGTGGTTCGTAGCTAAAATTAGTGGGGGTTTCTACTTCAGAAAATTTTTAGCCATTGTTTTAATACTGTGTAAAATGAAACAAACATATGTATGCAATTTTTTGTAATTTGTAATTGCAATTTTAAACAAACAAACATACGAAAGTTTATACACAAACTTTGATAAAATCCTAAACAAAAAAATATTTTTTGCTTACTAATAGCCTAAATTGTCACAGTTCAAGCTTGATCCATTCATGGTAAGCATGTGACAACCGGCAACAAACTGTGAGCGACAGTACTTTCTCTACCTGCGCTCTGACATGTGCGCATTGCTGGAGTGCACTGTTCTGGGCTGTGAAGCAAACGGTACTACCCTCACGTGCTCTGGTTCTGTACAAGTATAAAGAAAGAACTAAAGAAAAAGACTTATCGTATTGAATATTATCGATAATATTGACTGAAAATGGGGGTTCTGCAGTGCCACAGTACCTATACACAGGCTGTCACTGACAACATTATAAAAAATAAAATCGCTTCAAAATTGCTTCCAAAAGAAAATAAAGGCTTTTCTTCCAAAAGATGACACAGTTTCTGACTTTTGTAAAGCATATTTGGTCCCAGCACTCAATAAGTTTTGCCTTTAGTTCCTTTGTATCAAGCGACTCTGCGCTGCCATGAACACTCTTTTGAAAGGAGTTCCAAATACGATAATCCAGAGTATTAACTCCTTCAGGACCGCACCATTTAAAATGGATCTTATAAAACCTATGACTTTGCTGCTACTGAATGAGCACAGACATAACTAAATGATTACACACTTGGTACTATTATATTTAAGAGAATTTTGGCTATCCAATCATGTTATTTGTTTAAATATTCATAAGTGGATAAAATTAAGAAAAAAACGCCTTCTTCAGGCACTCCAACTTAGCCTATTGAGTAGCTTGGTCTGGTATACACTTGTGTGTTGATCGTACACACTATTTTACTGATCGCCTGCTAGCTACAGCTCAAGCTGTGCTTTGTTGTGCTGCTATTCCAGGAAAAAGCAACCGATCAGCCAAGGACAAATTAAACGCCTTTCATCTTTTAACAGGAATTTAGAACACAGCCAAAATAAGCTATTGCCCAAAAATCATGCTGTTTTTTAATCAGTGTTTTTAGTATTTTCGTGTAAATGCTAATAACGTTCTTGTTCATTGAACACTCTATACAAGCTGCCTAAAGTGAACTTTTTCAATTTAGTTTTACTAATTACAGTAGGCGCTATTTATGAGACTCGTGGTTAACAGAATCAGTCGCCTAATTGACTCAGAAATGCCTTGTACGGGCTGCTCCTATTCAAATGTATATAAAAACCGTCGGCAACTAACTCAAATAACTCCCCTTAATATTTTTCCTTCGCGTACTTAAAATAAGACATGTGTGTGCCCCAAGAGCTTTTACTGCTTTTATGTCATCTTTACATCGATTTTGTGCACTATAATATATGTAGAAACAGTCATATGAAGTAGAGCTTTCTTTGTAAGCATGTACTGTATCATATGTATCATATGTGCTATTATGTTAGCGTAGCGGTTTTGCTTTGAATCCATTGCAGACTGCAGACTACAGCTAATTGAATCAGTCGGTTAATTGGGTCAAAACACATTCGTTGCAAAGTGAGTCTATTAAGGGTCGCCTGCTGCAATTAATTTATTATTTTCACAGGTCGGCTCCATTACAAATTGCTATTTCGCTGTGGCTGTTGTGGGCTGAACTGGGTCCATCTGTTCTTACTGGATTGGCATTCATGATTCTTATGTTACCACTGAACGCAGTCATCGCTTCCAAAATCGAGACGTGTCAAGTGCGTATCTTCGTTTACAAGCGGCAGTTTATCCTTTCAAAATAAGCCTTTTCACAGTTTCAAGCCCTGTGCGCAAGCATAGTTGTTGCAGGTCAAAGGTTAAGTGTACCACAGCAACACGTCTTAACTAAAACCATCACCTGACATGTGGGTAAAGCAAACCTGTCTACCGCATCAGTTCAGTAATTTTAGTTGCTTTACATGGGCTTTACTTAATTATACATTAGTCTGTGCATAGAGTGATTTACTAGCAGGAACTTGCTTGGGAACAAGAAAAAATGAACTAGGTAAGGTTGTAGCTAGCTCTTAAAACTGTTACTATTACGATAGCATGGACTGCGACATGTTGTCAAGTGTACACAAATGCGTTGTCAGGTATACTCTTAACCTTTGACTTTTTCACGATCATCATCAGTCGCTGGAACTGTGAAAAGGCTTATTGCTAATGTGATTATATGTGATGCACCTTGTAACTGTGACTGCGGCTGATTTAATATTACAGATCTATGGTCTAGTTTCCCCATATATGTAACTGCTATAGATACTGGTAAATTCGTGCTGGATGCCCAAAATTACTCGAATGATTAAACAAATTTTTCGGTTAGATTATCCTCATTCCTGATTGTTAAGTCTCATGACCTCACTTTGGAGGCAAGGTTCCACTGAAATTCTTTGAGTTAGGTGAAAATATGTTATGCGATTTTGAGTTACACGGAGTTTACTGTAACAACTAAGACTCTAATGGTATTATAACAAATAACTTGGCTTCTCTTATTAGGTCAATCAGATGGAGGAAAAAGATAAACGAATTAAACTCATAAACGAGATTCTAAACGGCGTCAAGGTTCTGAAGTTGTACGCCTGGGAACCACCCTTCGGCAACCTGGTAGCCAAAATTCGACAGATAGAGTTAAAGTGGCTGAAGAAGATGAACTGGTTGACGGCGGCCAACAACTTCACCTGGACGTGCACACCATTAGTGGTTAGTATTGTGTGTCAGTTTTGTTTTGGATTGCTGTTCAATTGACTTTTGGTTTCTGTCAGGGATGTTATGGAAACATTTCAGTTTAGTAAGTCCACGTCAAACAACTGAAGTTACTGAACTGAACTGGCAGACGGCTTTGCTTTACTCACACATGACGGTTGTACTTAAGATGCCTTGCTGTGATACACTTATCCTTTGACCTACAGCAACTGTAACTTTTGATCATAACTTACTTTTGTAATTTTAATATATATGATAATGTGTATTTTTTAGTGTGTCATTTTGCTTGATGTAACTGAAACATTTTTGAATTGTTAATTTTAATCATAATTTATTCTCATTATTTGAATGCATGATAGTGTAACGTGTAACTTTAGTGATAATTTTATCTTATTTCCAATTGTCTCTTAATTTTACTAACTGCATGGACCATTATGGAAACATTGTTTACATGCATTTTTAATGTATCCATGTAAAAAATAAATTTCTGTCTATGTAGCTATGATTTGTGTTTCAGGTATCCCTACTTTCATTCATGACCTATGTACTTGTAGACGAAAACAACAAGTTAACTGCATCTAAAGCATTTGTCTCGTTGACCTTGTTCAACATTCTTCGCTTTCCGCTCGTCATATTTCCCGCCGTCATTTCGTTTGTAGTGCAGGTAAGTGAAAGAGTTTGCTTTTGAACCTTTTTAACATTTGTAGTGCAGGTATCTGAAAGAGTTTGCTTTTTAAACCTTTTTAACGTTTGTAGTGCAGGTAAGTGAAAGAGTTTGCTTTTTAAACCTTTTTAACGTCTGTAGTGCAGGTAAGTGAAAGAGTTCGCTTTTGAAGCCTTTTTAATGTTTATAGTGCAGGTAAGTGAGGTAAGTGAAAGAGTTTGCTCATTAAGCATTTTAACGTTTGTAGTAGGGGTAAGTGAGATTTAAGCCTTTTTAGCATTTAGTCATAATGACTTTTTAAGCTTGGGTAGAATGAAATTGTGAAAAGTGGTGAGAGTTTCGGTTGGATTTTTTAATCTTCCAATCACTTGCTCTGGCTGTTAAATCAATTGGTTAAAATTCAAACTAAGAAATTTTAACTGTCCAGACTACAAACTCTTTCCACCGTTGAAAAAGAAATTTGCAAAAAACTGTCTATAAATCATAAATTTAAAATCTACTACCTCTGAATGAAGATTTCAGGTGTGGTGGTTGCCGCCATCTACTTGAAAATGATGACGTAACTGGGAAACTTCATGACTTTTGGTAAATGCATCATGGCTTTTTGTAAGCACATGCTGCTTAAACTAATTCAAACTTCTGCGGCTTGCCTAATGTTCATGTAAAAAATTGCAAAATTACCTATCTAATTTTTTTGTAAAAACTTATGTTTTTGGTGAAGATTGACAATGCGCTACTTTTCTTCAGGATGAATGACGTCATTGGAAAAAGAATGGGCATTAAAAATGGGAACGCCCTGAGCGTGAAGTGATCGCGACTTTAAAGTGATTTTACTAACTACATCAGGCGCTTATTGCAGTTTTATTACTGAATCCTTCTAACATTTTTTGCTAACATTGAAATAAGCCTAACTTTCCAAAAGACTTGGCATTTCCTGACAAGACCCAATCTTAAACTGTAGGTCAATTAAACTGCTCTTTAAAATATTAAATATACTATTTTTTCAAAAATGACTCACGTGAAAGAATTATCACACAAATGCAATTTCACGTTCGTGCCACTAGTTCTTTACTGTGACGTGCATTTTGCCATTCGCTAATTAGACGAACACTAGCGCCTGCATTTCGGAAATGCATTGTGTAAAAACAGGTGCTGCACCTCTCAGTTCAGATGTGTTAGTTTGTGACAAACTGCACACATTTGACAGCTCATGAGTGAGCACAGCGGTAAATTTAAAATTTGAATTTTTATCTTAAGACTTGCTTAGTTTTAGTTTTAGCACAACACACTGAATATCTTACAGTAGCACTGTCCTTCAATTTTCGCTTTCGCAAACACGCGCAACACGCTCGTGGAATATTTTTGCTGTTGAAAATTATGTTAGTTTGTGATGTTGATGTCATCAATTGTTGGGCTAGCCTGCTGTTAATTTGTTTTAATCTATTATTTAATTATAAGAAATGCTTTTGCAGTATTACTTGTGTTAAAATGTATACTTATTATTGGATTTGAAAATGAGGTAGTATGTGAAAAATCATCCTGTCCTAGTTTAAGTAATGTACTTGTAATTTATTTTAGGCCAGAGTTTCATTGAGAAGACTAAACAAATACCTTAGTCATGATGATATCGATGAAACCGCTATATCTCATGATGAAAATGCAGGTATGTAGTGCAACTTTTGACTAATGTGTACTTTTTACTGAACTGATTAACGGAGGGCTTTATTTCATTTAAACACATTATTCTAATATACAGAAAGTCCTCGCTGAACAACTCTAATGTGGTCCAGCAAAATGCGACATTAAGCAAAACGTTAAACGAAACCAAAACTTCCATAGAAAGTTATGTAAAAGAATTGGGATGCATTCCCGAGGCAAAAATCATTGCTGCTTAAATCATATAAATTGAACATTTTATGAGTTTCTGTATGGTTTCTACCAATTAATTTCTTTCTGCTTGGTGGAAACCACCTATCTTTCTTACCAACACTTACCTACCTAGCGGTTTCTCTTTTATTAAGGTTTAAGCCTAGGCAGCCATTAAACAATAAACACTGCAGAGTCAAACCCAAGCCCTGCAAGAGGCGACGTTGGAAATTTTATCATACCAGAGCACTGTATTATTTACTACATAGTCTGGTTGCTATAGGAACAGGTTGCAAGTAGAATTCATTTGCACAACGTTTGTTCACAGGTCTCGCTTGATAGAAACGGCAGCTAGTATAGTAGTCATCTGGGAAGCAAAAACATGTATAATAATTGCACTGTTTACATAACTAATGCATGTTTAAAACAGAATAATGCAATATGTGTTGTTTTAGTGCTTCAAATTAAGTAAAAAAGTTGTTGATAAAGTGAAAATTGGCTTTCAGCAAAATAAAAAAAAATTGTCATTAAAACGAAACGTGCATCGTTAAGTGAAAAAAAGGTGTCAAATTTTCAGCGTGGTTAAATGAAACTTCGCTAAACAGTAATCGTTAAGCGAGGACTTGCTGTAGTCTACACTAGGCATCACTAAAAGTTATGGAAACGTAAATTGCTTTTACTTTTAGTTGCCGTAAACTTGTTAACTAAAAGTTTTATCTCTCATTAGTTTGTTAGCAGATGAATGTTAAGATAGTGAAATTTTGTTGTCAAAAATTTAGCAATGTTTTTTTATTGTTGCAATTTGTACCACTAAAGCTGAAGCGTCCTAATATTTCCTAATATTTATCAAAGTGAATCATACATGTGTAGTGGTCATCCATTCGTGGGCAATTGCAATCGAGTGTTTTTCCAGGCCAATAAAATAGACAAATTTCGCATTGATGATGCTGTCTCGCTAAGACATCAAAGCTACAGCATGTATAAGTTGTTATAAGGTTATTGATTTCCCTACAATTTTGTATATCTCAGTTTTATGCTTTTTCTTACAATCTCGTTTACAACCACATATACCTCAGTGCAACAGAGCTGCCAGCCACTGGGCTACACAACTGGGACGTTTACCTAGTTAAGTGTTTCCACTAGCTGGCACAACTAGGAAAAAACATATATTTTTTATTTCCTGGTTTAGTAAGGCGTAGTGGCTGTTTTATAAAAAGAGAGCTGAGGCATGGAGCGGAACAGACTGACTGGCACTCTCTTTCAGACTAACACTGATACTATGCTTGTAAGGGAGGCAAACTTGTAAAACTGCCTCTGAGTCTTGGCATTTGTTTGGCTCACTGGAAGCAATTCGTATTGTGGTATTACGTTTTGGGTGTGGCACTATGTAAAGTAAATTCGCCATCATTGTTTTGCACTCTGGACTGAAAATTTAAAAAGCATGCTTTGGAATAAACAAACGGTAAAAATTAACCAGCAGTTCAAGGCGTTTTTTTTTACTTTAATCATTATCTGTGCTAACCAGCACAACACAACATCACGATAATATTAATAATGATGCTTATTTAAAGTCGGCTTTTGGATGAACAATTAACATTAGCTCAAAGAGCTATTATTGCGGAATGTAAATAACAAACTACAACTACATAATAGAGACTATCATTATCCCACTTTTACCCTAAATACCATGTGCCAGGCAGGGCAATAGCAGGTACTACTTTTAAAGTCTTTGGTATGACCCAGCAATAGTATAGAATTCACAACCTCCCGGACGGGAAGCGGACGCGTTACCACTAGACTGAACCATCTCGTTTTGAATGATCACGAGCGCACCACAACGTAAAGGACCACAATCACAGATTAAAGCAGTCATTTTCAAGCTGCGGGGCTAAAGTCTTTAGAAGGGTGAAGTAATATTTTCTATTCAATGCTCAAGCAAAGTAAGGAGCTTATTCGCCTGCTATTTTGAACATGCATCTGTTTTCTCAAATTGTACTTGTCTGATCCAGAATTTCCCATATCTATGGATAACGCTACATTTGCCTGGGATCACTCCGGACCGTCCACCCTGTCCAACATCAGCCTGCAGATAAAATCTGGAAGTTTGGTGGCCGTGGTGGGGCAGGTCGGGGCAGGGAAGTCGTCGTTGATTAGTGCCCTGTTGGGCGAGATGGAGAAACAGTTTGGATATGTGAATGTCAAGGTATGATGATAAAAAAGTGCTTTTTTATTTAACTTATAGTTTTCTGCTTTAGCATTTCACACAGAAGAAATCATTTCTTTCAGTTGTTTGTTTGCTTGTTTGTTCATTCATCTGTCTATCTTATGTTTCACTCATTTTTGGATATTTTGTTTGTCCACTCGCCAACTTGATTATTATTTTGCTTATTTACTCTTGCTTGCTCATCTCTGTCTCTTCTTCTGCCTGTTTGTCAAACTGGTCTTTTTTAATGTTCGTCCCCTTTCGTCATCATAATTCATTTAGAATTAATAAATATAAATATCTAATATAAATATAAATATCTAATAATATTACTTCAACATGTTACTAAAGTTTTTGAAATTTTGAAGAACTAGTAGAATTCAGTGGAACTGCAGCACCTCCAATTTTCACTCAAATTTATCGATAATATTCAGTATAAAAAATCTCTTTTCTTTAGTTTTTTCTTTATACTTGTACAGTCCAAAGCATGTGAGGGTAGTACTGTTTGCTTCACAGCCCAGCCCAGTGTGCTCACAGCTCAAGCAATGTGGTGTTTGGCAGTTGTGTGCATGCGACCATGTGCACATGTCTTAGATAACAAACTGCCCTTTAGGTAGACAGTGCACTGTTGCTCACTGAGTTTGTGCTGTCAGTTGTCGCGTGCTTAAAAGGCTTGTACCGGCATATTCTTGAACTGCGACAATTTAGGCTATTCATTAGCAAACAATATTTTTTGTTTAGGATTCTATCAAGTTTATGTTTGTTGGTTAAAATTACAATTACAAATTACAACATTAAAATTACACATTTTTTCATTTTACATAGTAGTAAAACAATGGCTAAAAATTTTCTGGTAGAATTATTAATTATTTAGGGTTCCATAGCATATGTGCCACAGCAAGCTTGGATACAGAATGCTACGCTGAAAAGCAACATACTGTTTGCGAAACCTTACGATGAGGAGCGCTACCAAAAGTTGATTGAAAGTTGTGCTCTTCTACCCGACTTTGACATCTTGCCGGCCAGGGACGAAACTGAAATTGGTGAAAAAGTAAGAAAATGCATAAAGTGGGAAAACTGTGTTTGCTGGTCTGCAAATATTAAAGATTTATTTTGCTAGCTGATGACGAATGAATTTTTACAATTATTTGCTGCTCATAAGACTTAACTCTTCCTAACTTTGGTAATGGAACTTGAGTGCTTTAAATGAGTGCTTATTTCAACTAGAGTTTTGCTTTTTATCAAGGGACAACCATGAATTTTGGCAACACAGACTTGAGTATTTTTAGAGGTGAGCTAGACCACTTGGCCACAGGCTCACACCAGGATGAAGCCTTTAAATAGTGCTGTTTTAGAAAAGTTCTTTGTTGTATTTATCTTTTTTATTAGTAACTTTGGTAAGAAAAGAAGGGTTGCAGCCAAGAACTTCTGAAAAGTGTTGGAAAAAGATGTTTAACTCCTTCAGGACCATAAGCATTTGCTTGCATATTGCATGGGTTCATGAAAAGCTGCTCTCACTAAGCAACAATTATGTTATTACATTTGATAATTTTTGTAGGTTTCTACTCCTCACACAATGGATTTCATGCAAAATTATATGTGATAATCATTTGCTTACCTTACACAAATTAAAAATTGATTTGTGATGAAAAAATGAAAAAAGCTTTCTATAACTGAAGTATTTGCACTGTAACAATGTACAGTATCACTTGTGTGAAATCGGCTAATGCAGAAAATTTCAACTGCCCAGAACACAACACTTTGATACTCTTTGGCATCAAGTCTACTCTTTTTTAAGGAGAAATTACTGTTAAGAGGCTGATCGGTTGGCTTTTCCTGGAGCTGTGTACAGCAGACAGTTCTCTTGGGCTGTAGCAAGCATCAGTAAATTAGTTTTTATGATCATTCAAGTGACACCAGACTAAGCTACTCGATAGGCTAAGTTGGAGAGCCTGAAAAGGGCGTGTTTTTCTTAATTTTATCCAATGAAATCATTTATAATTGTTTAAACAAATAGCATGATTGGATAGCCAGTATACTCCTTAACACAACAGTACCTAATTTGTAATCATTTAGTTATGTCTCCTCTCATACAGTTGGCAGAAATGTCATAGGTCTTATAAGACCTATATCGAATGATGCGGTCATGAAGGAGTTAAAGTCGTCAAATTTTAATTACTCTTTTTTCATTTGTGAGAGATATTACCTGTTTTGCTTTGCATATTGTGCCACCTGTAAACATGTCTGCCTGCTAGAAAGTTTTCTTTGCAGTATTTTGAAATTTTTTTTTCAGTAACACAGCTATTATTTATGTTACTCAAGTGACTAATTCTAGCACTTTCGCTCTGTTATTTTACTATATTTTTAATATGTATTATGGGTAGCCATTATGGGAAGTCAGGCTAATAAATTATTGTTGTTGTCATCGTCGTCATCATCGTCATCATCATTGTGTGCTGTTTAATGGTACTGTAGCAAATTTTTCAATTATCCTGATGTCTAGTCATCAAGTTATTGTGTTTTTGTAGGGAATCAATCTAAGTGGTGGACAGAAGCAACGGGTGAGCTTGGCCCGTGCCGTCTATGCTAACGCCGACATTTACTTCTTGGATGATCCGCTTAGCGCCGTTGATGCACATGTCGGCAAGCACATTTTTGAAAAAGTTATTGGACCGCGTGGCTTGCTCAGTAAGAAGGTTGGTACCGAAAAGTACTTTCGTTTCAGTTCTGTGGTGAAAGCATTTATGAAGTATGACATATTGAAGTATATAAGTTAATTGTAATTCTTTAATGACGTAATTGAAGTCACCAGATGTTGTTATGTTTGTTATCTTGTATTGTTATGTCTTTTGTATGCCAATAAATCTTAAACCTTTGATCTTAATTGATGCAAAATAAAAATTGAAAGTCTTTTTTGTAAAAGTGACTGCCACAGTAATTCCAGTAAATAACTTTTTTCTTTGAAGTAGAATGTTTTTTTCTGCTGCAGTTTTTGGTATTTGCAACACGATTTTTACAAGTGAATAATTAGCATGTAGTTAAAGATGGAATTAGCAGTGTTTTAATTAATTGGTTTATTCGATAATGGTCTTCGGTTTTTTTATTTTCGATCTTCGATTATTTTTTCAGTTGCCGTTGCAATTTACTTTTTGGAAAATTCATCAAATATAATCTATTATTAGGTGCAATAAAGCTGAATTTTTAAATCATCCTGAGAGAAGAAAACAAACCCTGCAAACGTGCTATCTCTGTGTGAGCCAGAGATCTCTACTGCATATATATGTATATATGTATGTGTGTGTGTGCGTGTGCGTGCGTGCGTGCGTGTGTGTATATATATATGTATATGATTTATTTCGAATTACAGTAAGTCGCCGCTTAACGACGCTAATGTGCTTCTACAAAAAAAGGCGATGTTAAGCTAAACGTCTTTTCTTTAAATGAAACCAAGACTTCCATAGAAAGTAACGTAAAAGAATTGAGATAGGTTCCAAAAGCAAAAATCAATGCTACTTAACTCATATACAGCAAACGTTTTATGAGTTTTATTCATATTTCTACTGATTAATTTCTTTCTTTTTGCGTGAAACCACCTATCTTTCTTATTAATGTCTAGCTAGACTTACTATCGGGTTCTTGAAGCCTGTACATAGACAGTTAAAAAATCGTCATTAAAATGAAACGTTGTTTAACGGGGAGTCATTAAACGAGTACCTTCTGTATTGTAAATACCATACATTCATTTGGTTGGTTTGCATAAGTAAATATTTAAAAAAAAACAATGTCGGAGTAGTATTTAAAAAAGCTCATACCTTTACACAAATGAAATTTTCCATAAACTAACATACATATATATATATGCAATATCGAGTTTAATTTTATGTCACAGAATCACAAATTATTCGCAACATAAATATTGTAGAATATCATTTAACTGCTAATTTTCAAAAAAGGAAAAATCACTTCTGGTTAAGTTATTTAAAACATCTTTAACAAATGAAAGAGTGAGGCTTTGAGCCCGAGCAAGCTCTCTAGCTTTCTTATATATGAATCACTTAATTTTTAAATAATTATGGTATTGTACTGTATCTTTTTATGTTTTCTGCAATTTTTGATATATTTTCATAGACAAGAATTTTAGTGACTCATGGTGTCAGCTTTCTACCTCAAGTCGATCAGATTGTAGTTATAAAAGACGGTCACATATCCGAGGTTGGCGGGTATAGAGAGCTGCTCACAAACAATGGAGCGTTTGCAGAGTTTTTACGCAACTACTTGACTAGTGTTGAAAACGAAGAAGAAGTACTGGATTCCGATGATCCTGGTGTCATTGAAGAGATTATTGCCGAGGTAATAAGGAGGTTTTTTATCCCCCAAGCAGTTGTAGAACTGAGGTACACCTAATTGTTATGTAGAGCTACATGTGGAGTCATTATAATAAGCCTTTTTCACAGTTTCGTTGTGCGCATGCGCAATTACTGTAGATCAAAGGTTAAGTGTACCATGTGTCTTAACTACAACTTTATGTGAGTGTGAGTAAGGCAAAGCTGTCTGCCGCATCAGTTCAGCAACTACAGTTGTTTTACGTTTACTTTATTTAGTTATTTTTTTAGTTTGTGTGTAGACTGATTTGCTAGCAGAATCTTGCTTGGGAACAATAAAAATAAACTAGGTAAGATTCTAACTAACTGTTAAAACTGTTACTATTACAATAACGTGGGTTGCAAGGTGTTGTCAGGTGTACATAAATGTGTTGTTTGGTACACTTAACCTTTGACCTTCTCACAATCATTATCAATTGCTGAGACTGTGGAACTTATTATGAAGGTAGTGCCATATATGGAGCTAACGATGTTTTAGAATTTTTATTTATTTATAAATTGTTGCTCGTACAATAGTTCAGAATATGTTGGTTTCTTCAATGGATGTTTTTTCACAATAACTAAAACTACAAAAATAGGTCTGTAATGTGAAACTGTAATGTCTTCAATTTTTCATATTCTGTGAGCTTATTAGGTTCATGCAAAATGCAAAATATTATTAGGTTTAGTCTGCATATTGGAATTATCCTGTTTCGTTGGACTGAAATTTCCGATTTAATCAATAATTTAATTTGACAGATTTTACATGTAATTGTATTTAATTTGTATCAATTTTAATCAAAAATATTGAATTAGTGATTCACCCTGTTACCTAAAACCGTCTAAAATTTAAACAAATTTAAAAAAGTTTTAAGTTGCACAATCTTCACAGAACACTGATGTAAAGTATTGTTTGTGTAAAATGTGATTTATAGTATAGATTGCTTTTTCATTAATCCTATATGACGAGACCTTATATTGTCATATTGAATATGGAAATTAACTGATACGAACGCCAGTAGCAATGCAGCACATGTCAGACACACTTCACGAATCAAGCTACTGAAAATAAATTGTGGTGCTGTCCTCTGTTGCTCAAAAAGCTAACATATGGACCACAAAATGAGCATAGTCAAAGCTATGCATAAAAGATTGCTGTTATTGCTGAATGTGTGCTACAGTCTGCTGTGTTGCGACTTTTGTTTTCTATGTTCAACTTATATTTTGAAAGGTGCTTTGAATTCAACCACATAAAATGAAAGTACTTTTGAAATTACATGATAAAGATGATGTTTTTGAAAATGGTCGTGCTTATGATAGTGGTGGTGGACAGCAGCAACAACAGCAGTGGCAATTATGCAAGCTTTGTCAACAACTATGTGATGACAGTGATAGTTGTGAAAGTAAAACGGACGGTGATGTAGCTAAAGCTGTACTAGTCTGTAGCAGTAACAACTTTTCCTTTTCGCAAAATATTCTCCTATTTTATCTAAAATACAAATTGAAGTGGATAGTGAAAAGGTTAATCAAATAAGATAAGTAAAAATATATAGCTATTGAACTAACTCCTAACAATTTTAAATTCAAACATAAAAACAATAGCAATGAAACCGATTATTAGCATTGACTGTTTACCCTGTCCTTTTTTTCATTTTTGCCAAGGTGGCACCGAGTCTTTCTCGACAAGCCTCGTTACGATCATCCGATGGAGCGCTCAGTGATCCGGAAAAGCGTCGGTTGCGCAAGCAGTCGACGATGCTTGAAGGTTCGTTAGAAGTCTCTCCGGAAAAACAAAAAGAGAAGTTCCGCAAGCAGCAGGAAAAGCAGCAGGAGGACAGACTTATTCAACTGGAAAACATCGAAACTGGACAGGTACTTTTCCGTGAAAACAGGAAAAATGTTGTGATATTCTTAGGGTGAAGGAAATGTGTGATTGGCTGCAGAAGATAAGTAGTACTATGCTTACTCAGTAAATGAATGGGTGACACAAGGTATCCACGGATAGGGCAAATCCCGGAAAATCCTTGAAAATACACTTTGTCCTGGAAAGTCATAGAAAAGTCGGTGAAAAAGATAATTTGGTAAAAAAAGTCAACGAAATTTTGAAAATGGGGGTGAAAAGTCAGGGTAATTTGAAAGGGTTGCAAAAGTAATCACCTTGAACTGATATTTTTTCAAACATATATATATAGCAGAATGTGCCTGTGATACTTCTGTTTTTACACATTAGACAGAGAATTATTGTCGTTAATGAGCTAGGCTGTGGTCTCATTACTATCATATTCATTAAATAAATTGTGCTAATCATCTCTGGTCTTCCAGAATATGCCAATGAACATTAGCTGTCTAATGCGACTCTTTCTTAGTGTCAGTACTTTGATACCAAAGGTCCTTTGTGAATTCTTAATTCATAGTGTGCTTTAGCCTTTATATATGAAGTATGGTTTAAAGGTTAGTTAGATTATGTCAGCATTTAGTCAACTCATGCCAACTCTAGTCTTCCAGTTGTAGTTTAAATGACTAAAATCATACATGTGTTACGGCGATTAACTGATTTGGCCTGCTAGAGGTGGTGAAGAAAGAAGCTAACTTTAGTGTAGTAAACTTTACACTTTCTTGTGAATTTATTGTTATTGAATAAGCCTTTTCACAATTCCAGCCATTGATGATGATCGTCAAAGGTCAAAGGTTAACCAGACAATGCATTTGTGTACACTTGACAACGCCGCACTGCTGTTGTAATAGAAACAGTTTTAACAGCTAGCTAGAACCTTACCTATTTCATTTTTTCTTGTTCCCAAGCAAGATCCCGCTAGTAAAGAACTCTACGCACAGACTAATGCATAATTAAGTAAAGTCCATGTAAAACAAGTGAAGTACTGAACTAACCACATGACGGTTGTAGCTAAAACTCGTTGCTGTAGTACACTTAACTGCCGTTGACCTACAGCAACTGCGCGTGTGCACAACGAAATTGTGAAAAGACTTATATGAAATTGTGTGCACAAAAAAATTGTGAGATTTTACAATGAGGGCTTTGCAGAGTTTGTTTTAACATTTGAAATTTGTGTGAAGTTAAGCACCCTTAGACCTACATGCATTTACATTACAAAACTTCTTTCACTGCTATATTGAGAGTTTAAAGGAAGACCGGATGATTTTTCACATATTACCCCATTTTCAAGTCTGATAAAAAATATACATTTTAGCACAATTAATACTGCAAAAACGTTTCTTAATTAACAGCGTGTGAGCCCAACTATTGATGACATCACAAAATAATATAATTTTCATCATCAAAACCATTCCGTGAGCGTTTTGCACGTGTCTGCAAAACCGAAAATTGAAGGAAAGTACTACTGTAAGATATTCAGTGTGTTGTACTAAAACTAGACAAGTTTTTAGGTAAAAATTCAAATTTAAAGTTTACCGCTGTACTCATGTATGAGCTGTCAAACATGTGTAGCGCTTCACAAACCTACACATCTGAACTGAGAAGTACAGCACCTGTTTTTTGTGCAATGCATTTCCGAAATGCAGGCACTACTGCATGTCTAACTGACGAATGGAGAAATGCATGTAACAGCGAAGAACTAGTGGCACGAACGTGAAATTGTGCTTGTGTGGTAATAATTCTAAGTCAGTTTTGAAAAAATAGTATGTTTCTTTTCAATATTTTAAAGAGTAGATTGTTTTGACCTACAGTTTAAGATTGGGTCCGGTTTTGCTGTAATTTACATCTATGCCACACTGATATACAATGTTTTGCATGTTTTCTGTAGGTTCCATGGTCTGTCTACTTCTTGTACCTAAAAGCGCAGACTGAACCTGTGATAATCTTCATGTTCATCTTCTATTTCTTCACCTACGCTGCCCAGGTTGGATCCAGCATTTGGCTCAGCGTTTGGAGCACCGATCCCGACCCAAGCATTCACACGAGAAATGTGTATCTCGGCGTCTATGGTGTCTTTGGATTCATACAGGGTGCGTCAAAATTGTAACACTACTTCAAACTGGCAAAGTAGCATTTCACGTAAGCTTAGTCTGAAATGACGACCCTATAATTGACAGAGCTAACACACATGCAGTTTAAATTATTTTTTAGAAATTAATGTAATGTAGCAGTGAAGTATTTTCCTAAGATTCTGTGAATAGTAAGTTACTTTGACACTGCGACATTTTGCTAAAAAGATTTAGATTAAAATTGAGATTGACATTGACATTGAGATTAAAATTTAAGATTAAGATTAAGATTGACATTAAGATTAAGATTAAGATTAAGATTAAGATTTTTTATTTATCTCATTTAAGTTTGGCAGTGCATAATAGACATAACAATAATTTTTACAATTTAACAAACTAGTAAGTATTTGTTAGTAGCCTAGTTAGTGCTAATGGAGAAAGGGTTGAAAAAGCTCTACTTAAGGAACACCTGCTGATGTAGAGGCAATGCAGCTGTTCTACTTAAATGCATAATACAGCGTTATAGTGCACAAGTTCTGCTTACGTACATAATACCTTGTTGAAATGCACACTTGCTACCTAGTTTATATTTTTGTTTTTAACAATTGCAAGCATTTTCTGAACATCGTCTTTCTAATCACAACAAAATTTCTGGTAAATGTCCTTGTGTTTTAGGAATCTTCGTGTTTGGTACCTCGGGCATGCATGCAGTTGGCACAGTCTACGCATCACGTACCTTGCATGACTACATGTTGAGGAACGTCTTAAAATCTCCGATGTCTTTCTTTGACACTACGCCACTTGGGCGAATAGTAAACAGGTCAGTGTTAGCACGAGTTCGAGTCACGTTATCTACAGTGATGTTTGAGGGAAGCGTTATTGCTAGGTCATTTAAAGGTGTCGCTTAGCTATAACAATATATATGTATGACTATGCATAGACTTTGATGCAGTAACAATAAGTATGATTGTGTGTGGACTTTGATTCAGTAACAGTTGGTATGACTGCATGTAGACTTTGATTCAGTAACAGTAAGTATGACTACATATAGACTTTGATTCTCTTACAGTAAGTATGATTGTGTATAGACTTTGATTCAGTAACAATTAGTATGACTGCATATAGACTTTGATTCAGTAACAAAAAGTATGACTGCATATAGACTTTGATTCAGTAACAAGAACTATTAGTATGTGCAGCTTTTGATTCTAAGGTTAATGCTTTTTGAGCAAGTGTAATATTTTACTTCCATTTACAAAATTTTGTCATTTTACTTGTGAACTTTTACTGTTTTGATGGTAAAACGACATAATTATCGCTGTTTACCTTCACAGGTTTGCCAAAGATGTAGATGTGGTAGATAACATCATATCCATGTGTTTCCACATGCTAGTGGATTGCGGATTCATGGTGCTTGCCACACTAGTGGCCGTCGTGTACAGCACACCCGTGTTTTTGGCCGTCGTGCCGTTCTTGACTGTTCTGTATTATTTTGCACAGGTAATTGAAATATAGCATGTCATGATAAAGAGGTTTGCAAGTTATGTTAGTATTGTGTTAGTTAGATAACCTGAGTCTTCCCAGATTTTGCTTTCTACACAAGTATATTTATTTTCTATTTATTTTCATCATGCTCTCTCTCTCTCTCTCTCTCTCTCTCTCTCTCTCTCTCTCTCGCTCTCTTTGTTTCCTCACTTACTTCTCTCATCATTTTTTGTTCTATTCATATTTCAGAGATTTTACATAGCGACTTCGCGGCAGCTAAAACGGTTGGAATCTGTCAGTCGGTCTCCAATCTACAATCACTTTTCAGAAACTGTTCAAGGTGCCAGCAGCATACGAGCTTATAAAGTACAGGAACGATTCATACTCGAAAATGAACAGCGGATTGATCAGAATCAAATCTGCTATTATCCCAGCATCATCTCCAACAGGTCAGCAGTAGCTCTAAGGTTATTGGCAGAATTAGTACCAGAAAATTATAAAAAAAATTTAATTTATCATTTTGACTTCAAGCTGAGATACAACAAAATTGACATTTGTTGGACAATGTGGCAGCCATCCTGGAGTTGTGCCATTATTTAATTCTATGTTGACCATTGGTCAATCACCGGTGTGCATCACAATATTTGCAGAATTTTTCCATTGGGTTAGTTAAACACTCTCAAAGTTGATTGTCATTTTCAATATGGGCTACCTAAATGCAGGACAGGACAGGATTGTTGAAAAATGTGTAAGCCCAGTGTTTCGGTGTTATATTGTGGGTGGTTATGTTTGTATTGTTTTGCAGGCTATGTTACAGTTGGTTATGTTTGTATGTTGTATAACAGGCTGTATTACAGTTGGTTGTGTTTGTATGTTGTATAGCATTCTATTTTACAGTTGGTTGCGTTTGTATATTGTATAGCAGGTTATGTTACAGTTGGTTATGTTTGTATGTTGTATAGCAAGCTATGTTACAGTTGGTTATGTTTGTATGTTATATAGCAGGCTGTGTTACAGTTGGTTATGTTTGTATGTTGTATAACAGGCTATGTTACAGTTGGTTATGTTTGTATGTTGTATAGCAAGTTATGTTACAGTTGGTTATGTTTGTATGTTATATAGCAGGCTGTGTTACAGTTGGTTATGTTTGTATGTTATATAGCAGGCTGTGTTACAGTTGGTTATGTTTGTATGTTATATAGCAGGGTGTGTTACAGTTGGTTATGTTTGTATGTTGTGTTGCAGGGTGTGTTACAGCTATATTACAGTCGGTTATATTTGTGTTGTTTTTCAGGTCTTTTTACATTTGGTTGTGTTGTATGTTGTTTTGCAGGTGGCTGGCGATCAGACTGGAATTTGTTGGGACTTGCATTGTTGTATTTGCATCATTGTTTGCTGTGATCGCCCGTGATACAGAGAGCGGTATTAGTGCTGGTCTCGTCGGGCTCTCTGTATCCTATGCGCTAACTGTGAGTACTTAGTGTAGACTATTTACTTTTCTTCTTACGATGGGCCTCTGTCTTTATGCAATGAGTGAAAAACTGTTTCTTCGTCTTATGATTCTCATGATAAATAACTGCAGGCAGTATCTTAAACGAATGCACACAGTAGCAGTAACAGTTCCACATTACTCAACCATCCATTTACAGACAAGATTCATCATTGCTTAACTTCTGTTGTTAAACATGACTCTGTCCATCTTACAGTTCTCGAGATAAATAACTGATAAGCAGGTTTTTTGCTGTTGATAGTTCAGTAGGTAGTGTGATTGCCTCTTTAATTTAAAGCGTTATCAGTTAGTGGAGTCTGGTGTCGTGCTTTTTCTGCTTACAAATTTGCTGCCTATGTTTAAGCTTATGAGGTGAAATTAATAATGCATTTCGTTTTGTGTTTAAATAGGTCACGCAAGAACTGAACTGGACGGTGCGGATGGCCAGTGAAATGGAAACAAACTTGGTTGCCGTGGAGCGAATCCACGAATATTCTGAAATCACAACCGAGGCTAGTATCGGCCCAAATCTTCATCCCTTATTTGTTGTTCACTGTAAGCTAGCATCCAGCACTCAGTTATTTTGGCAAGACAGAAATCTCCTGGCATTTCAGGGATATTTTCTGAGATGAGATACTGAACTAGTAGAGGCTTTGTAAGCTTGATGATGTTGCTATATGTTGATATGTTGCTTGATGCACCATCCTCCTTTAATGAGTTAACATGGCTTACCTAGTTCATTTTTTCCTGCTCTCAAGCAAGATCCTGCTAGTAAATCACTCTATGCACAGACTAATGTATAATCAAGTAAAGTCCACATAAAAAAATTAAAGTTACTGAACTAATGTGACAGACGGCTTTACTTTACATGCACTTTGTGGCAGGTGTAACAGGTGTTCTTCTCCCGGTAGCTATCTATCCATGCACAGAGCAAGCTCAGTATTGCTTAACTGTGGTACACCAATCAGACCAATATAAATGCTATTCAACTGACATGCATTTTTTTCAGAAAAAAAACAGCTGTTTATAGTATGCGCCAATGATTAATTTATCTTTATTTATGTTCAGGCTCCTTGGTCATCAGATGACCACACGAGTCTGGAGCTGCCACCTTCTACATGGCCAGAACGTGGTGATGTCGTGTTTGAAGACTACTCACTACGGTATCGGCCTGGTCTTGACCTTGTGCTCCGAGGAATCAAGTGTCATATTTCTAGTGAAGAAAAGGTTTTTTATTTTTGTATTTGATATATATTAGTACAATATAAATATATAAGTAATATAGTAATATAGTACAGTAATATATATAAATATTAGTACAAATTATTACAGTTATTTACATTACACACATGCTCACAAAAGTAAATTTAAGGCCTTTACAAAAAACGAAAAAAACGAAATATTTACACATTTGCAAACATAGGACAACATCACATATTGATGTATAAACCCCATATAAAATAAAAGTAATATAAACAGTGAATTTCGATTATTGGTGCAGCATCCTTTTAGATAGTAACAATTAAATTAATGACGTATTCATAAAGCAATATTTTACATTGTTACATATTTTACTTTTATAAAAGCTCATCTATCACTTATGTTTTGACCTACGATATTTTAATAATTTGCTTAATCTGCCATTGCAGAATGTTTTGTTGCAAGTATCTTTTGACAATATTTGTAAAGAAAACTATTTTTATGTATTCATAATGTTATGATCTGTGATCCATAATGCATGATGTGTATTGACTGTTTCCATGTATCCGTAAACGCTATACGTATTAACAAAGCTCACGGCACTCTTTCTGCCACTTTTGATCGTCATTTGTTAAAATTGCAAACGATAATTTTTGGAAACTATGTCTCTGTCAAAATTTAGGCGGGATAATTACAACTGCGCTGTTAGATTATTATTGTACTGTTAGACGTAAAAGAAAGCACAGATTTTTGAGAGCACAACATTTAACAAGGAAGAGAACAATATGGCATGAATCATCACTTAGTGAAGGAACTGCAGTTAGACACACAACACGTAACTACATGCTTCTTCTGCCTCTCAAAAACTCAAATAGCAAAGAATATTATTGTTTATAGGTCCTAGAGTGACATAAACTCACCTAACTAAAATTTTCAGAAAGCTAAACAGGCGAAAATGGTCACCAGAAATTTGAAAACTCGCTATAATCACCTAGGTAATGGCGGTTTCCTGTCTACGTATTGCTGCGTGATACATACTCGGGCGATAGCAATCACGTTCGAATGAATACGGATGATGCATCACGCAATTCGGATTACGCATTACATACACATGGAAACAGTTCAACATGTTGTTGTATAAGCATTATGGATCACATATTACGTAGACATGAAGTCGTACCTTAGGAGCGTTTGTTATAACTTTAGCTAGTTTTTTTTTAGTCACTCTAGTTTTGAATAGCTTTTCCTACCAACAAACTGACTGATTTCTGTTTTAGATTGGCATTGTTGGCAGGACGGGTGCAGGAAAGTCATCCATGACCTTGGCATTGTTTCGCATCATTGAAGCAGCCGGGGGTGCAATTTGTATCGACGGTCGCAACATTGCTAGTATGGGGTTGCATGAACTGCGCTCAAAACTTACCATAATACCACAGGTAAGCAAAGTTTACCTGGACTGGTGCGGATTACCAAGACGTAACGAGATGTAATAAGCCTTTTTACAGCTCCAGCGATTGGTGATGGTCGTGAAAAGATTAAAGGTTAAGTTTACCAGACAACGCATTTGTGTACACTTGATAACACTTCAGAGCCCACTGTAACAGTTTTTACAGCTAGCTTGAACCTTACCTGGTTCATTTTTCTTGCTCCCAAGCAAAACTGTGAAAATATTTGTTCTAATGTGCAACAAACATACATTTTGCTGTGGAATGTATTTTCAAATTTTGTGGATCAGTTTTGGGACTGAGTCATTCACTGGACCTTTGGTAACAATAACAAATCTTATTTGAAGTATTTTTGGGAATTTGAAACAGATAAATATTGAGTATAATTAGAAACAACAGTACATTGCTGGGTGGTTTAGATTTCTTTGCAAAACATATCACAACTATAGATGTAAGTAAGACCTGCCATGATCACAAGGGGATGTGTGGTCTAGTGATTATGGCATTGGACTTGTAATCCATTAGCTCGATCCCAGCTTTTCGTATTCCCGCCTATCAAGCTTCGTTTTAAAATCGCCATAAGCGTGAGTTCATTCAATCATTGTACAGTAACTGTGAGTTCATTCAGCCATTGGTCAGTAACTGTGAGTTCATTCAATCGTTGTGCAATATCTATGACTTCACTTAGTCATGTTTCAATAACTGTGAGTTTGTTCAGTCATTGTTCAGTAACTGTGAGTTCATTCGATCATTGTTTATTAACTGTAAGTTCATTCAGTCATTACTCAATACCTGCGAGTTCACCCAGTCATTGTTCAATAACTATTAGTTAATTCAATAATTGTTCAATAACATGAGTTCACTCAATCACTGCTCAATACCTGTGTGGTCAGTCAATCTTTGTTCAATAGCAGTGAGTTCATTAAATCATTGTTCAGTAACTGTGACATAATTCAGTCATTGTTCAGTTACTGTAAATAACTAATTAGCATGTAACATTTGTTTACATAACGCTGTAAACTATTTCATCTTGTTAAATTTCAGGACCCTGTGTTGTTTTCCGGTGACCTGCGCACAAATCTCGACCCGTTTAACTGGTACACAGACGATGCTATATGGACGGCACTGCAGCACTCTCACTTGAAAGATTTTGTATCATCGTTGCCGAGTAAACTGATGCACGAGATTAGTGAAGGTGGTGAGAACCTGAGTGTTGGACAGAGACAGTTGGTCTGCCTGGCCAGAGCTCTTCTTAGGAAGTCTAAGGTAAGTCTTGAGATGGTCTGTCTGGCCAGACACTTAATTACACATGCATTAGTCAGTGCGTAGAGTGATTTACTAGCAGGATCTGGCTTGGGAACAAGAACTATGTAAGATTCTAGCTTTTGTTAAAACTGTTACTGTTACATAGGGTGGTATGGGCAGCACGACATTGTCAAGTGTACACAAATGCATTGTCTGGTACACTTAACCTTTGACCGTTTGATGATTATCAATTCAATAGAACTGAAGAACTCAAACTCCATTTAACTTGAAATACATTTTTTTTGCCAGGTTTTAATTCTGGATGAGGCGACAGCTGCAGTTGACTTAGAAACAGATGATCTTATCCAGAAAACTATCCGAGTGGAATTTGCTGATTGTACTGTTCTGACAATTGCCCACAGGCTAAATACCATTATGGACAGCACACGGTTAGTGCACATGTTTTGCAGTATTTGTAACTTAAAATTGAGTTTTATTCAACTTTCAATACCAAAAATTTTATTCGACGTGAACTTTGACCTTGACTTTGAGAATGTCACTTGAGCTTCACTTCAAATTGTTCCATTCTTGTGAATGGAGTAAATTGTCATTTGAAGCAAAGTATCCTCAGTGCTGCTACGCTGTGAATGAAAATAAGATGTCTGAGGGCTAAGCCTTCTAGGAGATCAGGTTTTTTCAATGTTTGTGTAAAATGTCAGAAGGATTTAGTAGTAAAAGCGTGATTAAGCGCTTCGTGTAATTAGTAAAATCACTTTAAAGTCGCGATCATTTTACGTTTGGACACTCCCATTTGAACGCCCATTTTTCCACCAATGACAACTTCTTCTATCAACTGAAGAAAAGCTTCTGTGAAAACACTGCTAATTTCCGTATAATAGTATAAAGTCAAAAGTATAATAAGTTTTTGCAAAAAGTTTTCATGAACGTTTGGTGAGCTACAGAAGTTTGCTATTAGTCTCTAAGCGTCGTGCACTTACGTAAAGCTACAATGAGCTTACAAAAAGTTACAAAGTCCATCAGTTTCATCTACAGGTTTCAAGTGAATAGCGGCTACTACCGCACAGCAGTAGCATAAATTAACTTTATGCCTTATAGGCAATTTTTTGCAAATTTCTTTGTTATATTTTTCTATGTTTAAGTGATAACAGTATAATAATCCCAATGTGCTGAGTGTGACTCGTCCCTTCCCTTAACTTGTCTGCACTCATATAAACTCAGTAACTGCTTGTGGTGTGTTATAAAATACACGCTTTATATGAATATGAAAGGATGTGCATTTTTCTGTAGAGAATAAGAATTTTTTAATGCCCTAAAATCTGGCGCTCCTCAAAACTTGGCACCCTAGGCTACAGCTTAGTTAGGTTATTGGACACCCCCAAGCAGAAGTAGTTAGTGGGTGTAAATAAACATCCGTTCAACCACAACAGCAACAAAATCATGGAGCTGCCCCCATGTACACAAACACTTTTGCTAACATTGCCAGGTACAAAAAACCTTTGATCTTGGCCCGATCATCATCAATCGCTGGAACTCTGAAAAGACATATTGAAAGCATCACTGTGTGATCGCAACTGCACAGTCATAGGTGTGAAACTGTCACCATGTGAGTGCAGCGTGCAGAAAAATCCTAAACCGTTCATGGTGCCTGTGAAAAATGTTGTAAAAACAGCACAACTTAATATTTGCATTAATGATTTTTTTTATTTTTCAGGGTCATGGTCTTAGAAAATGGACAAATCCTGGAGTTTGATGCTCCGGAAAACTTATTGAAGGACAGATCCAGTATGTTCTACAGCCTGGCAAAGAATGCGGGTTTGACGGGCACCGGGAATGATGATTCAGCGCGTCTTTGATAAATCAGGGTTGCTTAAATGATGAACTTGCAACAATCTGTGAATGTGTAGGTTAATATTTATTTGCTAGTCGCACAAAGGCACGAGTTTTTGAGATGATGTCACTTTACAGATTCTGCGATACTGAATGTTTACAGTAATTTTTGTATTGTTGATAGGTTGTAGGCGTTGTTGGTTGTGAAGCAAAACATTTGTACCAAAACAATCCGTTCAAAATGTCCAGTGTTCAGTTTGCATTCAGTGTTCAACACTGGTAATGAACAATGGTATTACAATAGGCCTGTTCATAGTTACAGCAATTGATGATGATCGTTAAGAATTCAAAGGTTAAGTGTACCAGACAACACATTTGTGTACACTTGACAACGCCTCGCAGCCCATGCTGTTGTAATAGTAGCAGCTTTAACAGCTAGCTAGATCCTTATGTAGTTCATTTTTTCTTATTCCCAAGCAAGATTCTGTTAGTAAATCACTCTACACACAGACTAATGCATTATTAAGTAAAGTCCACCTAAAAACTACTGAAGTTACTGAACTAATGCTTTTGCATTACCTACATGTCACCTACGATTATACTTAAGACACGTTGCTGTGGGACTGGGACACTTAAACTTTGACCTATAGCAACTACGCATGCGCTCTACGAAACTATGAAAAGGCTTATTAGTAACATAATCTGATGAGTAACTTAACATTTTTCATGATGCAAAATGCCGAAAACAATTTTGGTCCTGAAGGAGTTAAGGCCTGCTGCTTACTTTGCATAAATAGGCAAATTTTGTTGTTTTATACATTATACAATGATAGAATAATAGTTGTGATACAACTTCGATTATTTACGTGATGTGACAGTTGTTAGTTTTGTATTAATAGTTGTGATGCAGCTCTGAACGTTAATATTTTAGTAACAATTAGTTTTATATTGAAATTTGTGATGCAGCTGTAAACGTTAATATCAGTGTTTAAGTTTAAATAAGTAGGTATAAATAAATAAATACATTAATTGTTTGTTTTTGTTGTTTACTCTTGTAAATGATTTCTCTATAATCTAAAAAGTTTCACACTGAAAGATCGGAAAGAAATAGGTTTCAGTACCTACATATGTATAGTATATACATATTGACTGACTAAGTTATAGAATGTTAATATATCAGTTTAGTCTTTTATTATCTTTCTATCGTTGTGATATTTTAATGGTTGTAATCGTTCAGAATATTTTTGATGTTTTTTTTATAATTTGTCTGTTTGTTGCTTATAAATTGTGTAACAGTTTTGCCTAAACGCATGTAGTGTACGTACTAGGGTTGAGCATTCTCTACCAGAAAGCGAATTCAAATCAAATCGAATCTGAATCAAATTCGTATTGAGTTTGAAAGATTTTTGGAAAAGTTTTCAAACCACTAGTAAAAAGTGGTCTTACAAAGATCATGCATTACTTGATTTTGTTTTGCAGTAAAACCACTATTAGTTTGTTAAAAATTTTGTGCAGAAACTGCAGCTAAATTGCACTAATTGCATGCTGTTTCAAACATTTAATGTTAAGAAACATATGTGGTTGAAGTGCTGAACTATTTGAATCTGTAATTTTAGGTTGGGGGTCGAATTCGAACTAAAAAAACTTGCTCGGATTCGATTTGAAGATTCGATGCTCACTCTTAGTATGTACATCACAAGCATCGACTACGGTCCCGGTCTTGGTTGAGTCTCTTCATCAAGTAGAAAAATCACACTAAAATAGTGGAAGCAGGTGTTAGTTTCACGTAATTGTTGCACTGTATTATGTTGTAATTTTATGAGAGATAATTAAAATTGCACCTGCTGTCATTTTGGCTTCTCCTCATTTGTAGTTGGCTTCATTTTTCTCTCCGAAACTTGGAAATTTCATTATTTTGTAGAGCAGTTTACTAGCTTTTATAAGGACGTCATCTGTTAATACATTGAAATTGACGTCATACTGTGAAAAATTGAAATGGTCGGAGATTTATACATTTTAATGCTGAATCTTAGCTATGTTAAGGGCCGGCTCTACTACTAGGCAAACTAGGCAGTTGCCTAGGGTGCCATATTTGGGAGGCGCCAAATCCTGGAAGTGATTCTTTAATATTTAAATTTCGTATATCTAATAACATAGTGTATGTGTGAATTAGTTGCATTATTTTCCTGTCGAACTCTATGGTTTATCGATTCCAGAAAGTGTTTTCACGTAGCAAACACTTTGCGTTATCTGGTTTCCTAAGATTACGTAATTTCTGACATTATGTCACGCAGTTATTACTGACACATTACCTTGCTTTTGCGGTCTTTAGGACGAATTGAAAAAAACTGGCGTTTCGTATAAAGTACTATGGAGTCTTAAATCCAATTTCAAATTCAAGCAATCATAAATACAATTTAAAATTTAACCAGTACAAGCTGTTGATTGGTAATTAACTACACTTAATTGGTACACATGTGTAGGCCTAGCATATAAGTACCATTGTACTTTATTATAATAGTATACAAGAAAAAGTCAATATTGGATGTGTTGTGGAAACCGTGGGGGACAGGACAGGGTTGACTATTGAGGAGATTGCGCTAAAAACAGTTTTGCCTAGGTCGTCAAAATACTTAGAACCGCCCCTGACTACGTTCTCTTTGTACATCCAATGTTCCAGTAAAGAGAAGCAGTTTGGGTCAGTACAGCAGCCATAACCACCTACCACCCAAAGCAGTTCCTCCCACATTTACTCATCGAATTTCTTGATCATGCTCTGACGTCGCTTAATTTGCTGCAAATATTTCTGGTCAAAAGCCAAATTTCTCTGCAATTGACATGTAGGTTAGACAAAATGTTTACTGTGTTAGGCTATCAACTTCATGGGACTTTTTCGTGTTTGGAAACAACAGAGATTGTCAACACACCGCAAACAATTTTTTACTGCAGTTTGTTTACCTAACATTGTCAATGGAAATACATATATGTTCATGACACTATTACCAAAAAAATTAACAATGTTAATAATTCGATAGATACGCAATGCCTCCAATAAAAAGAGATGCAGCCATATGGCTATAATTAAGAGTACTTTTTAAATTATTTGTCATTTACATTGAGAATAATTTAAAATTTATTCTGTTACAGTTGTAATAGAAGTTTAATTAACAAAATTAAATTTGAAACTCTTAAAATCACAGCAATTGTTCGTGTGGGTTCCCAAAATTCTATAAAATTTGTTTATGATGTATGTTGCATAGATTTGTTGCAAATTATGGGGCAATTGCTTTGATTAACAAAAACATTTAGATACCTTTTTTCTAGTAAATTTTGTAGTTTCTGTTAACATTACTAATTAAATACTTAACAGGTCAAACTACTTAAAAAGCTTGAAATTTCGTAATATTGATATTTAATTTGGAATCATTTACTTTTAGACAACTAAGTAAGTGGCAGGTGATTTATATAAAGAGAAAATGAAAATTAAATATTTTCTCATCTTAAGTATTTATGTAGTTTAGCAACGCAAACAGGTCTGTGTCTATAGTAGTCATACATTTGCCTGCTTTGGTAGTACACCACAAACTGTTGCCGCGAATGCACGCTGCTGTAACATACCACAAACGGTTAGTGCGCGAGTTAGTACACCACAAACGATTGCTGCTCAAACGCACGCTTTGGTAGCACGCAACAAGCTGTTTACTACAGAAACAGTGGGGTATAAATAGCAGCTGGAATGTAGCAGGAATCGTGTAGAAAGAAAGGAGAGAAGGTTAGCACTCCCCTTGATAAGGACGGAACAGGGCATTTGCCCTCTAACACACATACGGTTAAGGCCTGCTGCTTACTTTGCAGCACTTGACCATATTTTTCAGTAAAAGCATTTTCGAAATTTAGTTATAAATGCGTTGTCATTTATTAGGTGTGTAGCACACTGAAGATCAGGAGTTCAAACCGTGATTAGTGATTTTTTTCCTGTTAGCACAATTTTTGTCGTGAATAGTTTTTTCTTTTAAAGGTTCTTAAGCAATTCTTGTAAAAATATATGTGCAAGAAAATAAAAAACAATTTTGAAAAATAAAAAACCGTTAATTTAACGGTACAGGATGTTCCAAAAACGTCTTCCGAAGGCCGCTGTACAGAAAGATATTGAGTGTTAAAGAGCCAAAAAATTGAAATCAGGATCTATATAATTTAGGCTTACTAAACTCAATGACTTCTAATTTTTTTACAAACGTTTGTAAAATTATGGACAAATCGCTTGAAAATCATAAGACCTTTTCACACTAATTGGTAAGTCATGTCACAATTTAATGAAAGAGTGTTCATGGAAGCTAGAACCATTATTAAAGAGGCCATGAAAAGGAAATAAATAAAACGCAAAAAATTTGTTTCCACGTGGGTTCTGTATAACCTAGATGCAAAAAATCTGAAATCATAGTCATTTTAATCATTTTCAAAATCTTGTAGTCTAAAATTCTTTTACAAACTTTCAAATATCGACATTTAAATAGAACGAATTATTTAATATTTAATACTTTTTATTTGGAAATAAAGACACCTAACAATTATAAAGAGCTACAATTTATTTAATACAGAATTATTTAACATGTCTCGTATTTTTTCACACGACGAATATTATTAGTACAGTATATATTAAATTTCAGCACAAAAATGTTTGTTAACGACACAAATTTCTTTAAAGGAAGACAGGATGATTTTTCATATACTAGTCCATTTTCAAGTACGGTAAAAAGTAAACCTTTTAGCACAATTAATACTGCAAAAGCGTTTTTGATAATTCAATAATAGATTAAAAACTTAATTAACGGTGGGCGAGTCCAACTATTGATGACATCACTAACTAACATAATTTTTAACAGCGAAAAAATATTCCACGAGCGTGTTGCACGTGTTTGGGAAAGCGAAAATTAAAGCACAATGATGCTGTAAGATATTCCGTGTGTTGTATTAAAACTAGGCATGTTTTAAGATGAAAATTCAAATTTCAAATTTACCGCTGTGCTCAGGCGTGAGCTACCGAATGTGTGCAGTTCGTAACAAACTAGCACATATTAATTGAGAGGTGCAGCGCCTGCTTTATGTGCAATGGTTTTCGAAATGCAGACGCTAGTGCCGTCTAACCAGCGAAAAGCGAAATGCATGTAACAGTGAAAAACTAATGGCGCGAACTTGAAATTGTGTTGTGTGGTAATAATTCTTTCACGTAAGTCAATTTTGAAAAAAATAGTATGTTACCACCTTTCAATTGTTTTGACCTACAGTTTAAGACTGGGTCCGGTTTTGCTTTATTTCAGTTTACCAATTTATTTTACCAGTTTATCAGTAAACTATAAATTATACTGCTTTTTAAGGAAACGGTAATGTCGGAAAACTAATCTAATCAGTTCAAGTCCCAACTGGTATGTTTTGCTACACCTTTACGAACTCCTCCTGTGTTAAAAAAACTTTTTAATATTTCATCTAAATTAAATTTATGACGTAAATATCTTAGTTTGTTTATATCTCACGCATGAAATTACGTGCTTAAACGAAAAGATGCTATTTACTGATTATAATGCTTCACTCATTTATTATCTCTGCATCCCAGTTCAGTTTTTTAGGCTTTTCTGGAAACACTGTGTAAGCATCATTCCACGTATCAAGCAGTTTACCTCCACACTTGGCACTTTTTTTACTTGATTTACCTGTATGCATTCCCGGTTCACAAAAGTTAGTAATTAATGTTTCGTTTTTACCGCTAATGTTATTATAAAGTGTATACATGTGATTTTCGTTAAAGTAATAACCTGTGAATGTATCACTGGCAATTGTCAGTGACCGCCTTCCAAATAATTTAATATACTTGTTGAGGATCAGATACTTTTCGCCTCGAATGTACGGGCGAAATGAGGAGTCCTCCAATTTCTCAAATGCCCATTGGAGAAATTTCGTCCACACGTGTGGCATGGGAGCCAAGCCAAATACTCCTACAAGTGGATTTAGGTAAACTGTGTCATTACATTTTGGACACAACGGCATTTTGCGTTGAAGACGACCTCTGTCCGTTCTTCCAACCAAGGATCCAGTCGTGAGTGTTACAGCACCTACTTCCGGATTATCCTTGTAAAAGAGAAGGGCGGCTTTTATCCATCTGTAATAGAACCTAGATGGCGCTGTGTCATCTTCGAACACAATGCCATAGTGTCCTGGTTTTTCTGAAGGTATCCAACAAGTAAACCATTGCATATGAACCCCTTTATTGCGGTCATTGACTACGACTTCCTTTTTACCATAGGGCCACTCGAATGAGTTAGCAATATCAACAGTTTCCTTGGATATTTCTTTTTTCCTATCAATACAAATCTTTAACTGCACAATATCACCGTCATATTCTGCAGCGGCCAACGCGTTTAGCAGTCTTTCCAATGACCAAGGTCTATTCATCGTCAATACGGCGATCTCCAGATGGAATGGCTCATCTTTTGTGACGGCACCTGGTGTGGCGAGGATTGAACTTGACCGTTTTGCGTCATCATCAAACGTTTGCCGTTTGTTCTCAGATCGATTTAACGTTACGTAACTAATGATGACGAACAACAGCACGACGAAGACGTAAACGCGGCGAAAAATGCCTTTTCTATGTTCACAAATTATCATGGCGCTTTTTAACACGATCAGCTACTCAGAACAGTTAAAATAAAACAGAAGACTGCAGCACTTAACACAGTACTTATACTCAGGTCATTGTTATACGGACTGTGACCTTAATACAAGCCCTGCTACGCACGACGACTATAAATTACTTAGCTTACATACCTATTTGTTTGGAGTTGTTGTATTTTATTTTTGAAATCATGAGTTATTCAGCAGATAAAATGATCATAAAAAATGAAGTAACACTGAATCTGATAATCTTATCAGATTCAGTGTTACTTCATTTTTTATGATCATTTTATCTGCTGAATAATTCATGATTTCAAAAATAAAATACAACAACTCCAAACAAATAGGTAAAATTTATACGTGAACAATTTATATGCATAGGAGCTAGTAGAAACGCCAAACTTAGCATGTAAATATGCCAAACAAGATAGATGACTCAATTTTAATCAAAAGGTACCTTTTGATTAAAATTGAGTCATCTATCTTGTTTGGCATATTTACATGCTAAGTTTGGCGTTTCTACTAGCTCCTATGCATATAAATTGTTCACGTATAAATTTTACGCACTCTTTCTTAAGGGCGGCTCTAAACACGGATACTTGGTATTTATTACTTTATTTTATATAATATTTACTATATTCATTATTTAATACTTTTTGTATTAACTTTATTAAATGACTATGACAACAGCATTTATTCAAATCATTATTGTAAATAAAATGGCCAAATGTTATAAGTGACAAAGATTGGTACGACAAAGTCAAGGGAGAAAAATGGAGCAGGACGATAAAACGTAGAAGGTTTAACTAGGTTCATCGCTCTGAAGTCTAGCGCCCCACGAATAACATTAAGTGTCCTGTTTGCGCGAGTGTCAGTTTCTGGTGAGCGGTCACTCCAACGAAGATTGGTGATGATGGTAGTGCCCAGATTTGGACGCGAAGAAACATGCTCTAGGATTTTGTCGCCCATGCTGTGAGGAAAGTAATTTGGATTTGGAAAATAATTTGGAAAGTAATCGTGAGCGAATGGTCGGATATTTGATGATATGTTGTCATCGATGTCATTTATATAGGAGAGGAATAAAGCCGGTCCAACAACTGAGCATTGTGGGTCTCCTGATGAAACATTTATGGGTTTGGAATGAATGCCATTGATGGAGACCTTCTGCGACCGCTCAGAGGGAAAAGATTTGACCCATTGTAGCATATGACCTCTGATACCATAGAATACGAGCTTAGCTATAAGAAGCTGATGTGGGACCCGGTCGAAAGCTTTGCCGAAATCAAGCAGTACACTATATCAACCTGACAGACTTTATTGCTTTATTTGTCATTTGAAGCTAATGTCCAGTCGTGTACGGATTCTATCAGCTGAATTGAACATGAAAAACACGAACGAAAACCGTGTTGGATGCCCTTAATACTGCTATAATTGTCAAGATGTGTGTTGACATGTAAGAGGCAGATATGCTCCATTATTTTACAGGCTATGCATGTCTTGAGATAGGATCTGTAGTTTAAAGCTGAAGAAGTAGATCCTTTTTGTGTTTAGCAGTAGTTTAGTAGTTTAGTGTTTAGTAGTAACTGTCAGCCTTGGCTTTGTTGGAGACATAGATGTTGCTTTGGTCGATGAGACTTGGGATACCCGTGTGTTCAGTATTCGTGATCTTTACAAAGCTCAAAAAACATTTTGGATTTTCTGCTAGTGATCCACCAATGACGTCATTAATGTATTCATTATAAATAAACTCAATCAATTAAACTGGATCAGTTAGCAAGCGGTGGCTGCTAAACTAATTTGCATATTTTGCCCACCGTTGAAAAAACAAAAAAATGAATGTAACAGGAACGAATAACAATGATGAGATTGACAACTGACTGACCAGTGACCGCACATATATAAAGGAAGGCAACTAACAAACAAACAAAAAACAGGCAAAAAATCAGCAGGTGTACGATCAAGCAAATCGTAACAACAGTTTATGATTATTTTGTATATTCATTAATGACAATGTTGACAAATGACAAAAATTACAACAACAAAAACACAATGACGGTGGTAATTATGATGATAAAAATGATGATAGCAATGATGATAATGATGATGGTGATGGAGATACTTTAGGGATTAAAGCCAATATTCGCACTTTTCAAGTTGATTAAAAACTTTTGATTTTAAATAAAATCTTGGTGTAATCAGGCAGGCACCCATCATATTTGATGACTAGCTTATCATCATCATCATCATCATCATCATCGTCATCGTTGTTATCATCATCAACATTGTCGTCGTCGTCGTCATCATCATCGTCATCGTTATCGTTATCGTAGTAATTGTCGTCGTCATCATCATCATCATCATCATCTGTTTTCATGCACATGAGTATGCTTCATTTTCATGAGTAATACATTCCTTCAAATTGTAAAAATAAAGTCATCTGATCCAATTCAATCCAATCCAATTTATATAAAGTAATACTTTTGCTTTGTTAGTGAATTGTTGCTACGAATGCTCTGTTATGCAATGTTACTTAAACTTGTTCAAAACGAGCCATCAAAATAAAGTTTAAAAAGTCGAAATTTATATCACTTACAAGTAGTGTTATTTCATACAGAGCATGCGTTAGCAGTAACTCCTGTAAAACTTGCGAAATTAAACTCCCTCGATGACCGTTAACCGCAGCCATTTTAACAGTAAGTCGTTTGTAGCAAGTTTAGATAAGATTGCATAAGTTTGAAAAATAAACAGAGCATCCGTAGTGCACACTTTGCTAACTAATCAAAAGTATTAATATATTGCCAATAAGAACAATAACGTGTTTTTTTAGGTGAATCAGTGGCGCACAATGGGATTGTGCTGCAGTGCTGTTTTATCAGCTGGTGGGAACATTTAAATTCCTGCGAATTTTCTTTTCTAGTTACGCATGTCTTTCAAACCATTTCGCTCCATTTCATAACTCATTAGCTACTCTCACATACATCAATGTATATATTTATCATTATCTTATTTATTAATCCTTTAAGATTTCCACGTACAGTTTGGCCTGTCAAGCTATGGTTTTAGGTTCAAACAGTATGCATCAAAACTATTGTTTATATGTTAGCTAAAAACTCTTTACTTGTATTATCTAGACTATGTTTTATTTATATTTATATTTGTATTTACTTTATCAGAAAATTATTTTCTCTATTTTAGTGATATTATTGTAAGATGCAGTGTGGAAATAAATAAACTCTTAAACTCTTGTCAATCTGACCTTCCTTGTGACTTTACATCGTTAAGATTTAATGACGGCCCGCTTTTGGTACAACCTGTTTTCAAACTCACTATGATTCATAAACGATCCTCCAGGGCATGCGGCCCTTACTATTGAAACTTGTTGCCTTATGAACTAGGAATGTGCATTAATTTTGGTACTTTTATATCCAAGTTGAAAAGTCACTAGTTCTTAAAACCATAATGCGATTCCTAAAGACTGTTTTAAATCACCTTTGTAATTTCATAGTTTTACTTGTATAAATCGTACAATTGAAAATTTATTTGAAATGTTTGCATGATTCTTAGAGATGTTTCAGCTTCATAATGAAAGGTTTTTGATATTTCAATTTAAATTGAAAACTCACTGGCTTAACGTTTTTATTTTTTTCTTGATGTATATTGCGCCCACTTTTTATAGTTTATAATTTTATGTAAATTTATTATCTTAATGTTATGTGATGTATTCTTCGCTGGTACCGGCGACAGATACAGTAGGCCTTTTCACTTTTTCAATTTTCGCAGTTGGAGCAATATGTGCGGGTGGTGCCGCCTCTGTGTTCGTGGAATGATTGCCACGATGTATTTGCAGGAGTTCGAGAACGATAGCCTCCGACAAGTCCTCTGTTGCATAATTGCAGCCAGTAATTGGGCATTGGACAATTGGCATTCTCCCGCCTGATCAAAAATAACTTTGGAAGTTTTTGCTCAATCAAAGTGGTTTATTTATGATATTGCAGCAATGATCAGGCTGAAACAACAACAACAAAATAATTACATGTAATACTGCATAGAGCGTAAGTACAAATATAAATGTTTCGAATGATACTAATTTAAGAATTGTTCCTTTAATCACAAAAGTAAAACTGCAAATAATATACCGTTTTAAATGTTAAACATCTGCTTGACACTGCATTAAGTTCTTATTGTTAAATGTGTTAAATCATCATCATCATCCAATGAATCACACGTCCAGTGACATGATTCTGCTCACCTCCCTATGCCAGGACTCACTGCTCGCCGCAATGCCCCAAGTACATTTATTTCTAAGGATCAATGCTGAAGTGTTTAAATTTTTCTGTGCAAATTCTAAATATGTTAACATTTGTCCTCCTGCAGGTTTGTTAGCTGGTTCTATGGCTTGATGAAGAGCTACCTTCACCGGAATATCATCAGGTAGTCTAAGCATATGCCCAATCCATCTTAAACGGCGTCTTTTTATTTTTCTTGTCCAAGATTCTTCTTTTATTTTTTCATATAGATCTTTGTTTGAAATTTTCTTTGCCCATCTAATACCCAAAATATTTCTGTAATTTCGCCTTTGAAACGCATCGATTTCAGCTTTATGATTTGCTTTTAATGTCCAGAGCTCAGGGTTATACAGAAATACAGTTTCGACTAAGGCTGAGAATATTCTAATTTTTGTTTCCAAAGAAATCTTCCTATTCTCAAAAACTTTTGTGAGTAATGCCATTATCTTCCGTCTTGATATGTCGTCTTCTATTGCCAGCAGACTACCGAGATACTTGCATCTTGAATCGGTAGTGGTGCTGACAAGCCACTGACTTTAATTTTCATCTAAATTAAAGTATTTTGTTTTAAATGCTCGCCTGCTTGTATGGCTGGGCATCCTGAAATGTGTTAAAAATCAAGCTGAAAATTTACCCATGTTAGTATCTCATCAAACCTCCAAAGTAGGAAAAATTGTAAAAAGATTGGATAATATATATATATATATATATATATATATTACGGTGTGGTGAAAATAACTTTTTTTCATATATACACATATATATAGTGTCAATATATATCTGGTCTCTAAAGTGTATAGTCCATTATCTAAATGCAAAGTAAACACACATATACACAAAATATAGCAAGAAAAAGTTAGTATAAACACACAAAAAAGAAAAAAATTAGTAGCATAAAATTAAATTAAAACGACGACAATGATTGTATACATAATAGTACATAAAAATATCGTTAGTTTTCGCATATCCTTCTCAGATAATCGTAAACACACATTAAAAGCATTAATAACTAGTTCATGTTACCAAACCTTAAAGATAAGCTATACTTTCTGCATGTATGTCTCTAATGTCTGCAGTATATTTTAATTGTAGCAGCAGTTAAATGCGGTTATTGATTGGTTATTGTCTCTTGGCAACACTTACCCATTTACCAATTTTAAATGTCATGTGCGCCTTTACAAGATGAAACCACGGTAGCCGTCCACTCTGTGTGTTTTATCATTGCTTGTATACGTGTAGTTTGGTGGCATAGCATGCAGTAAAGTGGTGTTAGCAATGTTCTGTGAAACTATTACTATTATTGTGTACGTAGAATTATGTGCCTAAAAATGTAGTCACCATTATGCCATGCGCATTAATTTGTCCAGTTCACTTTTGAAGCTCATCTTCAATTTTGTTTAAAAACCATTTACACTGACCTCCTCGCCAGCAACGTATCAGGACATTAGGACGATAGGTGTACGAGAGGAAATTTCGCAAGGGGGTCAGAAAGAATTTGTCTTGAAAATTTTCTAAGTTGCACGTGTTTGAGAGTGAGTGATTTCGAAATAAGTGCAAACCATGGACTACATCATTATGTACCGTATAGACTGACTAAAAGTATCTAAAACAAAGTACTTACAGGTCTATATGTTTGTGCTTATTTGTATTTATACGAATTTTTAGTCAATATAACATATACAGAGTGCCAAGAAATGACAGCCTCGCTATACATAAAAGCAATCACAAGTAGATGTGAACGTATTTTTAATATTTTTAATCATTACAATATTTTTAAGGTTCTTTTCATTCACTTTTGTCAGAAATCAAAAATTAATGAAGGGAGAAAAAGAAATCTGTATTGACACCATTCCCATTGAGAAACCAACTTGAATCGTACCCCTATTCATTTCTGGCACTCAATGCTGCGAATAATGGATACCAAAGCAAAACCGGACCGAATCCTAAACTGTAGGTGAAAACCATTTGTTCTATAAAATATTGGAAGGAAACATACTAGTTTTTTTCGAAAACGACACGTGAAAGAATTATTACCACGCAAACACAATTTCACGTTCACGCTACTAGTTGTTCGCTGTTACATGCATTTCGCCATTCGCTAATTAGAGACCAACAAGCGTTCAAGACCTGTGTGGCGCAACAAAAACTATTTTTCCATACAGACAATTACAAGATTTTTGCAGTTTTACGATTCTTTTAGTGAAAATGCGCGTTGTACAATTTGCAGTTCAAAAACTCGGTGATTTTGCTGATTTTACTTGTTTTCTCATTGTTCTTGCAATGCCGTAGAGAGAAGCGTACTCAAACATGTGATTGCCCAAACGTCCTGGAAAGATTCGACGAAGAGTAATGTAGTTGTTGCTTTGAGGAAGATATTCTTAGGTTCTATTGTTGTAAAGTGGGATAATTCCTTTGTATTTTGCTAATCTTTTTTCTTCTTCTGTCATAAATAATTTGGTGTCTTCAGTGGACCACCTTGCCTGTCCCTGTATCTCGGTGTTGTGCAGCGAGGTAGGAACATCTGCTACGCCAGTTTCTGTGCCGTGTTTTCTCGATGAAGCACCTTTGCGAGTTTGCATGAACACGCCATAAAAACAAATGCAAAGAAATAAACTGAGAGCATATCGTTCTGGTTGCGAAACTCGGTGGAGACGCCAATACATCAGATTGTGATTATTCTGACGTCAGCATTTCCTGTAATCATGTCATTAATGCAATTTTAACACAATTACGTGATAACCAATTTGGCATTGTAGGCTTAGATGTTGAATTTGTGCAACTGAAGCAGTGAGAAAGAACAGAAAAAGAGAGGGAGAGAGAGGGAGAGAGGGAGGAGGAGGGAGGGAGGCAGCGGGATAGGGAGGGGAGAGAGGGAGGGGAGAGAGGGAGGGGGGAGGGAGGAGAGAGAGAGAGAGGGAGGGAGGAGAGAGAGAGAGAGGGAGGGAGGAGAGAGAGAGAGAGAGAGGGAGGGAGGGAGGGAGGGAGGGAGGGAGGAGAGAGAGGGAGAGAGAGAGAGAGAGAGAGAGAGAGAGAGAGAGAGAGAGAGAGAGAGAGAGAGAGAGAGAGAGAGAGAGAGAGAGAGAGAGGGGGTGCAAATCGTGAACGCTTTTTATGGAGTTTCTGTGGAAGTATGCATGTTCCAGCTGAACTATGAATTTTGCAGTGTATGCGGCGTAATGAGTTATGATAAAAAACCACAATGTATTACAGCCAGTAAAAAAGAGCAAATATCTTAAACTGTAGGTCAAAACAACCTACTCTTTAAAATATTGAGAGGGAACATACTATTTTTCAAAAATGACTTACGTGAAAGAATTATTACCACACAATATCGTATTCGCGCCACTAGTTCTTTGCCGTTACATGCATTTCGCCATATTCGCTGTTTAGACGGGTACTAGCGCCTGCATTTTGGAAACGCATTGCACAAAAATAGGTGCTGTACCTCTCAATTCAGATGCGTTAGTTTGTGACGAACTACAAACGTTCGACAGCTCATGCGTGAGATCAGCGGAAAATGTGAAATTAGAATTTTTATCTTAGAGCTTGCCTAGTTTTAGTGCAATACACTGAATCTCTTACAGTAGCAATCTTCCCTTTCGCAAACACGTGCAACACGCTCGCGGCATATTTTTGCGGTTGAAAATTATGTTTGTGATGTCATCAATAGTTGGGCTCGTCCGCCGCTGATTAGGTTTTTACTCTATTATTAAATTATCAGAAACGCTTTTGCACTATTAACTGTATTAAAATGTATACTTTCTGTGAAAAATCATCCTGTCTTCCTTTAGGATAAGATCGTTTTCCACTCAAAATTAAATGTTCTTTATAATCAGTTTTCATCTGTTCTTTTTGGTTTCTTCTGCACTGTGGGGGCAATTATTTCCTGACACTCCGTAGCATTTGCCAGTATATAAATGCAAGAAGTCCAAATCACAATGACATTTAGTGAAAAACACGAGTCTATAAAGATACACGCATTACAATCCCAAAAAGCAAAAATTCTAATACTTCCAGATGTACTTTTTCTAACTTGCAAAATTTAGTTCATTTTCTTGCTCTACTGAAATTTTCAATGATACAGCTTATATACAAACTAGGTATAGATGTGCTCACATAGATGCACACCCTGACCCCCGGCTCGTACGCCAATGATTACGACTCGCCAAGCTCATAGTGCAGTGCATAGTATTATCGAGCCATGGTATAGTAATACTGATGATAATGATGATGAAGATGATGATAATGATGATGATGATGATGACGACGATGACAATGACGATGGTGATGATGACGATGATGGCGACGACGACGACGTTGATGATGATGGTTATTGTGATGATGCTGACAATGATGACAATGATGATGATAATTGTCACTGGTGATGATAACATTGATAACAATGTAAAGCAGCAATGTAAAGTCAATTAGAAGCATTTAAAGTATTAGTGGAGTGCTGCTAAAGAAAAGTTCGCAGAGCTAGTTTAAGTCATATTATTGATAAACGACAATGATGCCGCCATAATGACATAATTAATCATCGTAACCCTTAGCCGACCAAAATGTTATAAAAAATTACCCTAGAGATGTTTACTCACACTTTTTTATATTGATGCATATAACGAATAATTTTCAAACTGGTAGTGATTAAATATCTTTCAGTTGTTTGTTATGCAAACACCCCTTGGTGAATGTTGAAAAGTATTATTCGTGGTTTTTATAAAACACAAGTGCCAGATACTACCTTATGTGGGATAATTTATTTCCCCACTTGGATTTTTATGTAGGCAAAATTTTGGATTTTACATGGAAGTATTTTTCTTTCTAGCAGTACCATATGCTTACCTTGACAACTGAGAAGTGTTCCAAACCAACCTCCAATTGCAGGCCACCGTTCTGTAAAGTAATTTTTCTTACAATCTGTTGAGGAAATTTCGCATTTGTGGGCATTCTCCATTTAGTAAATCTTGCTGTAAGAGGTGACTAAGCTTGAAGCTGATAGAAATTAAATTTTAGAAGATCCAACAAGTGAAGATGAAGTGGATGTATCAGAATTAAACAGTGAAAATCATTAGCCTATTAGAAGAATTGTCACAAGACTAGACAAACACATGAATAATATAGTACAATGGTGCAATACCCCATTTATCCTTGGCGCCGAAATATATCGTTACCAATTTGTCGCAGAACTTGATTTTGTACTACCAGGAGCAACCAGTCATTCTATCCAGCAAATAGCAATGTTAAGAAAAACTTTCATGGGGTAATTTGTAACCCTACTTGGTCTTTATCATGATATAAAAGCTCCTTGGTCGACTAAGGGGAGAAAGTGTTTTGCAGGGAAAATCAAAAATGGAATGGACAGGGACAGTGGGCAAAGTGTGATGCAGAAACGAGGAAAGTTATTGACAAACGTTTTATTTACTTTTTGTTTTTCTTATACAGAACATTATTTGGGTCTTATGGAATTCAAACGGAAATGGCTATTTGTCGTCGAATCTCTGGTCGCTGTCCAGTTCGGTTTAATATTAGTATATGTATGGATCAATGGCGATACTAACTCAGTGTCATGGCATAAAGGAAGACATTTAAAAACAAAAGTTAGCCAGAATCTCACCTTTGTGTCTCCGTATAAATTTAAGTTTTATAATCCGTTACGTCCAGAAGTGTTCACTCTGCCAGATTTGGATAGTATCGCTTCAGAAACGTGTTACAAAAAGGGCACAGTAGAGATATTGCAGAATAATTCTTGTACTTGTAAAGCTGACTGGCATGGTCTTAGGTGTGATATCCCTGATATCGTCTACAAATCGAACATTAACAAGTTTCAACATGATCTCGTTAGACGCAAGACGCCCAGACGAATACTAAATGGGATGAATGTGAATCACGAAGTTGACCATTTAGAAATTCGTATTCACGAACTGTGGAATGTGGTGGATGCCTTTATTGTGTGTGAATCGAACTATACTGCTTTTGGTACTCCTAAAAATCTAACAATATTTTCGCTGCTGAGACAGGGCTTCCTTCGGGAATTTCAAAGTAAGATTTTATACGTATTTCTGGATCATTTTCCAGCAGGAGGCAGAGAAGATGGCTGGATTGCAGATGATTACTTGAGAACTTTTTTGGGAAGACAGACTCTAAAGCAAATCAGAGGCATCAAGCTTGATGATATTTTTATTTTAAATGATGCTGATGAAATACCCCAAGAAAAAGCGGTGTGGTTTCTCAAAAATTATGACGGCTATCCAGAGCCGATCGGGTTTTGGTTTCAGTGGTCATACTATGGTTTCTTCTGGACTGGACCAGAAAAAAATGGAATTTCTCGCCACTTGAAGAAGGTTGGCGCAGCTAGTATTGGTTTTTTACAGGATGCTTATGAAAACAATTTTATTCTCCTGAGACGTAAATCCCTGGAAAACATCAAAAGGAATGCGTACAAAATTCACAAGGTGCAATTGTGGTCTATGGGTTTACCTTATGGACCATTTGCAGGCTGGCATTGTTCTTGGTGCTTTACACCTGATGGTATTAGGACTAAGCTCATATCTGCTCAAAATGGCGATTTTCCTCGCTGGGGGAACTACCCGACTAAAACGAATGTGTCTTATATCAGAACCCTAATTCGGGATGGACGGTACTTTGATGATGCTAAGAAATTTTCGTTTTTGACATCCACGGCGTCTGAAAACTTCTTTGCGCCAGAATATGCGGTGAGAAATAGCGAAAAGTTTTCGTATTTGTTGAAAAATCCTTATCTGTAAAGCAAGGTGTGCGATAAAAACTGCACTGCAAAAATTGCACAGGAAAAAAAGCACAATTGGAAAAGTAGAGAGAAAAGTAGTTGTAACTAGGTTACATTTTTCACTTTTGTACTCATCCGTTTGGAGTTCTCATCAAAACTATACTGACATACCCAAACTAGAAGGATTAATTGACAATTTTTTTTATTTTTATGTATACCTCTGGAATCTGTGGTGGATATGTTCCTATTTTTATTACTTTTCCTAGTTTAGTGTTTACGACTACTGCACAGAATTTCAGGACTAAAATGTTATTTTAACCTTGTTAAAAAGAGGCTACTGCTTAGAAGGAGTTGACAGGAGTTGATATACACCAGCTGGCGCCAATACATATTCCACATTGAAAATTGTCACAATGTACATCACAATAGTAAATGTTAATGTAAATCTGTGAACATACATCAGTGAATGTAAGTGTACATCACAATAGTAAATGTTAATGTAAATCTGTGAACATACATCAGTGAATGTAAGTTTGTGAACATACATCAGTGAATGTAAGTTTGTGAACATACATCAGTGAATGTAAGTCTGTGAACATACATCAGTGAATGTAAGTCTGTGAACATACATCAGTGAATGTAAATCAGTGAACCTACATCAGTGAATGTAAGTCTGTGAACATACGTCAGTGAATGTAAATCTGTGAACATACATCAGTGAATGTAAGTCTGTGAACATGCATCAGTGAATGTAAATGTAAGTCTGTGAACATACATCGGTGAATGTAAATCAGTGAACATACATCACCGAATGTAAGTCTGTGAACATACATCAGCGAATATAAATGTAGGTCTGTGAACATACATCAGTGAATGTAAATCAGTGAGCATACATCAGCGAATGTAAATGTAAGTCTGTGAACATACATCAGTGAATGTAAGTCTGTGAACATACATCAGTGAATGTAAATCAGTGAACATACATCAGAGAATGTTAGTCTGTGAACATACATCAGTGAATGTAAATCAGTAAGCATACATCAGCGAATGTAAATGTAAGTCTGTGAACATACATCAGTGAATGTAAATCTGTGAACTCTTTTGACTGAGGTTGAAATATATACAAATAAAAATGTCGCAAAAATTCCTAGCCAATCCAGAAAGTCATCAGCTGTTACTTCAAGCATACAAGATAGCAAGACTCTGCAACAGTGATTTGTATAAGTATTGGAATGGACTGCCTAGAATCAGTGTAAGTGAATAGTATGAACAGCAATAATCTCTGTAAGAAACAGTATCTCAACTAAGCGAGAGAAATATAAAGAGTTTAACTCATGCTTAATAGCACCCGTTGTTCCGGATTCAACGCCTGAGATGTACCGCATTGCCTATACGCGGTAATGGCATAGTAAGAAGGCAGGTTAGTGGGAGGCACCATAGACTGTACTTCACCAGGAGGCCGGTGTCGTTTTACTAGCAAGCCCTAAGCTTCACTTCAAAAAGTTAATGATCGGCGTGTGACAACAGTTAATATTCTTCCAGATATTAGAAAATGTAATAATGATACGTCTTACCAGCAACTTCGGTTCTGCACAGAATAAATCTGACTCTGCATACATCAACACTATGGCAAATGACAGTCTGTCCCATACCAAAATATGGCTTTGCACCTCAGATTGATGTATATAGGTTAGTTGACTTTAACAGTGGGTCTAGCTTTACCAACATCACCAGCTACAGCTACACCAAGCTAACCATTGTCGGCTCCAAAATCACTTTCATGTATTACCAACATTTATTCACTGCTTTTTATTAACATGGCTGCTTACAACATCAAAACTTTAGCAGCTCTCTACCTGAACTAACTTTTCTAGGCCACTGTTCTGGCTTCCACTCACTATACATGTACACTGTCAATGTGTATCTGTATGGCATTTCTAAAATTACATCTGTATGCAGATGTGCAAAACAAGTGAAATTTATACGAGGATACACACATCTTGGTTTCACTGTATTGACTATTCATCCATGATGATCTTTTGGTAATTCACTCACTAACAGGAGTTGGTTGGTACAAAGGAAAATAGAAGTTTTGCGCTATCCCCAACAACTAAACTAAACATAGATCTGCCTTCAGTTTACTTAAAAAACTTCAGGATAAGAAAGTAACAGCCATCTATTGGTAAAACAAGTCAGAAACGATACAACAAAAATTAATCAATTTAAATAAGCAAATGACAACAGACATATCATATCCAAAAGGTTACAGTGGAATTTCAATAAAACTTTGCTGAAATCTACTAGTTTCATTTTTGCACAGGAATGTAAACTATGATTGCATCAATTGACGCATGCTGGGCCTTCTAGGTAGAAAAGAAGCCACTGTGGGAAACGCAATATCAGAGTATGTTACTTTCCGCTTTGGGGTCCCTCAAGGGCCTGGGTTAGGGCCACTCCTATTTGCCTTATTTATCAATGATTCGCCTGATTTTGCCTCAAATGTTAAAGTCAACATTTTTGCCAGTGATACTAAATTGTACCACACTCTGACAGTAAATGATTTGATGGCTAACAAAACTCATTTGTAAAGACCCAGATTGAATCATTAAGCCGTGTTTTAACTTTGTGATAAACAGCAAACTTTAATTTCGTATTGTGATGCCAGCGTTTCGTTACTCACATATGCCAAGTGTAAATTGTTTTTAAATCGTTGCAATCGATTACATACTATTTGTTAGTTTAGGAAATGTTCGTCCCTCCTGGGTTGGGCTAAACGTTTAACTGTACGTTTGTGCATTTTAATAGGATTGAAGCCAAACACATAGATTTCTGTACGTTGGTGACACGGATTTCATCGACACAGTGGGGATATGCAACTTGACATAATACGTTAAAAATTCCTTTTAACGCGAGTACGATATATGTATAAAAATGCTGTAAATAATATAATTTTTAAGGCGCTTTTTCTGAAGCCTACTTCAGGTACCCCATTTCTTGTCCTTTAAGTATTTCTATTGATAAATGCTCCATTTTACACATAGAAAGTATAAATCCGTCTATAGGGTACAAATTATGTGGAGCTTTAATTCCTAGTAAAACTTAGCTGTGTGATTTAGGTATTACTGTATTAAATAATCTTAAGTTTAGTGAGCGTTGTCGTGAAATTGCTTTTAAGGCAAATCGTGCAACAAACATGATCTTTCGTTGTTTTCATTTCACATTTTGCTAACATCTTTTAAAGGTTATGTTCGTCTTATTGTGGAATATTGCACGACAGTATAGTGGCCCCATCTAATGAGACACATCGACATTATTGAAAATGTGCAAGGTATTTCACTAGAAGATGCGCTGGATGTGGTTTTACTGCTGGGTGTTACCCTAACAGACTTTTAACTTTGAATATGTATAATACTGTAACACATCTCTAAATCT
>JAQGDQ010001445.1:2500-40646 GCA_030141605.1 Tubiluchus corallicola
AGGGAGTACCTTATATCCGAGGTTGACTGCGTGTCCCTGATAAAGGAGTACCTCATATCCGAGGTTGACTGAGTGTCCCTTATAAGGGAGTACCTCATGCCCGAGGTTGACTGAGTGTCCCTTATAAGGGAGTACCTCATGCCCGAGGTTGACTGAGTGTCCCTTATAAGGGAGTACCTCATGCCTGAGTTGACTGAGTGTCCCTTATAAAACCCACCAAAAACCCACCCATGACTGAGTGTCCCTTATAAGGGAGTACCTGCCCGAGGTTGACTGAGTGTCCCTTATAAGGGAGTACCTCATGCCCGAGGTTGACTGAGTGTCCCTTATAAGGAGTACCATGCCCGAGGTTGACTGGTGTCCCTTATAAGGGAGTACCATGCCCGAGGTTGACTGAGTGTCCCTTATAAGGGAGTACCTCATGCCCGAGGTTGACTGAGTGTCCCTTATAAGGGAGTACCTCATGCCCGAGGTTGACTGAGTGTCCCTTATAAGGGAGTACCTCATGCCCGAGGTTGACTGAGTGTCCCTTATAAGGGAGTACCTCATGCCCGAGGTTGACTGAGTGTCCCTTATAAGGGAGTACCTCATACCCGAGGTTGACTGAGTGTCCCTTATAAGGGAGTACCTCATACCCGAGGTTGACTGAGTGTCCCTTATAAGGGAGTACCTTATATCCGAGGTTGACTGAGTGTCCCTGATGAGGGAGTACCTTATATCCGAGGTTGACTGAGTGTCCCTTATGGGGGAGTACCTTATATCCGAGGTTGGCTGAGTGTCCCTGATGAGGGAGTACCTTATATCCGAGGTTGACTGAGTGTCCCTGATGAGGGAGTACCTTATATCCGAGGTTGACTGAGTGTCCCTTATAAGGGAGTACCTTATATCCGAGGTTGACTGAGTGTCCCTGATGAGGGAGTACCTTATATCCGAGGTTGACTGAGTGTTCCTTATGAGGGAATACATTATATCCGAGGTTGACTGAGTGTCCCTTATGAGGGAGTACCTTATATCCGAGGTTGACTGAGTGTCCCTTATAAGGGAGTACCTTATACCCGAGGTTGGCTGAGTGTCCCTTATAAGGGAGTATCTTATATCCGAGGTTGGCTGAGTGTCCCTTATAAGGGAGTACCTTATATCCGAGGTTGACTGAGGGTCCCTTATAAGGGAGTACCTTATACCCGAGGTTGACTGAGTGTCCCTTATAAGGGAGTATTTTATACCCGAGGTTGACTGAGTGTCCCTTATAAGGGAGTATTTTACACCCGAGGTTGACTGTACTTTATCTGTACTTTATTTTGAACTAATCGTCTACACAATCGTCTAGTTTTCCTTTAAACGAAATGACTTATATACACAAAACCGTGTGATGAAGCCACATTTCCAACTCGTCGATGGCTTCCCCATGGAAGTAAGTTATGTGTTGTTGAAAGTGCCTGATTGCTTCTAGAATGTTGCATAAACGATGGTGAGATCAGACTGACATACAGGCGCTGAAAGAACGTTTGGCCAGCCAAACCTGTGCAACATCCTGTACCCTCTGCTGTACCGTGTTCACTGAATCGAGTTTCAATTTCCGGAAATAGTTGAGCCGATCCGGCTACTTGTTGGGATCATTCCTAAGTTATACAAATAATTGGACGTTTCAGGGTTTCTCACCATGTGGCGAGCAAAAAGGGAAGACAAGGTTGCACACCCGGGAGCTGTTGCTAAGAAGATGTATCAGAGGCAGCGTAGGGAAGCAGACCTTCCCTTAGCTCACTAGTTACATCTCAATGATTATCAGGCTTCCAATGAAAAGAAATGATCGTGGCAACATAGCGGGCAGTGACAAACGCACGATTCTAGCGTGCCAAGTTATAAAAAATAGCCCAGAATCCGTACCTTTCAGAACATTCAAAACAAATTTAGCCAAATTAAGAATTTTTTGGTCTAATTATTTCGAAATCAAAATAATAATCAATTTTTTTGCAAATATTTCCGTTTTGTAAATTTAAATTATTTTATAATTTAGTTTTATAATCCTAGTTTTAAATACCTGTCATTCAAGTTTCAATGTGTTCAAAGTAGTGATGACGTGTTGATAAATTTTCTGTGTAACTCACGACTTGATGCCAAAGATGTATGTAGATTTTGTTTAAATTTAATTAGTTATTCACTGAAACTCTCTGATTAATTTCACTTAATCATAATTAACATTTTGATAGAAAATTAGTTTATTTAAAAGAATTTGCATTTCATTCCAGATAAAATGTATAACTTGGGAAATGGCGTCTCATGTCAAATATGAAGTGAAATGACGAAAGGGCATGTGCTGTGATGATGGTGCACGAACAATAAAATATTATACTAAGCAGTACTTGATGACTTTGTTTGTTCGTCACTATAAAACTCAAACAAATCCCTTCCAAATGTTAAGTGAACAAATTAATAATAGTTAAAGTAAATTAATACAATAACAACAAAAAATTAGAAAATCTAGGAAATGGAACTTTTTATCCTAACATCTTAGGATTGTTTATCCTAACAATTGTTTACATGAGGAGTTTATCAACTTCGTTTTTCCTTCATTTCTTCACTTTTGGATGATTGAGTATGTCTGGATGATTGAAGATGTATGGATGGTTGAATATGTCTGGATGGTGTTATAGAAAAGAAATGCTACAAATAACGAATAAAAACACAAAAAAAAAATAATAATTTTCCCCTAAAACAGTTGGTCTTTTATGTCTCATTCTTTTTTGTGTTTTAAACATCAATTAACTAGGATCTCCCCCCCCCCTCTCTCTCTCTCTCTCTCTCTCTCTCTCTCTCGCTCTCTCTCTCTCTCTCTCTTTCTCCACTCGTTTTTCTTTCGTTTCATAATGTTTTTATCTCCTCTCCTGTAATTTCGTCTCATCTCATCTCATTTCATTTCCTCTTCTCCCATTCCATTCCATTCCATTTTATCTTATTCCATGTAAAAATGTAAAACGTTTTAGCAGCTCCAAATCTTCTCTTTATCCACATGTCGAGTATTTTACCTATAGTAAAATTTAATTACAAGATTTTTATACATTATAAGTACCAGGATTTTAATAATAAGTTAATGGCACAGTGTAATGTAAAATTTCTTTGATTTATTCCAAGAGTCACGATAATTCTAACTATCCTTATATTAATATAATCATAAGTTTATACAGTGTTAATATTGTATAAATATTGCAAATTGTTTAAGCTCTATTGTTTTTCTACTGTTTAAAGGTGACAATTATACCCAGGTGTTGTGATGCTTTTGTATAATGTGTGATTCTTCTGTACATTGTGACGTGTTTTATTCGTCACTTAACTTATCATAAATTATTAGTTAATTATTTATTAATTTATTATTAAAAACCTGGTACTTATAATCTATTAAAATCTTGTAATTAAATTTCATATAATATATAAGTTTTAATCATATATATATATATAAATTATATATATATATAAATATATATATATATATATATATATATTTATATATATATACAATTATATATATATATAAATATATATACAATTTTAATAATATATATTAATAATATATTATTATTAATATATATATATATATTATATATATATATATGTACATAATCCTGTAATTTCCGCATATTAATTAGTGATTAATGCTTAGCTAATATTAATTAACTCGCATGTGTTTAATTTTGAGCAGTCAACGACTTCATCGGTTAGTTTTACAACTTGTATCTTCCTCGTGTGAACAGATTTCGAGGCGATAAATTATCCAAGTGAACACAGCCATGTAAACAATTTGACATGTAAATACGTAAACAAAGTTGGCTGTTTATTTGGGCTTCAGTAACTTGGGAACCTGGTTACGTGTTTTGGCTCCAACCAAACGTTCTGCACATGCATATGTATTCAACGCTTAGATTAATGTGAAGTAATACATCAACATTAAATTTTTGTTCCACACTGTATAGTCATCAGTAATTGTGATGTTCTTAACTGATGAACTTATCAATAAACTTACGAAACAAATGTAAAAAGTGTGAATATTTGTGAGGTTCTTGAATGATGAACTTATCAATAAATTTATGAATGAAATGTAAAAAGTGTGAATAATTGTGAGGTTCTTGAATAATAAACTTATCAATAAACATATGAAACAAATGTAAAAAGTGTGAATAATTGTGAGGTTCTTGAATAATAAACTTGTCAATAAACTTATGAATCAAATGTAAAAAAAGTGTGATAAGTTAGAACCTAGAGTGTGGAATCGTTTAGGGTAGGGTAGTGTAGGTAGGGTAGAACCTAGAGTGTGGAATCGTTTAGGGTAGGGTAGTGTAGGTAGGGTAGAACCTAGGGTGTGGAATCGTTTAGGGTAGGGTAGTGTAGGTAGGGTAGAACCTAGGGTGTGGAATCGTTTAGGGTAGGGTAGTGTAGGTAGGGTAGAACCTAGGGTGTGGAATCGTTTAGGGTAGGGTAGTGTAGGTAGGGTAGAACCCTAGGGTGTGGAATCGTTTAGGGTAGGCTAGTGTAGGTAGGGTAGAACCCTAGGGTGTGGAATCGTTTAGTGTTCGGTAGTGTAGGTAGGATAGAACCTAGGGTGTGGAATCGTTTAGGGTAAGGTAGTTTGGGTAGGGTAGAACCTAGGGTGTGGAATCGTTTAGTGTTCGGTAGTGTAGGTAGGGTAGAACCTAGGGTGTGGAATCGTTTAGTGTTCGGTAGTGTAGGTAGGATAGAACCTAGGGTGTGGAATCGTTTAGGGTAAGGTAGTTTGGGTAGGGTAGAACCTAGGGTGTGGAATCGTTTAGTGTTCGGTAGTGTAGGTAGGGTAGAACCTAGAGTGTGGGCTCGTTTAGGGTAGGGTAGTGTAGGTAGGGTAGAACCAAGGGTGTGGAATCCTTTAGGGCAGGGTAGTGTAGGTAGGGTATAACCTAGGGTGTTTAATCGCTTAGGGTAGGGTAGTGTAGGTAGGGTAGAACCTAGGGTGTGGAATCGTTTAGGGTAGGGTAGTGTAGGTAGGGTAAAACCTAGGGTGTGGAATCGTTTAGGGTAGGGTAGTGTAGGTAGGGTAGAACCAAGGGTGTGGAATCCTTTAGGGCAGGGTAGTGTAGGTAGGGTATAACCTAGGGTGTTTAATCGCTTAGGGTAGGGTAGTGTAGGTAGGGTAGAACCTAGGGTGTGGAATCGTTTAGGGTAGGGTAGTGTAGGTAGGGTAGAACCTAGGGTGTGGAATCGTTTAGGGTAGGCTAGTGTAGGTAGGGTAGAACCTAGGGTGCGGAATCATTTAGGAACGTGTATAACGTGATCATCATAATTTTAATGTAGAGTGAAAGTAAGCATCAGCTAAATGCCAAAACTCGTGCAGTTCTGAAGTGCATATTCTTGTAACACCAAGTTGTGTTTGGTCTTCGTTAGATGGCAGCACAAAGCGAGTATGGTCAGTCTATGCGGGCAGCTACGCTGTGTTTGAATTAATGTTACAAAATGATTATCAACGCACTAATAACTTGAAAATGTAATAATGTAATTCAATTAATTTGTGTTATTTTATAAAAACTATCAAAAGTTATTCGAACTAGAAGTATTTTAAAGGTTTTTAAAATTGAAAAAAGCTGTTTTCTAAGCTGTTGCTGCTGCTGCTGCTGCTACAAGTATTTTTGTGTTTTATTCCTAGCTCCTAGTTACTGTTGTTGTTGTTGTTGTTGTTGTTGTTGTTTATACAATATGGCCGCCGCTTTAAACTGTTTCCTAGCAAACTATCCAAAAGATAGTTCGACTAAAGACATTTTAGGGAATTCATGGAGAAACCAAATCTGGCAAGAACAATTCGATTCTTAGACGGTTTAAACTTTTTGGAACGTCCGTCACCTGATCACAAGACCCAGGTTCGAATCCCCGTCGGTGCAGTATTCGCACACTTTCAAATTACATTCGACGACTGACGAAAAAACAGTAAACAGTATCTCAGTGCCGGATATAATCAAAACTGGTTGTTATTCAAGCAACAATTTCTTGAGACTTTTACATTTTGGTTGTTAAAAACATTATAAAGCTGATACTCTTGATAGTGTATGCGATAATCTTTATTGCATTTTCACTTCGACAGTAAAATTCTCGTTTTATTTTGATGGTGCGCTTTTTGCATACCGAAATAATACCGACACGCTATTGGATCTAGCGAAATCAAAGAGTGTCAAGGAGCAGAGTCAAGGACGTAAAGGTAGCGGCAAGTACGTCAAGGAAGCAGAGAAATCATTTTTGGTCAGCCATTAACAGTGTGTAAACATTGGTTTGATAACGAGTGTCAAGGAGCAGAGTTAAGGACGTAAAGATAGCGTCAAATACGTCAAGGAAGCAGAGAAATCATTTTTGGTCAGTCATTGACACTGTGAAAACACTGGTTTGATAAGGAGTGTCAAGGAGCGGAATTAAGGACGTAAAGGTAGCGTCAAGTACGTCAAGGAAGAACAGAAATCATTTTTGGTCAGCCATTAACAGTGTGTAATACGGTCCATGCTTGGTGCTAATTTCCGAATACAAAAAGAAGCCAAACTTTCTACACAATGTTTCACGGGAAGCCATTCGCAGCTTCGCGTACAGCTGTCTTCGCGAGCCCCTAACCATGGGTGAAAAATGGCCCCTGTGCAACCTCCAAATTTAGGACCTCAGCCTAGAAGAGCCCGGATGTGAAGTTGTCGGTAGGCAAAGCTGAAATCCTAGCCATCCCGTGCTCGCTGCGAACAGAGGGGATATTTTATACATATCCTGACCTCCTCCGCCATCTAAACACTGAACAATCATCCACTAATGGGTCTATAGAACTTGTGCAGGAACATTATAACGGATTTTGTAGTATACTGTAAGTACACTATTATCTTATTTTCTATCTACATTACCTTAATACTTACTTTGTGTGCACTATAATCTAAACAAATACTGGAACTTTTTGAAAGTGTTCGTTTGAAAGTGAAAAAATGTTTGCTAATCTGTAATTTGCTGTTACCAAATAAATAGTTTAATTAATAGGTTAATACTACGTGTTGGTACTATAGTGCTATTTATAAAAGCAACATTATCAGTTAATTTAGTAAATTCAAGGTTACAGGTGTTGCTTTGATTTCACGCGCACATCTTTTGCGCAGTGACGTAACTGAAGGACAACAATTTGACATACAACAGATATAAGAACATATAACAGCTAGAACTAAGCTGATAGTTTAAGCTATGAATGCTGAATCTGATTCATTTTGCAAGGTCAAATACAAAACAACAATGTTTAAAGTGAAATACAGTCAACCTCGGGTATAAGGTACTCGCTTATAAGGGACATTCGTTTATAAGGGACCACCTACACCGGTGCCGATTTTTCGTAACGTTTTTCCTTAGAAAAATCTTCGTATGTAAATGACTTTCGCTTATAAGGGACGATATCTTCAGGCCCCGCGTAATAGAAACCCAGGTAAATTACTTCGTATATAAGGGACCCTATGATCAAACCGAAATTGATCGATTTTTAACTTCAATTTTTCGCAAACTCGGCCTTCGAACAGCTCGGTTTCCGCGGTCACATACATCTTGCATCACTGAAGGAGCTTCTTACATCCGGTTTGCACTGAATGTGTAGCAATAATCCATAAAAATATGGGTACAGAAAAGTACAGGTCTACCCTCGGTCTGACTCAACTTCAGATATAAGGGACATCGGATATAAAGGACGGTTTTTTCCTGTCCGGAGGTGTCCAGAATTTGACTGTACCAGCGAACCTTAACATTCTCGAGTTTAGAAGGCGCCAACTCTTTCACGCTTTACGTGTCATCGCCATAGATGACCTGCTGTGGCAGAGTTGATTGAAACAGAATGTGATAATATTATTACAATAAATTAAGAACCGGAAGTTAAAGCAAAAAAGTTTGCGGCTGCGAGACAAGCGGAAGACGAGATCCGTCAACGACTTTGCGAGCAAGTTCAAACACGTCGAAGTTTTTTACGCTTCGAAGAATAAAACAAATTGAAATATTGCTTTTTTAACATTGTACGAATCTGTATTTAAAACCGTTAAACATGAAATAAGTTCTGTATTTTGAGATAGTAAAGAGAGCCACCGTATTCGTGTAGTCACAGCAGTACTGGGTACTTTTCTTGCAAATCCCGGGTAAATTTTGTTATTTTTATGGGCCAAGTTCAAAAATGGGATAAACAAGGTAAAAATAAACAATAAACTTGTGAACAAAATAAGATTCTTTTCGTGGGGTAGAAAGTTGTGTGCGCTGTTATTAAAACGGAAATTTATACGCAGTGTAAAAAAAACGACTGTTATGTTATGATTTATTAGATAGTATCGAAGATTTCGCCCATTGACAAACAACACTTTGTGAGTTCTGCCTGCCCGGTTGCGTGGGCAGATTTCTTTTATTTTAGAGTTCCGACTGCCCAATGTCTGCAATAGGCGTAATTAGCATACGATGATGATGATGATGATGATGATGGTGGTGGTGATGATGATGATGCCTGCCCAATGTCTGCAATAGGCGTAATGGGCATATGATGATGATGATGATGCCTGCCATATGTCTACAATAGGCGTAATGGGCATATGATGATGATGATGCCTGCCTAATGTCTGCAATAGCCGTAATGGGCATATGATGATGATGATGCTGATGATGATGACGATGTGATGATAATGATGATGATGATGATGACTGATGATGTATAGTAATTTTTTCCCGATATAGCGTATGACTAGTGAAAGAAATCCATGCTACTCGTAAACGTAGAAAAATGAATGAGTGTTTGGGAGACGGCATACAAATCATGGACACTCTTTAGGAGAAGTTTGAAATGGTTTCGAAACGGGATGCTGACTGCATTTGGCGTTTAAAAATGCTGCTGTTCTTCACTTGTTAAATCTCGCGTGAAAATGATGGTCGAAGAACCGGAACCGGAAGCCAGCAACCTGCACCCCTGTTATCAAAAAATGGCTGCTCTTCCTCGCCTTACTGATGAAGCCCAGTGATGCAAGTGAGCGTACCTCTAAATTTAAAGTAACGTGAAATTTAGAGTTAAATCCACGCCATGCCTAATGTTACCGGAAGTATCAAACTTGAATGATTTTACGGCATTCACGATGTTGAACATTGAATCAGTAAGGTGAAAAAATTAGAATTACGAAAGCAGGTCTAGAAGTTCTGAAAAAACTGCTTTTATTTCTCTTACAGCCATCTTACTATTTCTTTTCTATTGTTCATGATGCCTCTTTTGTTTTGGGGTTCCTTTACCTGGTTTATTCATTAAAAAAATAGCCTCAAAATTATTATTATTATTATTAATATTGTTATTGTTATTATTATTGTTGTTGTTGTTGTTGTTGTTGTTGTTGTTGTTGTTGTTGTTGTTGTTGTTGTTGTTCTTCTTCTTCTTCTTCTTCTTCTTCTTCTTCTTCTTATTATTATTATTATTATTATTATTATTATTATTATTATTATTATTTGTTTAAAAAACAAATGTATACAAGAAGGTGTCCCTGTATTTGCAGAGAGTTGTTCTACATGTAAATAAAACTGATTGATTTGAATATATTAAGACACATCATAGATATAGAATTACATAAATAGTAGGTTGACTGATAATGTTACACAAACGCAGGCGGCTTTAATTTAAAATAAAACAAAACTGACTGGCACACAACACTAATACAGACTACATTTACAATGTTGATTAAAGGGCCTAATTTGTTTAACGGAAATTTCGATACATCTACAGAATTACGCGGAGACTGACAGATACCGAAACAGACATACGAGACGTAGAAAAGCAGTTATCGCCTACAGGAAGGAATTGGATAAGATAGAATCGTGAATGTTTGGTCCACAACATGTCCAAACAATAACAAAAACTGGCTAAGCGATGAGTTGAAACCTGGAGTTCACACTAGATGGCGCTACAGGACATGGGCGTGGCGGCGTGTTCTGATGTCACCAGCTTGTAAATCTTGCTAGTATCATGCCATTTTGCGTTGACTAGTACACCTTTACTGCTGCGATGAGTTGAAACCTGGAATTCACACTAGATGGCGCTGCTGGACATGGGCGTGGCGTCGCGTTCTGATGTCAGCTTGTAAATTCTTGCTAATATCATCCCATTTTGTGTTGACTGGTACACCATCACTGCTTTTACAGCTATGTTCGATCAACCCTTAATCCATTGTTAGCCCTACACATTCAGTTCTTATTACAGAGTGGTCAAATTCGAACCACATGTCCAGCGCTGTGTCTGTAGCAGTCGTGAAGGTTTCACGTCTAACGAAACCCCTGGATCTGGGTCACGCAGCTTTGCTCTCGGGAGGCGTATACACGTCCGTGGCGGCCTGAACAGAGGCCCCAATTTTAACACAGCCACTTTATCAGATGTGTCCTGCTGGTGAATCAACAACCTGGTTCTGGATCAGCCTTTGTTGGTATTATCCAAATAAACAAGTATAAGTTAATGCTAAGGAAGAGTTTAAGAGCATACCAGATTTTACCCACACTGGGCGTATCGTGTTTCCGAAGCCAAGTATTCATTCTAGGCGGGGTTTTCTGATGGCTTCTCTTTACCTTCTCATACGTATAGCAATCACTCTTTATAATGCAGTAAGCTATTTTAGTTACCAGCCCTATATACTGGTGATATGTTAGCTAGCAAGAAATTAGGTATGTTGAACTTGTAAAAGCTGCAATAAAAATGTCGTCATCGCTGCTACCGAAGTCTTCACTCTCATCAATCATGGACGATCTTTTCCATTTTCAAATTTTTGTTCTAACACGTCTTTCTTAGCTTCTTCTCCTATTTCCCCTTATTACCAACAATGGAGTCGTCGTCGTCGTCGTCGTCGTCGTCGTTGTTAGCATCATGAATAGCAGCAGAAACAGCAGTAGTAACAGCAGAAACAGCAGTAGATACAGCAGAAACAGCAGTAGCAACAGCAACAGCAGCAACAGTAGAAACAGCAGTAGTAACAGCGGAAGCAGCAGCAGCAACAGCAGTAGCAACATCAGAAACAGAAGTAACTACAGCAGAAACAGCAGCAACAGCAACAGCAGTAGCAACAGCAGAAACAGCAGAAACAGAAACAGCACCAGTAGAAACAGCAGTAGCAACAGCAGAAACAGCAGCAGCAACAGCAGTAGCAACCTCAGAAACACAGCAGAAATAGCAGTAGCAACAGCAGAAACAGCAGCAGCAACAGCAGTAGCAACCTCAGAAACAGCAGAAATAGCAGTGGCAACAGCAACAGCAGTAGCAACAGCAGAAACAGCAGAAACAGAAACAGCAACAGTAGAAACAGCAGTAGCAACAGCAGAAACAGCAGCAGCAACAGCAGAAACAGTAACAGCAGCAGTAACAGCAGAAACAGTAACAGCAGCAGTAACAGCAGAAACAGTAACAGCAACAGCAGTAGCAACAGCAGAAGTATTAGAACTGTATCACTGCTCACCATAAATGCGAATAAGCAATGAACGACATAAGTCTGTTTTACATATACCTGGACGAGCTGCGCTTTTGAGAACTATATACCGACTATATACGCTTCAAATTCAGCTAGGGTTGCCATCACTCCTCATTTAGCCTCTTGAAATTCAGCCACAGATGCGTAATTCGGTCGGATTTTTGAAAAATTTTGAAATATCCCGATTTCAACCATCGCTTTCAAATTTAACTGGTAAGAGGTGGAAATACAACTTGCATTCTATTGAAACTTTGCAAAAATTAAGCCAAAAAACACCTAAATCTCTGTTAGTAAGAGAGAAAACTTATTAAATTAAAGGAAGACAGGATGATTTTTCATACACTACCCCATTTTCAAGTCCGATCAAAAATATACGATATAACACACTTTATCCTGCAAAAGCGTTTCTGATAATTAAATAATAGATTAAAAACTTAATTAACGGCCGAACTATTGATGACATCACAAACTAACATAATATTCAACGGCAAAAATATTCCACGAGCGTGTTGCACGTGTTTGTGAAAGCGAAAAATGAAGTACAGTGCTACTGTAAGATATTGAGCGTGTTGTACTGAAACTAGGCAAGTTTTAAGATAAAAATTCAAATTTCACATTTACTGCTGTGCTCACGCATGAGCTGTACAACGTGTGTATTTCGTCACAAACTAAAACATCTGAACTGAAAGGTACAGCACCTCCTTTTTGTGTAATGCGTTTCTGAAATGCAGGCGCTAGTGCCCGTTTAACTAGCGAATGGAGAAATGCATGTGACAGCGAAGAACTAGTGGCGCGAACGTGAATTTGTGTTTGTGTGGTAATAATTCTTTTACGTAAGTCATTCTTGAAAAAATAGTTTGTTTCCTTTCAATATTTTAAAGAATAGATTGTTTTGACCTACAGTTTAAGACTGGGTCCAGTTTTGTTTTAAGAGTAATCGATTGTATGGCTTCATCATTTCACCCCGTCTAAATTTTTCTCCAATTTTTGCTGCAGAGGTAACCGGTCTGTTTTTAGAGTCTAAGACAAGCAGTTTAAATTTCTTGATTTTAGTTTCTGAGAAAAATACCTCATAAAGTATCTAAACTTCAATAAAAATTCTTGCTTTCCGCGAGTACGTCGAGTGACCCAATGACGTCGAGTGATCCAATGACGTCGAGTGACCCAATGACGTCGAATGACCCAATAATGCCGAGCGACCCAATGACGTCGAGCGACACAATGATGTCGAGGGACCCAATGACGTCGAGTGACCCAATGACGTCGAGTGACCCAATGACGTCGTGCGACCCAATGACGTCGGGTGACCCAATGACATCGAGTGACGCAATGACGAGTGACCCAATGGAGGAGCTTACAGACCCTTGGTTGGCTCTTGACTCCTGACTTCGGTTCATGACGGGATGGCAACCCTAGCACTTGACTCCTGACTTCGGTTCATGACGGGATGGCAACCCCAGCACTTGACTCCTGAATTCGGTTCATGACGGGATGGCAACCCCAGCACTTGACTCCTGACTTCGGTTCATAACGGGATGGCAACCCTAGCACTTGACTCCTGAATTCGGTTCTTAACGAGATGACAACCCCAGCACTCGACTCCTGAATTCGGTTCTTAACGAGATGACAACCCTAGCTCTTGACTCCTGACTTCGGTTCATGATGGGCTGGCAACCCTAGCACTTGACTCCTGACTTCGGTTCTTAACGAGATGACAACCCTAGCTCTTGACTCCTGACTTCGGTTCATGATGGACTGGCAACCCTAGCACTTGACTCCTGACTTCGGTTCATGACGGGATGGCAACCCCAGCACTCGACTCCTGACTTCGGTTCATGATGGGCTGGCAACCCCAGCACTTGACTCCTGAATTCGGTTCATGACGGGCTGGCAACACTACATTCAGTGATGTCCATTACCAACTCTGTCCAGGAACGTTGCCACATGCGTTTAAAAGGCTGTACACATCATAACATAGAAGCTGCAAGCGTTAACAAGTATTTATAACTGCCACCGATATGAGTGTTTACAATTCACGCGCTTCTGGGAATTTAATAGTGGAATTTATTATTGCCTATAGAGGCCAACTAAACCTACTTCAGTTTCGTGTACAGAAGGTACTAGGTGGCGTGATGTTGCTTTATCCCAAAAGCTTTGATTACAGATCTCTACGCTGAGGGTCTACAGCTGTGCAGTGTGAACGCAACTTAATGCGGACTTAGAGTCTGCGTTACTTTACGAAGAAAGAGAGAGAGAGAGCGAGAGCGGAAAAGAGAGAGAGAAAAAGAAAAAGGGAAAGGGAGAGGGAGACACAGAGAGAACGGAAGACAGAGAGAGAGAAAAAGAAAAAGGGAAAGAAAGAGAGAGAGAGATGGAGAGAGAGAAAGCGAAAGAGAGAGACAGAGAGAAAAAGAGAAAGTGAAAGAGAGAGAGAGAGAGAGAGAGAGAGAGAGAGAGAGAGAGAGAGAGAGAGAGAGAGAGAGAGCGAAAGATGAGCGCGGACATCTGAGAGGGAAATAGAGAGAGAGGGGGAGAGAAATAAGAGGCTGAAAGAGAGAAAGGAGTAAGAGAGAGTGGTGGAAAAAACTGAGAGGCTGAGAGAGTGAGACAGAAGGAAAGGGAGAGTGAGAGAAACAGACAGAGAGGGAGAGGGAGTTTGGGGGCATCCATCTCCTAGGAAAATGGTGTGCAATATGGAAATACTTCCAGCCGTCGCCCATTCGTTTGCTGTCCAGATTACGCGCTACTCGCCTTCATGATTCCATTGTACGTTTTTATTTTGTTCGTGATTTTATTTAATTTGTTATTTTTCTTACAGGTAAATATTATTAGATTATCAAAATGAGTATTATGGTAGATGAGACCGACCCGGAAGGGGGTAAGTAATCATTTTTTATACTCTAATGACATCCATAATTGTAATTGTATGACTAGTAAAGCTTAAAGGACAAGAAAAGGGGGCACCTGAAGTAGGCTTCAGAAAAATCGCCTTAAAAATTGTATTACTTTACAGCAATTTTATGCGTACATTGTTCTCGCATCGCTTGTTTTCATTTTAAGCTTCCCACAATACTGTTCCGACGGCGCCATTACATGACGTCACTTACGCAACAACGTAAGTCATGGGAAGAAAAGGCAATGTTAATTTATGTCCCAAAAAACTTTCCAAGCAAACCTATATTACTTAGCATTTCACTTACCAGCTGGAACGACTTACGTAACTAGACTAATAATTTAAAATGTTTGTGCCAAATGGTAAAATGTCGCTGACTCACCATCCAGGGTGCGCCACTCACTAGCCAAAAACGTACTTTTAATCTTATTGACAAGATACAGTAATTTAAAATTTTACTTAATTAGCAACATGTATGCTACGAATGCTCTGGTTATTTTTTCAAACTTTACTCAATGTTATCAAAACTTGTTTCAAACGACCTGCCATTAAAATGGCTGCACCTAACGGTCATCGCGGGAGTTTAAATTTACATGTTTTATACAGCGTTGCTGCCGACGCGAGCCCTGCATATGAAAAGGTAGTATGTAAGTGGTATAAAATTTCGAAGCGAATTTTTTAAGCTTTATGAAAGTGGGGGGTATTCTTGTGCTTTAACCGCCATCAGCACAGTGAATAATCAATAAAACCCATTAGTCAATACCGTCAATATTATGAGGATTTTTAAACGCATAAATAAACTTTTAGATAAACAATTTTGCAAACCCAAAAATGATTCAAAAATGACTGTACAATCGTTGCTGTTCCGCCACGTGGTTGGGGCATATAATATGTTGCTTAGAGCCTCAAAAGCGAAAACAATATTCAAGGCATTGTTATTCGCTTTTAACCCTTTCAGTCTCAATTTATTTTTTTAATAAGAATTTTTTTTGGCTTGGTACTTTTGTTCAGTATGTCCATCTTCTTTACACATAATAATTTTTTTCTACCTGTGCCCGCGTGCTAAATATAGCCTGTATCCCATGGGATACATCGGGATTCAATGGAAGCATGAAATGTGCTTCATTTTGCAACTGCTGACAATTTTTTAAAGTATTTAAGACATTTAGTATGCATGCTATGCTGATCTGTACAAAGTCGTCTCTAAAGTACTGTACCTTGCGCAGTTTTTTATGCTATGTAGATTTTCTAGTTTGAAAATTTTATCACCATTTTTAGTCTATTGTTATTGGCTTAAATCAGAATAACTATTAACAGATCAAATGACTGTCAGTTTTAAAATTTTATTAATTTCAAAGGTAGAAAATATTCTCGTATCCCACGGGTACAACGGGTATGAAAGGGTTAATAAACATAAAAATGCTGTTTGGCGAGCCTCTATTACACTGACTACAAAAGACTGAATGAATAGATCGAGTCGCTTAATTAAAGGAACGCAGAACGATTGTGTAAACATTAGTTCAGAATAAAGCATGCTCTAAAATATTGAAAACTACAATAGCTTTTGTTTAAATCAAAGCTTAGATTAAATAATAATTACCTCGGATACTCAAATTTTGTTAAACTTTCAAAGTCGCGCACAGCTCAGCGAATCCGCTGGCAATGGCGCCTTTTTGTCACATTCGCGTGGCCGACAAATAGTCGCAGTACCTTGATAAGCATTATCATGAACTGCAGTGTTCGTCTGTGACATCAGTGTGAAGCAGAGCTCATTTTCGTGACATCAACATCAGCGTCTTATAGCAATCTTCGCTTACGCAAACGTGCTTGACGCATAGGGAAGATGCCTGTCATTGCACAAACTGTGGTAAGCTTGTGACGTAAAGGATAGCTGTGTTTTTTTGCCATTAATTAACTTTTCAAAGTAATCATTCAATATTAGAAACAATTGCTAACTTTTATAGACAAGAAAATGTATATTTTGGAAAGTAAATTAAAATGAGATTGAGTCTAATTAATCCAATTGTCCGGTTTTCTTTTAAATATCTAGTGAAGCGTAGTTTTCGATGCTAATTTCGTTCATTTGTTAATCTTACAAGCGCAGTAGTTATACGAAGCGCCCTCTAAACATGTTAATTCATAACAGCAGCTTGACAGCTTGAGAAATAGTTTTGTAAACTCTCGGCGAACTGCAGTGCTTTGACGAACGCGTACAGTTGTTCTACAAATGTCAAATATTACAAAAATGAAAAAAACGGAAAAGTTTAGTGAAGTTAAATAAGGAAGAATTAATGCTGCACTGAATGTTACAATTGTGATGAAAGTTGCAATCTTGAACTTACAGAAACTCAATTTTCTTTGAAATTGGAAACTTTAGCAATATTTAGCTGAAACTTGTCTAAAGAATTCACTAGAACTTGATCGTGTGTCCAATTTTAGCAATATTTAGCTGAAACTTGTCTAAAGAATTCACTAGAACCTTTTCGTGTCTCCAATTTTAGCGATATTTTAGCAATAAAATTGGACACACGACAAAGTTCTAGTGAATTCTTTAGACAAGTTTCAGCTAAATATTGCTAAAATTGCACACACGACAAGGTTCTGGTGAATTCTTTAGACAAGTTTCAGCTAAAAATTGCTAAAATTGGACACACGACAAGGTTCTGGTGAATTCTTTAGACACGTTTCAGCTAAATATTGCTAAAATTGGACACACGGCAAGTTTCTGGTGAATTCTTTAGACACGTTTCAGCTAAATATTGCTAAAATTGGACACACAACAAGGTTCTGGTGAATTCTTTAGATAAGTTTCAGCCAAATATTGCTAAAATTGGACACACTACAACGTTCTGGTGAATTCTTTAGACAAGTTTCAGCCAAATATTGCTAAAATTGGACACACTACAAGGTTCTGGTAAAATCTTTAAACAAGTTTCGGCTAAATATTGCCACAATTGGACACACTACAAGGTTCTGGTGAATTCTTTAGACAAGTTTCAGCCAAATATTGCTAAAATTGGACACACTACAAGGTTCTGGTAAAATCTTTAAACAAGTTTCGGCTAAATATTGCCAAAATTGGACACACGACAAGGCTCTGGTAAATTCTTTAAACAAGTTTCGGCTAAATATTGCCAAAATTGGACACACTACAAGGTTCTGGTAAAATCTTTAGACAAGTTTCAGCTAAATATTGCAAAAATTGGACACGTGACAATGTTCTGGGGAATTCTTTGGACAAGTTTCAGCTAAATATTGCTAAAATTGGACACACGACAAGGTTCTAGTGAATACTTTAGACAAGTTTAAGCTAAATATTGCTAAAATTGGACACACGACAAGGTTCTAGTGAATACTTTAGACAAGTTTAAGCTAAATATTGCTAAAATTGGACACACGACAAGGTTCTGGTGAATTCCTTGAACAAGTTTCAGCTAAATATTGCTAAAATTGGACACGTGACAATGTTCTGGGGAATTCTTTGGACAAGTTTCAGCTAAATATTGCTAAAAGTGGACGCACCACAAGGTTCTAGTAAATTCTTTGGACAAGTTTCAGCTAAATATTGCCTAAAATTGGACACCACTGGGGCAAAGTTATAGTTCTGAAAACCTGCGTAAAAAACTTTCAGTTTATTGGATCTTGAGTTACGTCTGGCTTGGCTCAACTGGGATTAGAGATTGTATCAAATTATAAATCGGAATGCATCGAGTTCAGACACGGAAGTTCTTGTTTTTTGGAAGGCAGTCGACTGAGTCGAGCAACGTGAAAATCGTGGGAACCAGGAATCTTCCGGTTAAGCTAAGCATTCACTCCAAAATGACACGTTAATGCGTTGTTATGTCGGTTTTCATAGAAACTCTGTCGTTTGCGAATAGCTGCTGAAAAACCTGTCCGTCCTGGATACTTTTAACGTGAGTAACACGGTTTTTGGGTAACTTGCGAAAAACAAATCAGCTGTGAAAAAAGTTAAAATACCCAAGTCTCAAAATGCCTTGCTCTCTTTGGGTTCTCCATAGCGCTGTAACTTTATAAACAGATCTGTTTCGCCGTGAAGACGTCTCGTTCTCGTTCTCGATGTTATCGTAATAAGTTTTTGGTCACTTTTTCATATTCGTGTCACGATAGAGTTGCTTCGCATCGTCTAAAATTTTACCATAAAACAAATTCTACTGCATCCCAAATACCATATTCACGAAATGGATTCCATGACAACGCTAAAAGGTGATCCAAGCCGCGTATCCAGGCACCTTGGGAAGAAGAAACGTAATGCGCGAGTAACCCAGTGCTTCGCATTCCGGACTAATTTATTGTTAATATTTGTGCCCAATGCCTCGATTTCGATCCTAAAAAACAAGTCACTCAGTATGTTGGCTTTATTTTACGGTTATCACTTAAACTTAGAAAAACATGACAAAGAAATTTGCAAAAAAAAACTGCCCACACACCACAAATTTAAAATGTGCTGCCTCTGAATAGACATTTTCCGGCGTGGTGGTTGTAGCCATTCACTTGAAAATCATGACATAACTGGGAGACTTCGTAACTTTCCGAGCGGCGTGCCCTTTAAACTAATTCAAATTTCTGCAACCTACCTAATATTCACGCAAAAATATTACAAAATGAGCTATCTAAATTTTTTGCAGAAACTTATTATACTTTTGATGAATATTGACAGTGCACTACTCTCTTCAAGACGAATGACGTCACTGGAGGAAGAATGGCCGTTGAAAATGGAAGTGCCCAAGCATGAAGTGATCGCGACTTTAAATCGATTTTACTAATTACACGAGACGCTTATGGCAGTTTTATTACTAAGCCCACTCTAACAGTTTTCGCGATAATTGAAATAAGCCTAACGCCCTAGAAGGCTTGATCTTTCCTTTAATTGCTTCATAGTAGCATAAATGGCGCATGGTTCTTTGGTGGCAATTATGGTTGCACTACAAAAGAAGAAATCTTTATTGGTTTTAACCCTTTTCATTAATCAATTTTCGTATTAATTTAGATTAAGTAGGAATATCTTGCACTGACTAGTTATAAAAATACTCGTTATAAAAATTTTACATGCCTGAAAATCTATCTAAGTGTATATTACAACGTATGGCTTCCTAAACGCGAAGCCAGTAAAAAATCGAGGAGATTAGCATCGGCTGACTTCATGAAAGCGTTTGATGTTTTTATGTAAACATGCCAGCTTTTGTCTCGGGTGTTTATATGAGAAGTTTGATGTATTTTGTGTAAACAAGCTTTTGTGTCTCGGGTATCTCCAGTAACTCGGCTAAAGAATCCGCTAGAACCTTGTCGTGTGTCCAATTTTAGCAATATTTAGCTGAAACTTGTCTATAGAATTCACTGGAACCTTGTCGTGTGTCCAATTTTAGCAATATTTAGCTGAAACCTGTCTAAAGAATTCACCAGAACCTTGTCGTGTGTCCAATTTTAGCAATATTTAGCTAAAATTTGTCTAAAGAATTCACTAGAACCTTGTCGTGTTTCCAATTGTAGCAATATTTGGCTGAAACTTGTCTAAAGAATTCACTAGAACTTTATCGTGTGTCCAATTTTAGCAATATTTAGCTGAAACTTGTCTAAAGAATTCACTAGAACCTTGTCGTGTGTCCAATTTTAGCAATATTTAGCTGAAACGTGTCTAAAGAATTTAACAGAACCTTGTCTTGTGTGCAATTTTAGCAATATTTAGCTGAAACGTGTCTAAAGAATTTACCAGAACCTTGTCGTGTGTCCAATTTTAGCAATATTTAGCTGAAACTTGTCTAAAGAATTCACTAGAACTTTATCGTGTGTCCAATTTTAGCAATATTTAGCTGAAACGTGTCTAAAGAATTTACCAGAACCTTGTCGTGTGTCCAATTTTAGCAATATTTGGCTGAAACTTGTCTAAAGAATTTACCAGAACCTTGTCGTGTGTCCAATTTTAGCAATATTTGGCTGAAACGTGTCTAAAGAATTTACCAGAACCTTGTCGTGTGTCCAATTTTAGCAATATTTGGCTGAAACTTGTCTAAAGAATTTACCAGAACCTTGTCGCGTGTGCAATTTTAGCAATATTTCGCTGAAACTTGTCAAAAGAATTCACCACAATTGTCTAAAAATGTTAGAAAGTCAAGCAACCGACACACAATAAGAAATTTCAGTGCTTTCTCTGACTCTATAACAGGTTATAAGCTTCTAGCAATGCTATTTACAAAGACCCAAATTTTAATTTAAAACGGGAAGAACTTGCAATTTCAAAGTACATATCCCCCAAAGAACTTTCCACACAAAGTTATGTTACTTTGCACTACGCTTACCTGTTTGAAAAACTTTTGTAATTGGAAAAGAAAATTCTTAATAATTTACAATATTCGTGCCACCTGAGAACCACAATATATCGCCATCCCAGTGTGCACCACTGATTCACAAAAAAAGACACATTGTTGATCTTATTGGCAATATAAAGTAATTGATATTTTTGCTTTGTTAGCAAAGAGTGCGCTACAAATGTTCTGACTATCTTTCCAAATTTGATGAAATGGTATCTAAATTTGCTTCAAACGACTTATCTTTAAAATGGCTACGCCTAACGGTCATCGCGGGAGTTTACAAGTTTTAGACAGCGTTACTGTTAACGCAAGCCCTGTATGCAGACAGTCGGCATGTAAGTTATTGAAAGAGTTATAGTTTGTTGTTGATCTGCCTATGGAAATCTTCTGCTTGATTTAATTGACAAGAAAAGGGGTACCTGAAGTAGGTTTCAGAAAAATTGCCTTAAAAAATTATATTACTTTACAGCAATTTTTTTACAACAATTATATGTTGAAAGGCATTTTTGTTTGTTTTCATTGTAAATCTCCCGCAATACTATTCCGAAGTCGCCATTACATGACGTCACTTAGGCACACGTAAATCAGAGGAAGAAAAGGAAAAGTTAAAGAATAAAGTAATGTAAAATTTTAATTAGGTAGTAACGCGTGTGCTACGAATGCTCTGATTATTTTTTCAGAGTTTAGAAAATGTTATCTAAATTTGTTTCAAATGACCTGTCGTCAAAATGGCTGCGTCTAACGGTCATCGTGGGAGTTTAAATTTACACGTTTTATACAGCGTTACGGCCGACGCAAGCCCTGCATGAAAAAAGGTAAAGTGTAAGTTGTGTAAAAATTTTTGAGCTTTATGTTTATGAAGGGGTTTCTTGCGCTTTAAGAATGATCAAGTCAAGTCTCTCTATGTTACTTCGAGTACGGAATTATAAATTTTAGTCTTCCTATAGACAACATGGAAAAAACATAGTATATATCCCCAGTATCAACATTATTGGTTTATTATGTTGACTGTTATGGGGTACAAATTGATAAAAAGAGCAGCTTATGGACGATTTACCCTGAAGATCATAGTTGTCGGCTTCTTTTGAAACGTTAATAAAACTTTCCTTTGCCGAAACGTCTTTCCAAGGAACCCTTGGCGTTAATCTTTTTTATTTTTCCTAGATGATGGCTTATTTACTGGAAAAGTTTTGCATCCGATGTTTGCTAACTTCATCCGTGCGCTTAGGTAGCTCATGTTGCTCGAATTATTCTGTTATTTTAGCGTTATTTCCGGTAGCCTTTGCAACTGTAGTTTCGCATAGTTTCTCATACTGAGCTGCAACTTTTCCGACAAGCACGCGTTGATCACGTGGTAAATGCGTGACGTTTTTTAGTTTATTATTATCACATTCAGTACAATATAATGACGCTATGCACACAGTGACATCAAAATTATTACATCATACTGTATTAAATTGTTATGTTTCATACACCATCGTTATCATAAGAGAATAATTGTACTGCAGTGGGCTAGAGAAGTAAAGGCTTGTATAAGCCCATTGTCACGTGAACCCGATAAAAAAAGAATGGATGAGCGAACAAAAAAAGGAACTGGGAGAAAGGTTAGATCACACAGGAAGGGTAGAAGGATGTGTTAGTGGAAATGGTAGGAAGAAAGATAATGATTGCGCTATGTTGACATCAGCTCTAAAGATTTGTCAATGATGCCTTGTTTTACATAATCTGTACCAGGATTGTGGTACGTCATCGTGGACTATACCTGTGTTTCGATGGTTGTTCCTTACAGAAAATAACTGATTGAGATATTTTTAACTTATCTGAGATGCCTGGAAATACTTACAAGTGAACATGTAAAAAAACCGGTTCATTGTTTCTTCAGAAACACGTCATGATCAATTAGCCCCTCTGCTGTTTCAGGGGTCAAAGATTCGAACCTCGCCCGAGCCTTATAAATTGTTTCTGTTACCCTCTTTAAAGGAGGGCCGGACGATTGTTTAGACTCAATCTCATTTTAATTTACAGTCTAAAATATACATTTTCTTGCCTAAAAAAAATTAATAATTGTTCCTTATATTTGAATAATTAGCTTAGAAAGTTAATTAATGGCAACCGAACACAGCTATTGCTTATGTCAGAAACTAACCACAATTTGTGCAATGGCAGGCGTCTTCCCTTGCGCATCACGTACATTCGCGTAAGTGTTACTGCTTAAATGCATGATGTCACGAAAAATGGCTTTACGTCATATAACGTCAGAAACTAACACTGCAGTTCATGATCATGGTTATCACGGTACCACCTTCTATTTGTCGGCCACGCGAATGTGACAAAAAGGCGCCGCTGCCAATCTTAGTAGATTCACTGAGCCGCGCGTAACTTTCAAAGTTTAACAAAATTTGAGTATCCGAGGTAATTATTATTTAATCTAAACTTTGATTTAAAATAAGCTGTTGTAGTTTTCAATATTTTAGAACATTCTCTATTCTGAACTCGTGTTTACAGAGTCATCCGGTGTTCCATTAACTTATCTAAGATGCTTGGAAACAAGTCAACATGTAAAAAACCCGGTTTATCATTATTTTGTGAGAAAGACGTAGTGATCAATTAGCCCCTCTGCTTATTCAGGAGTCATAGATTCGAACCTCGCCTGAGCCTTATCAAATTTTTCTCTCGCCCTTTTTAAGCTCCATTAGCCAAAGTGACACTCTGGCTATCAAATATCCGTTCCAGTACTGCGTCAAGTAATGCAAAAAGCATTCGTGGAGGCATTGAATAGAGGTGCCTTTCTTTTACGATTGTTCTTTGCAATCTAGAGAAAACTTGCATATAACAAGTGGGTATAGTCTAGTGCCAACGCGTCCGCTTTCCGACTGGAAGGCCGTGAGTTCGATACTGCGCTCGGGTCAATGTAAAGTAATCACTGCAAATTACATTCCCGTTAGCCCAGTGAAGAATGATGCTAAAATATGTAAAAAACAAAAGTGCATTCATGATGGTGCAAAGACAATTTCTGGTGTAATTTGTTATTAACATCTTATAATAAAGTCCCTTGCCTAGAATTCCTTCTACTGAATTAGATATCTGAATTAGCTTAGCAGAACGAATTTCTACCAAAAAAACGCAAAGTAATAGCTATGTTCGACAACTTCCAGACATCTGAAAGAAACGACGCACCGTCTCCTACCAGCATTTAATGTGTTTTCATCGACCCTGTTGACAAACTTGCCGTGTCTGTTTGTAAATGCTTAATAGATGTTTTGGGACACCCCGTAAAAGCTGACTAAAACACTTGGCCCTGAGTATGTTTGCATTACAATAAACCCGTCTGAAAATAGCCCAACTGTTCGTAGCATGGCACGTTGGTGTTAATACGGATACAGATCTGGCTGACCGTATGCAGGTCAGGGGAGTTTAATCACTGTGCAAAATGGCCGCCTTTTTGTCAAATAAACATTACTGACACCTGGTGACAATTGCGTTAATTAATCCAACGATATGAATACGTTTACGATGTATTTTGGTTCCTGGGTGGTGAACCTCTGTGTTTCCAAGGCTCCTAAAACTAGACGGGCTTCCGGAACATACAGTAGTAGTTAGATACAGAACAGCTGTTCGGCGAAGCCACATCGAAAGCAGCTCGCGTGGGGTGAAAATTGTTTATCCCCAGCAGTCACGTGACCGGAATGAAATGCCATCCCACAATGCAAAGCGCGGGGGCGTTTTGCCGTAGGTTCGGTGAATTTCGATAAATTATCACGGCGGATGGTCACATTAAACGGAATGCATAGAAATTGTGAATGTTTAATCGACTTTGCCGTGGTACGTTTTCAATGAATAAAAAATAATGAATTAAGAAAAATACTCAATTAATAATTTTTCCTATTCAAAATGCTAGATCCCATTTTCCTTTTGATGTAAACAGTATGAGGATGAAGAAACTATTTATTCTAATTTAGGCCTATTGTGTCAACAAACTAGGGTTGTTATGTTTGATAAATTAAATGAAATACTTCTGCCTGAAAACCTTAATATAGCTGCCTCAGGAACTAATGATCAGTTGAAGTTGTTATTGTTCGGAAAAGATGAATTTAATTATGTTGCTAACTGTAAAAAATTCCAATGCATACATGACTTTATATTACGTACTACACGCTTCCAGTAGTTTCTATCTGATATGAAATGCATCAGTCTTAAATATTCGTATATAAATAATTTCTAACCGTCATTTTCTACTAATGTCTAATGTAATCTTGTAGTAAAACTTGTCAGCTTGTGTAGTTATAGTCTATTCTTACTGTAAATGTTTTTATAAATAGTGTATAAAGTCTGTTGTGGTGAGGATCCTAAATCATGTTGTTCAAACTGTCTGATCCAATCCTATAATAAATTATGTTTAAATTAAACTAATTTAGGCCTACCTCATCGAATGTTTTTGATGTTGAAAGTTTGCATTGTTTTTGTCGCGCATGCGCACAATGATACCCAGCATGTTGTCGGAGAACATCCTTTTCCATAACATGCATGGCAATTCTCCTTCGTGTGCAGTAAGTTCATCCGGTATCATTGTTTTTATTCTTTTTTCGTTTATTTATTTCACGTCAACACAAATACACAATTAATACATTAAAAGAAGCAAAAAATTATCAATAATTCAATGAATAACAGACAGTAAGATACATAATAGGAAGCAAATTTTGGGAAAAATGATTTAAACTGTCTTTAGACGTAGGTCAACCTATGGTAAACAAAGATAGTGATATCGCTACTTCCTTTAATACTTGTGTCTAAACAACGTTATGTACAGGATCATCACAAATATACTAACTTGACTCTCAAAACACTGTGGGGTTGAAAGATAAACAAGAGAATTATCGCTGATGTATGTTGCTTAGTAAATTCGTATACAGTTTACTTTGAGCACATAACTAGTTTAGATATACCATAGTTTAGCTTTGCTATATATACAAATGTAAATGTGTTGCGGGCAATCAAAAAGCAGGGCTTGTTGGATTGTCCCACACTGTTAAAGAAAAAAGTAAAAAAGTAAAAAAAAAGTAATGAAAATAATCTGAAAATTTGAAGTGAATCGTATGACAAAGAAAGCATTAGTGCTACAGAATGGAATGGTGTAATGAATGAAGCTCATATATGAGATGATATAAAAGATAGATAGATAGTTAAGATAAAATAATAGACAAAGATAGAGAAAAAGAGAAGAGAAATGAAATAGAAAGGAGTTCAATAGAAGAGGACATCGTGGTGTCACCTGAGGACAGGATGAGATCTTCTACCTGCTAGGTATTTCCTTACATGGTTTCTTTTACTGGTGTTGATTGTCGGGTCCTTTGTTCCCACTATTGTTTCTCTTGACCTCTGGTCTCCTGCCGGCTCAAAGTCTACGTCAGCGTTTCCTCAGGTCAATGTCTGACCAGTAAGTGGTTGATTGATCCTGAGAAAATTGTTTCTGGACAATTTCTCCTGTCATATTGTCTCACTATTTGCCTCTTTGGAGAAGGGTATATACTACATTCTATAGTTGTTGGTTCATCATCGTCTGTCTTGAGTCTCCTCTTAGAGAATTGCCTAGGTTTCGGTCCTGCTACAAGCGTCAGACTAAGTAGACCCTGGCACCGAAGGACTGAGGTGTCAGCTGAGGACAGGATGATATCTTCTACCTGCTACATGGTTTCCTTACATGGCTTCTTTTACTGGTGTTGATTATCGGATCCTTCGTTCCCATTATCGTTTCTCTTGACTTCTGGTCTCCTGTCGGCTCAAAGTCTACATCAGCGTTTCCTCAGGTCAATGTCACTGTCCTCGCCCCCCCCCCCCCGAGTCTCCAACAGCTGGTGGCAACAGAACTACATTCACTGGTTGCATCAGCTTCTACACTGCATTCCGGACGTTTCTCTTGACCTCTGGTCTCCTGTCGGCTCAAAGTACTACGTCAGCGTTTCATCCGGTCAATGTCACTGTCCCCCCTCCCCCGATTCTCCAACAGCTGGTGGCAACAGAACTACATTCACTGGTTGCGTCAGCTTCTACACTGCATTCCGGACTTCATCCCGAGTACAAACATGAGCTAAAGTTTACAATTCTCCATACATAAGAATTTGGTTCGTGAAGTGGATTAAGATTAGGGTTATGATTAGGATTAGGATTAGGGTTAGGGTTAGGATTAGGGTTAGGGTTAGGTTAGGGTTAGGGTTAGGGTTAGGGTTAGGGTTAGGGTTAGGGTTAGGGTTAGGATTAGGGTTAGGGTTAGGTTAGGGTTAAGATTAGGATTAGGGTTAGGGTTAGGGTTAGGATTAGAGTTAAGATTAGGATTAAGATTATGGTTATGATTAGGATTAGGATTAGGGTTAGGATTAGGTTTAGGGTTAGGATTAGGTAAGAATATGGGTTAAGGCTAGGGTTTTGGCAATAGTATTTAGATTGTGTGGGAATTGTAAACTCCTTCCCAGAATTTCCAGCTCCCGTAGAAAAAACCTGCGTCCATGACGGAGAACCAACAGACAAACAGTTGCATCATGTTACGCTGTAAAATTAAACGTTTATATTAAACTAATTGGCAATTGTGTTAAATTTAAAAAAACTGTGTGCAACGGATGTGAAAAATTGTTTCCCAATAATGTTTCCTAATTAAAACTGAAAAGACAAGTTGAATGAGTCTTAACTGTTAGTGGTATTTAGTGTTACCGTCATTAGTCACGTGGTGAATACTCTGATCAGTGTTGCCATTGACTGGTGTTTGATTTACTGTCAGTACTCATGTGATGAATACTCTGATCAGTGTTGCCCTTGAGTGGTGTTTGGTTTACTGTCAGTACTCACGTAATTAACATTCTGAACAGTGTTGCCATTGGCTGGTGTTTGGTTTACTGTCAGTACTCATGTGACGAATACTCTGATCAGTGTTGCCATTGAGCGGTGTTTGGTTTACTGTCAGTACTCACGTAATTAACATTCTGAACAGTGTTGCCATTGGCTGGTGTTTGGTTTACTGTCAGTACTCATGTGACGAATACTCTGATCAGTGTTGCCATTGAGCGGTGTTTGGTTTACTGTCAGTACTCACGTAATTAACATTCTGAACAGTGTTGCCATTGGCTGGTGTTTGGTTTACTGTCAGTACTCATGTGACGAATACTCTGATCAGTGTTGCCATTGAGCGGTGTTTGGTTTACTGTCAGTACTCACGTAATTAACATTCTGAACAGTGTTGCCATTGGCTGGTGTTTGGTTTACTGTCAGTACTCATGTGACGAATACTCTGATCAGTGTTGCCATTGAGCGGTGTTTGGTTTACTGTCAGTACTCACGTAATTAACATTCTGAACAGTGTTGCCATTGGCTGGTGTTTGGTTTACTGTCAGTACTCATGTGACGAATACTCTGATCAGTGTTGCCATTGAGCGGTGTTTGGTTTACTGTCAGTACTCACGTAATTAACATTCTGAACAGTGTTGCCATTGGCTGGTGTTTGGTTTACTGTCAGTACTCATGTGACGAATACTCTGATCAGTGTTGCCATTGGCTGGTGTTTGGTTTACTGTCAGTACTCATGTGATGAATATTCTGAACAGTGTTGCCCTAGAGTGGTGTTTGGTTTACAGTCAGTACTCATGTGGTGAATACTCTGAACAGTGTTGCCCTAGAGTGGTGTTTGGTTTACAGTCAGTACTCATGTGGTGAATACTCTGAACAGTGTTGCCATTGACTGGTGTTTGGTTTACAGTCAGTACTCATGTGGTGAATACTCTGAGCAGTGTTGCCCTAGAGTGGTGTTTGGTTTACAGTCAGTACTCATGTGGTGAATACTCTGAGCAGTGTTGCCATTAACTGGTGTTTGGTTTACTGTCAGTACTCATGTGGTGAACATTCTGAACAGTGTTGCCTTTGAGTGGTGTTTGGTTTACTGTCAGTAATCACGTAATTAACGTTCTGAGCAGTGTTGCCATTGAGCGATGCTGCAGCTAGTCGGATTTATATCAAAATAACAAGAACTGTGGTCAATGTGGTCCGTCTTTTGCACCATTGAGAACGCACGGATGTTTAACGATTTTAGTATCCAGTATAGCATGCTATGTTCTTTAATGCAGTAAGCCAGTATAGCATGCTATGTTCTTTAGTGTAGTAACCACTATAGCATGCTATGTTCTTTAATGTTGTATCTAGTATAGCATACTATGTTCTTTAATGTAGTATCCAGTATAGCATGCTATGTTCTTTAATGTAGTATCCAATATAGCATGCTATGTTCTTTAATGTAGTATAGCATGCTCTGTGTTTAGCAGAAATATGTGGGTGCTCTGTACCCCCACACATATAAACAGAAATAGAAGAGTCCACAATACAAGAGTTTTTATTGAAGTTTGATGCGGAACGAGAGAGAGACGCCCATGCGTATTGATTGCTTGATCATTGTTGCGCCTACTGCGCATGCTCACTTCCTAGTTAACGTTACATTATAACTATGGTGCATGTTATTATCAGCTTACTCAAAACTCACAAAAGTTCTTGAGAATAGGAAGATTTCTTTGGAAACAAAAATTAGAATATTCTCAGCTTTAGTTGAAACTGTATTTCTGTATAACTCTGAGCTCTGAACATTAAAAGCAAATCATTAAGCTGAAATCGATGCGTTTCAAAGGCGAAATTACAGAAACATTTTGGGTATTAGATGGCCAAAGAAAATTTCAAACCAAGATCTATATGAAAAAATAAAAGAAGAACCTTGGACAAGAAAAATAAAAAGACGCCGTTTAAGATGGATTGGGCATATGCTTAGACTACCTGATGATGTTCCAGTGAAGATAGCTCTTCAACAAGCCATACAACCAGCTAAAAAACCTGCAGGAGGACAAATGTTAACACATTTAGATTTTGCACAGAAAGATTTAAACACTTCAGCATTGATTCTTGGAAATAAATTTACTTGGGGCATTGCGGCGAGCAGGGAGTCCTGGCATAGGGGGGTGAGCAGAATCATGTCCCTGGACGTGTGATTCATTGGATGATGATGATGTGCATGGTTGACTGAAAGCTGATGCACAGAATCCAGAATAACTGTACTTTGACTTTAAGCACAAAAAAAACTTTAGGTTTTCGGCATTTGCGAGAGAAAAACAAGTCGTCAACGCGCATAAATGATTTCGTGTCTTCGTTACCGATCAGCTGCAGAATTCTCATTCATCACAGCCAAATTCTGAAAGCTGATAGCTCGGAAGTCATTACGTATTTTTTAACACTGTGCCAGCTTTCCCACAATTTTCAACCCCAGCAGCAGTCAGCAATGGCAGCTGTTGCTGTAGCAACAACATCTTTTACTGCCAGTTTTACTCAAGTGCATTTTGATGCATGTTGACTTGTCAGCGAAGGTTGATTTTGTTTGTTTGTAAAGCTTGGTATTCTGCAAACCTGAGTCTCTCGGTGTCAGGGTCTGCTTAGTCTGACGCGTGAAGCAGGACCGAAACCTAGGCAACAACTTCTTTTACTGCCAGTTTTACTCAAGTGCATTTTGATGCATGTTGACTTGTCAGCGAAGGTTGATTTTTTGTTTGTACAGCTTGGTATTCTGCAAACCTGAGTCTCTCGGTGTCGGGGTCTGCTTAGTCTGACTCGTGCAGCAGGACCGAACCTTAGTCCATTCTCTAAGAGGAGACTCAAGACACACGATGATAAACCAACCACTATACCCTTCTCCAAAGAGGCAAATAGTAAGACAATATGACAGGAGAAATTGTCCAGAAACAGTTTTCTCAGGATCAATCAACCCCACTTACTGGTCAGACATATAGTCTCCAATCTGACAGATGTATAATTTTATGACACTGCTGTTACAAAATAATATTCACTAGAATGATGGATATAAAGCAAAGCTCCTTCCACAACTTAAAATTTGAACTCAGAGCTAAAACATAATTGCTATTCTTATTCAGTTTGCTAACTTGCCTATCAGTGGGCAGATGTGAATTCCTATAGGCAGGCGGGAAAGCAAAAACCAATGTTGTTATAGTTGACTAATTATTTCGCATAAGTGAAAGAGCTACTTCATTAAATTTTAATTAAAAAATTAAGTTTTCATGTCACATGCAGCGGTGAATCTGTTTCAAAGTTTTGTTATTAATTAAGCACAGAAATTCTGGATACGTATCTACCTTCTTATCTACCTGTCTGTTTACCTGCCTGCCTTGCCTACCTAACAACGCACTTACTTGCTTTCTTGCTAACTCACTCACTCACTCACTCACTCACTCACTCACGCACCCACTCGCTCACTCACTCACTCACCCACCTACTCACTCACTCATTCACTCACTCATTCACTCGCTCACCCACTCACTCACTCACTCACTCACTCACTCACCCAACCACTCACTGACTCATTCACTCACTCACCCACTCACTCACTCACCCATTCACTCACTCACTCACTCATCCACTTACTCACGTTCTTACTTTATTACCAACTAATTTTGCTCGCTTCCATGCCTGCATGCCTGCCTGCCTGCCTACTCATTTACCTACTTGTTTGCTTGCTTACACAAAGTTGCTGCTGTTATTCCAGTTTTAAGCATCTTTACCTCAAATTGTAACAAAGAAGATGAAAAATTCTCCCATCAGTAACAGGTTCAAACTCATCTGATCTCTGCCAAGCCTGTCTATTTTCTGTAGCAACGATTCTTTTTAGGATCCCGAAACAATTCTGCGTAATTGTTTAAACTTGTTTAACTATTTCTAGCAACCCTTTTATCCTATTACAGTGAAATGGCCTTGACCTCTGTCTTTCCACTATTAAAGTTTAATCACAAGGCTTCTGTCTTTCCACTGTTCAAGTTTATAGTGCAGCAATTATAGCAGCAACAATGGTAGTTACGACAATGGAAACTACAATAATGGTAGCTATAACAATGGTCGTTACAATGGTAGCTACAACAATGGTAGCTATAAGAATGGTAACTACACCAATGCTAGTTAAACAGCGGTAGCTGCAACAATAGTAGCCCAGCAATTGTAGCAGAAACAATGGTAGTTACGATAATGGCAACTGCAATAACGGTAACTGTAACAATGATAGTTACACGTTACAACAACGGCAGCTATAAGAATGGTAGCTACACTAATACTAGACATAACAGTGGCAGCTGCAACAATTCTAGCTGCAGCAGTTGTAGGGGCAACAATGGTAGTTACGACAATGGCAACTGCAATAATGGTAGCTAAAAGAATACTAGCTACGGCAATGCTAGACATAACAGCGGTAGCTGCAACAATCATAGCTGCAGCAATTGTAGCGGCAACAATGGCAGCTGCAACAATGGCAACTGCAACAATGGCAACTGCAATAATGATACCTACAGCAATGTTAGCTATAACAATGGCAGTTGCAGCAATGGAAGCTACGTCAATGGTAGCTACAACAATGGTGGCTACAAAAATTCCAGGTTACAAATAAGAGAGTCGTTTGTCTCGCCGATGTGTGACTCGTGCCGTTTTGCAGGAAAATTGTTTTTTGAAAATGCTTTGCTTAAGCAGTTCAGCTTTGCTCTCGGTAATTCATATTTCAACTAAAAACCTTTAATAATTGTAAGTATTTAGTTAGTGGGTATAAATCAAGTCTATAAACACTTTGATATAATGGAAATTATCTTACTGCAAGAAATCACAGACGTCTATATGTTTTCACCCAGGAAAGAATACTGAGTGCCAAGAATACAACAAAAACAGGCTGTTAGTTTGTGACCATGTAGTAGCTTCTTAAGTTTAGTTTGTACATGATTAGAGGCACGATGTTAGTTTACTAGCTAAACAAATCCACGTCTCTGCTACATTATTAGTGGGCATCTCAAGCTGTGTGTTACGGTCAGTTTTCTATTTTAGACCAAAATCAGGAGCAAGATTCATTGGTGTTTGTTCTGCATGCGATCTATTGTAAGTAAGAATAACAGAACCCGCATGCACAGAGCTTAAGGAGTTCTTTCTCTCAATCTGGCTTCATCTGCCGTTCTTTCTCTCAATCTGGCTTCATCTGGCAATCATAGTTTCCAAAAATCGGTGTACGAAGAGGAAAATTTCGACTAAAGAAAAGCTTGTCTGGAATAAGTTGACACAGGAACTACTACTTCCGGTCGTTCAAACATTAAAAGAAAACCCGACGAAAACCCGACTTAATCTGATTTTAATTTACTGTCTAAAATATGGATGCAGTAACTTATACTTAAAGCAAAACCGGACCCAGTCTTAAACTGTAGGTCAAAGGTCAAAACAATCTACTCTTTAAAATATTGAAAGGAAACATACTATTTTTTCAAAAATGACTTACGTGAAAGAATTATTACCACACAAAACACAATTTTACGTTCGCGCCACTAGTTCTTCCATGTTACATACATTTCGTCATTCGCTAATTAGAAGGGCACCAGCGCCTGCATTTCGGAAATGCATTGCACAAAAAAACAGGTGCTGTACTTCTCATTTATTATGTATTATCTTCTCATGTATTAGTTTGTGACGAACTGCACACGTTCGACAGCTCATGCGTGAGCACAGCGGATAATTTGAAATTTGAATTTTTATCTTTAAACTTGATTTGATTTGATTTAATATTTTATTTCAAATTTTAAAAAGTTCATATACACATTACCAATTAACACAAATAATACAATAAATTATGACACACAACAATAACCCAAATAACAATTAACTATATAACAAACTACGCCAATGATATCTAATTACAGAAGTAAAGTTTGCATCACTGTTTAAAATGTTCTTGCATATAAAATTTTCACACTTATTCAGCCTGACGTGTAAACTGTATGCACATTTTCTGTGAATCACTCGCCTAGTTTTAGTATAACACACCGAATATCTTAGAGTAACACTGTACGTCAATTTTTGCTTTCACAAACACGTGCAACACGCTCGTGGAATATTTTTGCTGTTGAAAATTATGTTAGTTTGTGATGTCATCAATAGTTGGGCTCGCCCACCGCTAACTAAGTTTTTAATCTATTACTTAATTATCAGAAACGCCTTTGCAGTATTAATGGCGTTAAAATGTATAGTTTTTATCGGACTTGAAAATGGGGTAGGATACGAAAAATCATCCTGTCTTCCTTTAATACAAATAGATTGTAAATTAAAACCCATTATTGGCTGGCCAGAAAACTTAATGGCGAGATAAACTTATAATATTTTTTGAAATCGAGCTAGGCATAATGAAGTGAACTGTAGTTTTAACAAAATGAAAATATGAAATGAAAATGGATGCAGACTTTTTTATTTCGACCATGCTTGGGTATATAGACCCAGTGTTTTAACCCTCACACGTAGAACGTGGACAGTTTTGGCAAAGGAATTCGAATCGAATATGGAAAAACAAGGCGTACAAAAGCCGGAAGATGGGGTTCAATTCATTAGACCTCTTCTTAAAACAAAAGCCAAGTCTCTCGGGAAGTTGAGCTTATTCTAATATTTGAGAAAAATGTAAGAAAGTTTCAGCAATGAAATTGTGATAAGCATCTCGTGTAATTAGTAAAATCAATTGAAAGTCGTGATTACTTTACGTTTGTTCGCGCTAATTTTGGTGAAAATATCCGGTTACCGTGTAATTTAAACAGTTATTATGCCAAGTGCTTCAGAATCTTTTTATCACTTATTGAGCCAATTCTATAGACTAAGTCACCAACCCGGTACCTACTGTATGCTCGCAAGTTTACATGTGTATCTGAAAGTCAACAAAAGTCTGTAAATTAATTACATTTACCTAATTAATGTATACTACTTACACATTTTATGGTATAATTCTGCGGGTTAAAGCAATGTAACCACTTTAACCTTGGTCATAATTGATCAAATGACTAATTTTTACAGAAACACAGTTAAACACAACATTAGAATAACGGAACTTCTAAGCAAACTGTAGAAATTTCTCAACGCGTATCTTCATCACAGCTGCCTTCACAGCATTCACGCTGCCCAGCAGACACCAGCTTACGTCATTTTTTTCAAATATGCCGGCAGCGACGTTCGTTTGAAGGGGAGATCAGAAATTTTTAAATTTCTTTTACATTTTAAGCAAAGCATTTTATGATCATATTTTGTATTGTGATTTCAATACTTTGAATTGTTATTAAAATGCAATAAATGTCGTGCGAGGATTGGTACTGCCTTTAAAAATTTGAATGTTTTTAGTGATGGTTCTTTGTCACTAAATTAGGTTAATTTATACCCCTCACTTTTAACTTCTAATAATTAAATGAAAGCGATTCTGAAGAACTACAAACGTGAATCTACTTTATCGAGTTTGTATGTCTGGCAATGTCTGCATGCATGGCTGCACGAAGCCGCCGATTAACCCACATCTGCACACGAATCGGAGGAATTTTTCCTTGACCAGGAAAAATTCGCGTATTTGTTTAATTAGTAACACGAGGCAGTCGAGTTTCCTCCAGGCAGCTGCTTGTCATGGAGGATAATTACTTGCTTGTTCCTTTATCCTTGTCTGAATCTGATCAAGGGTAGAATAACACGCCGTACCCTCTTAATTGGAGTTGGAGTGTCAAGGTGTTAGGATTGATTCATTCTTTTACACGTTAAAAAACGCCAGTTCTAGAAAGTGTCTGTCTTATAACTTCAATCCGTCCTTCTTAACCTTCGTAACAGACTGAAAACTTGACAGATTTCATGCAGTATTCAGACTTCAGACATATTCAGTATACGTATTTCAGGCTTATTCAGTATACGTATTTCAGACGTATTCAGTATACGTACTTCAGACATATTCAGATTTCAGATATATTCAGTATACGTATTTCAGACGTATTCAAATTTCAGACATATTCAGTATACGCATTTCAGACGTATTCAGTATACATATTTCAGACCACTTCAAATTTCAGACATATTTAGTGTACGTATCTCAGACGTATTCAGTATACATATTTCAAACTACTTCAAATTTCAGGCTTATTCAGTATACGTATTTCAGACGTATTCAGTATACATATTTCAAACTACTTCAAATTTCAGGCTTATTCAGTATACGTATTTCAGACGTATTCAGTATACGTATTTCAAACTACTTCAAATTTCAGGCTTATTCAGTATACGTATCTCAGACGTATTCAGTATACATATTTCAAACTACTTCAAATTTCAGACATATTCAGTATACGTATCTCAGACGTATTCAGTATACATATTTCAAACTACTTCAAATTTCAGGCTTATTCAGTATACGTATTTCAGACGTATTCAGTATACGTATTTCAAACTACTTCAAATTTCAGGCTTATTCAGTATACGTATCTCAGACGTATTCAGTATACGTATTTCAAACTACTTCAAATTTCAGGCTTATTCAGTATACGTATTTCAGACGTATTCAGTATACGTATTTCAGACGTATTCAGTATACGTATTTCAGACGTATTCAGTATACGTATTTCAGACGTATTCAGTATACGTATTTCAAACTACTTCAAATTTCAGGCTTATTCAGTATACGTATTTCAGACGTATTCAGTATACGTATTTCAGACGTATTCAGTATACGTATTTCAGACGTGTTCAGTATACGTATTTCAGACGTATTCAGTATACGTATTTCAAACTACTTCAAATTTCAGGCTTATTCAGTATACGTATTTCAGACGTATTCAGTATACGTATTTCAGACGTATTCAGTATACATATTTCAAACTACTTCAAATTTCAGGCTTATTCAGTATACGTATCTCAGACGTATTCAGTATACGTATTTCAAACTACTTCAAATTTCAGGCTTATTCAGTATACGTATTTCAGACGTATTCAGTATACGTATTTCAGACGTATTCAGTATACGTATTTCAGACGTGTTCAGTATACGTATTTCAGACGTATTCAGTATACGTATTTCAGACGTATTCAGTATACGTATTTCAGACGTATTCAGTATACGTATTTCAGACGTATTCAGTATACGTACTTGAGACGTATTCAAATTTCAGACATATTTAGTATACGTATCTCAGACGTATTCAAAATTCAGACATATTTAGTATACGTATCTCAGACATATTCAGTATACGTATTTCAGGCTTATTCAGTATACGTATTTCAGACGTATTCAGTATACGTATTTTAAGACGTATTCAGTATACGTATTTCAGACGTATTCAGTATACGTATTTCAGACGTATTCAGTATACGTATTTCAGACGTATTCAGTATACGTATTTCAGACGTATTCAGTATACGTATTTCAGACGTATTCAGTATACGTATTTCAGACGTATTCAGTATACGTATTTCAGACGTATTCAGCGTACGTATTTCAGACGTATTCAGTATACGTATTTCAGACGTATTTGCCTTTAGCAATAATTTGGTATTAGCCTAAAAGCGTGAGAAATCCTTGTGTTTGGTGCACCGCCCTATTAACAAATTAACCATAGATTTATAAAGTATTGTAATCTCTTGAAATTTGTCTTTTCGCTTAATCGTAACAACGAAAGTTTGAAATAGGTGAAAAGGTACCACACTAACATTTGATCAACCGGTGAGAGGTGATACCGACTAACGTTTTTTATTTAAACAACAGATGGCTCCACGTGTATGTTTTTCGTATGTGTATGTAAGAAAATGTGACACTGGAATTTTATGATATATTTTGTTTTATATAGAAGTTGTCCTTTCTTTTGTTAGTTAGTAGCTTGTCTATCGTCATCGTCGTCGTCGTCGTCGCCATCATCATCATCATCATCATCATCATCATCATCATCATGGTCACCACTTGTTACGCTGTTAAAGAACTTACTTAAGTTTCATTATGACTTTATCACATTGTTGTACTTTATTTAACAACAGATGGCTCCACGTGTATGTTTTTTACGCCAAAATGTGACACCGGAATTTTATGATATATTTTGTTTTATATAGAATTTGCCCATTCTTTTGTTAGGTAGTAGCTTGTCTATCGCCATCGTCGTCGTCGCCATCATCATCATCATCATAGTCCCCACTTGTTACGCTGTTAAAGAACTTACTTAAGTTTGATAATGAATTGATCACATTGTTGTACTTTATTTAGCCAACTCAGCATCTTTGTCCAAGTCAGCCCGTACCATTTAATTCAGTAAATACTCCAAGAACTGTTTCTTATAAGTACTTTTACTTCTTGTTTCAGAATTAGAACAGGCATTTGAACCAAGAAATGTAAATATACAGAAAGATGTTAAGCCATCCAAGTTTTATCAGATGTTCGAAGAATTAGGAAAGTGAGTAAAATTTTATAGCACACACTGAAATAATCTGTCTGTCTGTCTCTCTCTCTCTCTCTCTCTCTCTCTCTCTCTCTCTCTCTCTCTCTCTCTCTCTCTCTCTCTCTCTCTCTCTCTCTCTCTCTCTCCCTCTCTCTCTTTCTCCCTCTCTCTCTTTCTCTCTCTCTCTCTCTC
>JAQGDQ010001512.1:0-36973 GCA_030141605.1 Tubiluchus corallicola
GCTTCCAAGGGAGCTATACTGCACCAGAGACTGTACTTCACTGGGAAGAGAGTTTCGTTATTTACCGTACAATGATGGCATTTCTTGCTTCAGAAACAATTTGCTAATCAGAAAATCGGCCAAGATCTTACAGTCTTTTGCCTCGCCTGTGGTAAGTCATCACTATCGTCCCCTCCTTAGCACTTGATAAATACAAACATTTTTGTAAAATTGCTACTTATACAAAGTTATAGCACTAGTATTACGCTTACCTGATTGAAAAACTCATGTAATTGGAAAAGAAAATTTTTAGAAATACTAAACGACACTAGTTCACATTCCCAGTCCCAGTACCAGTGTGCATCACTGGCTCACACTCCCAGTCCCAGTGTGCATCACTCGCTCACACTCCCAGTCCCAGTGTGCATCACTGGCTCACACTCCCAGTCCCAGTGTACATCACTGACTCACAGTCCCAGTGTACATCACTGGCTCGCACTCCCAGTCCCGGTGTGCATCACTGGCTCAAAAATAAACATATTATTAAATCCAAAGTAATTTATATTTTTGCGTGTTGGAAATGTACTCTTCATATGCTCTGACTACTTTTTCAAACTTCACACAATATTATCTGAATTCGCTTCAATTTCTTACTCGACAAATTACCATCAAAATGGCCGCGTCTGTCAAGTGCGGAAGTTTAAATTAACAGTTTTTTTTACAGCGTACTGCTAATAAAAGTTTTGTATACGACAAGACACCATGTAAGTATAGCGCGAATTTTTTAATCTTTTTACTTAAGAATTTTGTTTTCCTAATCTTTCTCCTGCTACAGAGTAAGTAGTGACCAAGATGTCTACACGTATATAATAAACTCAAAATCTGTGCGTTGCAGCGCTAAAAAGAGCATCTTATCTAAAAATTAATTTTTGATTTCTCGTTATTTTGGTTCAATTATGCTATTAACCTAAGCTCAAAGAGCGTTTGCCGACTGTAAATAACAATTCTTCACATAACAGAGGCAACTGTTATGTCGCTTTTACCCTAAATACCACGTGCCAGGCAGGACAACAGTAGGAAATATTCTTAAGGCTTATGACCCGACCGCAGTGTCGAACTCATGACTTCCCAATATGAAAGTGGACACATTTTCAGTAAGCTATACCGTTTGGTCAACGCATTTAGTTAGCTAAGTTAAGCACATATAGTGCTATTACTTACCAGTTGCCGTAAATACGATGCAAGGCAGTAAAAATACTGCAATCGCTTTATACTGCTTATACATGAAGTAATTGTTGTTGTGGTACTTCAGTGATCTGGTATCTTAAAAATATGGGACCGAGCCCCAGACCTTTGATTTATATACGTCTCAAATGATGACGATTTTCGTGACATTTGCAGCTACTACACGACGGATTGAAAACAAGTTAGTAAATAAATGTAAGTGAATACTTCCTGCTTTATAGGTCAACAACATAAAACGGCTTACTAACTAGAACTTAACTATTGACTTTCAAAAGTTGTTTGTCAAGTAAGTGATATCTCCGTGCAACGGACAAACATTTATTCACTTTCCTTTCTTTCGTAAAACCATGCTCTATCCTATTGATTATTATTATTAATATTTTATTATTACTGTTATCATTATCATTATCGCTATCGCTATCGCTATCACTAACGCTATCATTATTACTATCACTATCGCCATCGGTATCATTATCATTAATATTAGTATTATTACCATGAATGGCAAAAAGTGACAATGCACAACAGTATAAAATAAAATTTACTAGAAATATATTTTTTACTCGGATACATGAAAACATAATGTCCTTTCCATATGTAAGTGCTGCCTAAGTGTGGTCCAAGTGCGGTTCAAGTGTGGTCGAAGTGTTGTCCAAGTGTGGTCCAAGTGCGGTTCAAGTGTGGTCGAAGTGTTGTCCAAGTGTGGTTCAAGTGTGGTCGATGTGTGGTTCAAGTCTGGTCAAGTGTGGTCCAAGTGCGGTTCAAGTGTGGTCGAAGTGTGGTCCAAGTGTGGTTCAAGTGTGGTCGATGTGTGGTTCAAGTCTGGTCAAGTGTGGTCCAAGTGCGGTTCAAGTGTGGTCGAAGTGTGGTCCAAGTGTGGTTGGTCCAAGTGTGGTTCAAGTGTGGTCGAAGTGTGGTCCAAGTGTGGTTCAACTGTGGTCGAAGTGTGGTCCAAGTGTGGTTCAAGTGTGGTCGATGTGTGGTTCAAGTGTGGTCGAAGTGTGGTCGATGTGTGGACCAAGCGCGGCCCAAAGGTGGTCCAAGTGTGATTAGTAACTATCAAGCAAAATGGTATTATAAATGTAAAAATATTGATCTTTTTGATACTATAAAGTAATTTATTCGTTTGCTTAGTTGGCGAAGACTGTATTACGAATGCTCTGATTACGTTTTCACACTTTATGAAATGTTATCTAAGCTTGTTTCAAATGATTTATTATCAAAATTGCTGCGCCTAACGGTTATCCGGGAGTTTTATATTTACAAGTTTCATACAATTTTACTTCTAAAGCAAGTTCTGTATAAAATAAAACAGTAGGTAAGGTTTATAAAAATTCTAGGCGACTTCGGGCTCTTTTGTGAAGAACGTTTTCAAGTCATTTGACACAGAAGTATAAAGTCACTAGCCACAAACACAGACCACAGTGAGACACAAATCAAATAACTCACTGGAAAGTTAAGTCAACCTTATGTATGATTTGCCACCATATCGTTATTATTATACCCTTGATGTTATGATAATATGTTTGAGTATTTTGTAAAAAGTGGTCCTGGGCCCGCTCCAATTTCGTAAGAGAATACATTAGTCAACTCTTATGTGAACAAGCATTCGGATCACTGATATAAATTGCATTTGATTGCTTAAAAAATGCCCTGAAGGTTGCTTAAGCGTACCTTTTTCTTTAAAGCACAAGAAAAAAACGTTTCATAAGCAAAAATTCGGGTTGAAATTTTACATCACTTAAATGCTGTCTTATTGCACACAGAGCACACGTTAGCAGTAACGCTGTCTAAAGATAATAAATATAAACTTCTGCTATGATGATTAGGCGCATACATTTTAACGGGAAGTCATTTGAAATAAGATTAGCTAACATAGTGTAAAGTTTGAATAAATAATTTGAGTATTCACAACTTAATTTTTATATAACTTATTCTTGTCGGTAACATTAATAATTTTTTGGTAAATCAGTGGTGCACACTGGTATATGCAGACTGGTGATGCAGTTTATTTGAACTAGGTAAGCGTAAAGTTAACGAGTATAACTTTAAATGTGTAATGTTTTTGGAACATACTTTAAAACTACAGTATTTCCGCATAGAATTATAGGCTTGTTGGGTGTTTTTGTGCTAATAATATTAAATTTTGTTGAAGGTGTAAAACCATGTGTATTTTGTCATCATTATTGTTTGTCTTGCATCCAACTGTGTACAAAATCTTTCGCTAGCCACAGGAATCTATCATTTTGTGGTAACTGCTACTTTCGACTGCAATTCGATAGAGATAAATGACCACAAAGAAAAGATTTATTTACCGTCGCTCATTTAACAGACAACATTAGCACTAGCGGCTGTTTAACGACTTACACAACAATGCAGGTGAGGACGCAACACACAAACAACGAATAACATGTAGAGTATGTGACTTGACATTGGCGCTGGTCGACTCGAACTCAAGACTATTTGATCGTAGTCCGAAATCTAAACCATTCGGCCACCCAACTGAGGACCAAGGACAAATTAATGCCGTTTATTAGGCGCAAGAGCCAATTGTATTATTATATGGTTCAAAAACTGCTCAGATGATGTTAAGACAAGGTTTTTTGTAGCATTTTTTAGACAGTTTTATTGTAATTTTATAGTGTTTAATTTAATCGTGATAAAGGAAATATTGAAAGCATGCAAAGTGAGCAGTACTGGTAAAAACATGGCTTCATGAAGTGTTCTTTGCCTTGAGAAGAATTTTCTAGTTCATAGTTTTCTTTACCTGTAACAGTGCGTTCTTAATTCGTTTCCAATGTTGTTATTAATATTACACGTTGCGCTAATTTCATATGAATTTGTTGACAGATATTGGAATTTCTCCTTGACTACATTGTATATTATGTTAGTCCCTAAAAGATACTGTCCAACTTTGCCCATTCAATTTTATATTAAGGTTTTAGTACCCAGCAAATGTATATATAAAAATTGTGATTTCAGTACTTGTCATACACTTTTGCTTGGCTCCATTGCATTGTGTAGATTGAAAATTAGTATGTTCACCAAACTGCACTGAAATATATTGATGTAGATTGTTTTATTGAATTAAATAATTTTATAGATTTTTCAGTACCTACTCTTCGTATATAAAGATTTTAGATTTTTGTCTTTTAATGCTTGTATTGGCTGTCCGAAGGATCAGTAATTGTAAAATTTACATCCAGGTATTTGTATTGTTTAATTTGCTTATTAAATTTTTAGAACGAAAGTATTACCGTTTGTGTGCTTACATATAGAAATCTTTTTCTGCAAATTTGTTTTTAAGACACTTGCATTTTCTTTTTTTAAGGTACTTAAGTTTCTTTTTTTATTGTCTTCTTGTTGCTCTATTTGCAGAGTAATGTAGAGTTTGTAGCTTTCACGCAGAACGTGCTTTTTTACACATTTATGTACTTTCCTTAAAAAGTTTCTATTCTTTGATTTTACTGTTACTAATTAAATTAATTGGATTTAATGCACAAGAAAACTCTCCACTTACATAAGGCTTCAAAACTTACGTACTGCATTTTTACATGCAGAGTTTGTCGGCGTAACGCTGTTTAAAACTTGTAAATTTAAACTACCGCGATGACGCAGCTATTTTAATGGTAGGTCGTTTGAAAGAAGTTTTGATAACATTAAGTAAATTTAGTTACATAAGTCTTTCCAGCAGGTAAGCGAGATGCTAAGTAGTAGAGATTTGCGTGAAACGTTTTTTGGAACATAATTTAACATTGGCTTTTTTTCCCCTGATTTACGTTGTACATATATGAAGTCATGTAGTGGAACAGTATTGCGGAAGATTTAAAATGAAAACAAACAAAAATTCCTTTTAACGCGAGTACGATATATGCATAAAAATGCTGTAAAGTAATATAACTTTTAGGGCGATTTTTCTGAAACCTACTTCAGGTACCCCTTTTCTTGTCATTGGTTGGCGTGGGTCTTTCACCTAGCGAACTCCGCTCACCAGTCGATTATTGAAGCAGCTGAAGTGTGATGGACACATTGAATCACGAACCGGCTTCTGCTACGAAATGCCTGATTTAGAATAACTGTGTCGTCACACCTATCATCTATATGGTCAAGGAACACGCGCACAAATAAATGGAAACGTTTTAAGACTCGAAAAAATCAACATCGAGCCTTTAAATTTACCACTGGACAAAACACAACGGAGTATCGAATCAGCTTCCGTAAGTCTCTTAACTGGTCAGGGAAACTTCAAGCAATTTTTGTATAGTTTACGTCTAGCGGATAATAACACATGTGAATGCGGCACTGAAATTTAAACACCTGAACACCTGATATACAGCTGCAACAAAGTAGACGCTAATCGAAGAAAACACCTACTAGAAACTCTGCAGGGGAAAAAATAACCACTAACCAGTGTATTTTTAAAAAAAGAAGCATTAGATAAAGCTTTGGTTAATTTTGCACGAGACTCTTTTATCTTACCAGTTTGTAAAGGGATGTATAAGAGTATGATGCGTAATACAATATAAATTTTAACTCACACACACATGTGTATATAAATATAGGTATATATTTATGGCAAAATTCATCCTAGTTTTATCCTTGTTCTTATATATTTATAAGTAAGGCGTGCATATAGATAAGTTTGTCTTTTCTAATACTTTCGTAATAGTGTACTTCAAATGATCCCAGTGAATGAATTCTGTTAATATGGAGCTTAATTATTGTAAATAATTGCTAAAATGTTTTATAAGCAAGTTTGTGGTACATGTATTAAGATCAGAATTGTAATTGACCGTGTTGTATATGTACTGTTATATCATGTTGCTCAGACGTTGCATGTATATATCTATATCTATATCTATATCTATATCTATATCTATATCTATATCTATATCTATATCTATATCTATATCTATATCTATATCTATATCTATATCTATACCTATACCTATACCTATACCTATACCTATACCTATACCTATACCTATACCTATACCTATACCTATACCTATACCTATACCTATACCTATACCTATACCTATACCTATACCTATACCTATACCTATACCTATACCTATACCTATACCTATACCTATACCTATACCTATACCTATACCTATACCTATACCTATACCTATACCTATACCTATACCTATACCTATACCTATATCTATATCTATATGTACATGTATATCTATCTATCTGTCTGTCTGTCTGTCTGTCTGTCTGTCTGTCTGTCTGTCTGTCTGTCTGTCTATCTATCTATCTATCTATCTATCTATCTATCTATCTATCTATCTATCTATCTATCTATCTATCTATCTATCTATCTATCTATCTATCTATCTATCTATCTATCTGTCTTCTTCTCATCCATCCATCCATCCATCCATCCATCCATCCATCCATCCATCCATCCATCCATCCATCCATCCATCCATCCATCCATCCATCCATCCATCCATCCATCCATCCATCAATCATCCCATCCATCCATCCAATCCCTCCCTCCATCCATCCATCCATCCATCCATCCATCCATCCATCCATCCATCCATCCATCCATCCATCCATCCATCCATCCATCCATCCATCCATCCATCCATCCATCCATCCATCCATCCATCCATCCATCCATCCATCCATCCATCTATCTATCTATCTATGTATGTATATGTTGTGCAAATAAAGATTTATCATCAGCTTGTCATCATCTTCTGTCATACGTTGCTGATAACAAACTCTGCCTCCTGGCTTTTGATTGGACCATCTGACTATTTCCTGACTTTTACTGAGTGACACTAGTCCTGTCTCCTCTCTCAGATCGGTTAAACAGTTAACCAATCCCGGCCTCTTGAGTAGAATAACAAAGAGATCAGGCTCGGCCAGAGTAACATGGCTTCCCATTGGAGCAGTGAAGCCACACAGGGTGTCATGGAGAAGCTACGCGTTCTTTTATTGTCAATTCTCGCCTTAGTAGACAGAGTTATGAAGCCAAAATGAAACAGGAAGGCGTTGCGTAAAGGCGCTGCATGAGGCGTATGGCGATGTGTTGTACAGACTTGAGATATTTATACGTGTTTATACCATATAAAGATTTATACGTGCCATTATACATTATGCATTATACAAGAAGTTCGGAATTTTGTTGTTTCAAGGTTACAACAACGCAACTTGAAGATTTCCCTTTTTCATTGTGTTGTAATCATTGCTAATAAGTATAGTACTTTATAATTATAGAATTTAGAATTTAGATCTTTAGAATTTCTCACTCTTCCTATATGATGTTCCAGTGTTTTGGATATAAGCACGTGGTGCCTCCCAGTGTTTGCTTTCGTAAATTTAGTTCTGATGATTGGCAGTAGACCGTTGCCATCATTTTGTGTAAAGGAAGTAAAGGATTCGTTTTGTCCATTATGCCAAGTCGTATTTTTATTGAAATTTTTGTCAGATGCAGTTTCTAAGACGGGTCTGGCCGTCAGTTGAAATTTTACTGCTCTTTGTTAATCGTTTATAAAATGAAATGACGCAAATCATTTATATAATCTTGGTGACATACTTGAAGAAGTTTGAGTATTTGACCTAAAACTATTGTAATCATACTGTATCGCGTTTCAACTTTACAATTTGTACCCTAACATTTTTTTAAAATAGTTTGGTTGTGTATCTTAGGTTTCTTTTACTTAAAGGTTTGCTGACGAGTCAACGAAAGCTTTCAGAATGTGCGTGCAGCGCTCTTGCTGAGCCAGAGTACTAAATGCCTCCAATACTAGTTTAGAAAAATGTAAACAAACAAACAAATAAACAAATAAACAATCATTTGGACAATGAACTCCTGAAAGGAGTCATTTTAAGTTACTTCTGCTTGAGGGTTTTATTTAAATGCAAATTCCACCACCAAATAAAAAACCATCAAAATTGACTGCTCAGTGATGAACAAAAATTAATGCACCTTGAGGAATTGATTACTGTCTACTAAACTTACACCAAATCCAAGTTATTAACTTAAAATTAATCAGCGATCCAGTTAGAAACTAATGATCCAGCTTTTTATCATTCAGTTGATCATCATGGACATGTGCAGGAGCATGCATCCGTCGTTCCTTCTGTACCCCCATTGTCTTGTGTCGTTCCCTCCGTGGAGCCGTTGTCTTGAGTTGTTCCCTCTGTGGACCCATTGTCTTGAGTTGTTCCCTCTGTGGACCCATTGTCTTGAGTTGTTCCCTCTGTGGACCCATTGTCTTGAGTTGTTCCCTCTGTGGAGCCATTGTCTTGAGTTGTTCCCTCTGTGGAGCCATTGTCTTGTGTTGTTCCTTCCGTTGAGCCGTTGTCTTGTGTTGTTCCTTCCGTGGTGCCGTCATCGCACGTTTCACAGCCTCCGTTCTGCGACAGCTTGTTTTCTATCCACCCCAAGTAGTAAGCTACGTCTGTGTATACGCCAGGATAACCAGGACGGGCGCAGCCAGAACCCCAGGACACAATGCCACACACGGTATCTCCTTTTTGAAGATCGCTGGTTGTCACTAGAGGCCCTCCCGAATCGCCCTGTAATGAAGCAATGCAAGACATTATTAAAAACATGGCTCACTCTACTTATGACTCGCTCTACACACAAAATTAGTGCTCTACAAGTTTAAATTTCACAGTGTGATATTGCAATACATATACATAATGCTTTTGGCTGTGAAAGTTGGAAGTCAATGCTTTAATGGTTTACTCCTTCAGGACAGCACCATTCAAAATAGGTCTTATAAGCTCATGACTTTTCTGCTGCTGTATGAGCACGGATATAACTAAATGATTACAAATTAGGTACTGTTCTATGCAAGAGAATCTTGACTATCCAATCATGCTATTTGTCTAATGTTAGTTGGGTAAAATAAAGAAAAACACGCCTTCTTCAGGCACTCCAACTTGAAATATTGAGTAGCATAGTCTCGTGCACACTAATTTATTGACCGCCAGGCTGCGCTGTGTTCTGCTGCTATTCTAGGAAAAAGCAACTGTTCAGCCAAGGACAAATTAAGTTCGTTTCATCTTTTAACAGGAATTTATCCTTAAAAATAAAGTAGACTTTCGGTCACAGTGTATCGGAGGGTTGTATCTGGATAGTTGAAATTTTTTGTTAGCCGATTTCATACAAATGATACTGTGCATTTTTACAGTGAAAACACTGCAGTTACTGCAATGCAAGTTTTTCACTTTTTTGTCAAAAATCTTTTTAAATTTGTCTAAGTTAAGCAAATGCATTTCATATATTTTTGTTTTGTATGAAAATCTATTGTGCGAGGAGTAGAGACCAACAAAAATTGCCAAATATAACATTATCGTTGCTTTGTGAGCGAAATTTTGTATGAACACATGCAAAATGCAAAATCCATGTGATTTTTTCCTCTTTATGTGAATTTTTGTTTCACTTGAGGAAAAGGTGCTGTGGAAACCTTGTTTGAAACGCTGAGTTTTTCTTCGTTTTTTTTTTAATTTTGAGACTTTTTTATTGACTATTCTTGTCATACTTGTCACATTTTTGTCACTGTTCTTGTTAGGATTAAGGATTAATCTGGGAAAACTAAACGCCTCATGTGCAATTTGAATTGAGATAAATAAATTAGAGCCACGTGGCTGCAGAAAATGCCAAAAATTTGCGATTCTACTGCTTTTGGTCTTAATTTCGGTGCAGCATGACTTCAAAGATAAAACGAGCTGCCCGATCTACCCGTTCATCTGTCATTTCGGGGGAAAATACTAGAGCAATATTATAAAAATGTTACTGCTTTACGCCCACTAACTTTGAGATTGTCTCTGAGATTAAACCCCCAAACAGTTCACACTACATTTACAAGTTTGTTACACTCGTAGTAAAACCAAAATGTTATGAATGATTAATAATTATTAAATTTTGTTACCTGACAACTATCTTTGCCACTTTCAGAAGCACACTCCATTCCGGGTCGAATCCAGCTACCGTAGCTGTTTTGGCACTCCGCTATCGTGTTCATAGTCAGACTGACCCATCGCAAAGTAGATGTCATACTGTAATATGAAATTAGTGCCTAAAAATTACAATCTTGATCGTTCATGAACAAAGGTTTCCACTATATCAACAACAAATGCTAATAACTTTGTTGGTGTATTCGTAATTTTAATAAGATCGATGCGTGCGAGCCAGGATTTTCTTTTGTATTATCAGCGTGCAATCTTTCCAAACAGCTGCTGTATTTGTATTAGTCTGCCCGTTTATCTACCTATCTGTCTGTCTGTCTATCTGCCCATCTGCCTCTCTGTCAAACAAACCAGCCAAGCAACTAATCCTATTGAAATTTGCACATTCCCTAAAATTAAATTGGTATTCTACAAAATGCATAGAAAAAATATGGCAGCAGCAGTAGCTGGAGCAGCAGCGGTAGTAGTAGTAGTAGTAATAGTAGTAGTAGTAGTAGTAGTAGTAGTAGTAGTAGTAGTAGTAGTAGTAGTAGTAGTAGCGGTAGTAGTAGTAGTAATGGTGTTGGTGGTGCAGTGGTAAAGTGGTGCGGTGGCGTTGGCGTGTGTTGCTGTTGGTGTTGGTGGTATTGGTGGTGGTGGTGGAGGTTTTGATAGTGTTGTGGTATGTATTAGAAATGAACGGGTAGATAAAATATAAAAAGACGATAGAATTTCGAACTATTAAACTAATTTATTTACTTACTAGCCACCTTCTTGTGTTGCACCATGTCCACTGACAATGACTTTTGAAGCGGTGCTTCCGGTAAAACCACATTCTGCAAAAAAGAACACAATTACAAAAAGGCGTTGCATATCTTCGATGCATTTCGATTCAGTGTAATTCATGAATAATTATATTGATAGTTTTCTACATGTTTGCAGCGTGTTAACGTAGCAGAACTAGACGGTAAAATTAATGCAAAACCTTTTCAAGTTTTATACACCGCTACTGCTAACGCAAGCTTTGCATAAGGCAGTATTATAAGCCGCACAAAATTTCAAGAAGAATTTTTTTAAACTTTGCTTATGGAGAGTGTTTTCTTGCTTTCTTAATCCAAATCAAGTTTGTCTACACTTCCAGAAAAGCTTACTGCTCCTAAGGAACACCTGGTGAGTGTTTTTTATAGATCTTTTACTGGATAAAGATAAACGTGACTAAAGTAGAAGTGTGTTTATAGTTTACTATACGAATAACCGCGCGGTATGGACAGGTAACATCTTTGTATTACTTAGACACAATTAAAGTTTTCAATATCTAGTATTTTGTGACCTATATTTCATATTTTCGTGCAGAATGTACTACTAATGTACATCAAGACATCAGTACATCACGACGGGATATTTAAAATATTATTATTTGGTACAATAAGCATTAAGAGGTGTTGGTGCTGCACGCCACACATAGCCTTTAGATTTGTATAAGTCTACTTACGTTCTTCCTGTTCCAGAGCAATAGTATTCGCGTTGTCAGTGCATATTATAGGTGATGCCAGTTTCAGGAGGGCTATGTCATTCCGTAAGGTATTTCCACTGTAGGATTCGTGTTTGTAGCTTGCAACAACCTGAAACGGCATTATCATTCAGCTTCTGATAAATGTGACAGGGTTTGACAATCAGTGATGGTTAAACAATAAAAATTATTTGTGAAAGTGTAATAAAGGTTTGACAATCAGTGATGATGGTTAAACAATAAAAATTATTTGTGCAAGCGTAATAATAGTTAAACAATGAAAATTGTTTGTAAAAATGTAATGAAGTAAGACAATTAGTGATGGTTAAACAATGAAAATTATTTGTAAAAATATAATAAGGTTTGACAATCAGTGATGGTTAAACAATGAAAAACATCTGTATAAATGAAATAAGGTTTGACAACCACTGATAGTGAAACAATGAAAATTATTTGAAAAATTTACATCAATTTAAGTTGCTTAGGTTTTTCACTGATTCTGTGTATATGTGTAAATAATGTTCTAACCTGTCTAAAATTTTCGTTAGTATTCATTCCACTAAAAGTGTTGCTCCCGTAAGCGACCCAAATACTGTTGCCACTAAACAAATAAACAAGCAAAAGACCTAAAATATACATGACGCAACTATAATAGATAACGCCTACTGGTCTCATAATAGGGATTTTGTTTTAAGTAGTTAAAGGACTTTAGTTAACTAACTAAGGGGCCGGCTCTAAGTTATCTGACTACATAGGCAGAAGTGGTTTAGCGCCCCTCCTCAAAGATCAACTCCTCTCAACACACCCCTAAAAGTGAATATTTTTGTATAATGTAATAAAAAAGTATAATCTGTGTGTTACGCTAATACAAGTATTATACTGTACTAATTAAGTGTAGTTAATTACCAATCCAGAGTTGTGTTGAAATTCAAATTGAATTTATGACCCTACGGTAAGGTGTAGTAAGGAACTTTATTAACGGAAGACCATAAGCACTTTCTGAGATCTGCAGTCCTATGCATACAATAGAAATTAAGTGCAACAAATCAGAGAACACGTCAGAATATAGTATGAGTGAAGAAAGAAGTCGTATGTAGTTCATTTCATTTAGTTAAGTGTTGTGTGCTGAAGTTATGTTATGCCAACTGAAAGGTTAACGAATTACTTTCAGAATTTGTCGCCCCCACAAAAAATGGGAGCCATAGGCAACGGCGTTGTTTGTCTAGGGATAGAGACGGTCCTACATTCGCCACAGAACATAGAGAAGAGACGTCCGTCTGTTCTGAGCTGAACTGAACAGTGTCGTTCATCAAAGGCTTTGGTAGTTTCTTTTGGGTGAGTGAAAGAATTAATGACTCGGCTCAGAGTGTCAATATATGCACCTGTCTTCGAGCGTAGATCTGAGATTGTCAGTCAGAATTTGGTTTGGTAGCAGCACAGCACTACCGCCTAGAAATACGCCTATTTTTTGCTGCGAAGGCCTCGAAGAAAGAGCGGCAACAATCAACCGAAATTGCACTTAAAGGACAAGAAAAGGGGTGCCTGAAGTAGGTTTCAGAAAAGTCGCCTTAAAAATTATATTGCTTTGTAGCAATTTTATGCGTATATCACATCGAAACGATTTTTTGTTGTTTTCATTTTAAATCTCCTGCAATACCGTTCCGACCGCGCCATTATATACGTACAACGTAAATCAGGGGAAGAAAAGGAAATGTTACTACTTCAAAAAAAAACTTTCCATTCAAAGTTATATTACTTTGCATTTCGCTTACCTGCTGAAAGACTTATGTAACTAAAAAAGAAAACAATTAGTTATTTAAAATCTTTCCACCACTTGGTAAAATGTCGTTAACACACCACCAGGGTGGGTCACTCACTAACTAAAAAACGTATTTTTAATCTTATTGTGGCAGCCGTTCTGCATTAGGCGAACAATTGTTTTACAGTGCTTTTATATCTAGAAGAAAATTGATGTTCTTGTTTAAGTGCTGCCACCTGGTTAGGTAGGTGAGTTGGCTTGAGCAGCAGTAGTTAGACTACCATGATTTATGTTGATACGTTCCAGAATTGCTAATATTTTCCTTTCAAGATTTGAGCCTTTTTGCTGGATCTGCTTCATTACATTAATGTTTCATAGCCGCAACAATGTAACTGTTGATAATTACCTTGAATTGTACGAATAACTACTTTGTTGAACGTATTAATAAGCTAACATAACACATTTTTATCAAAATGTTCTATTTTAAATTCAAGTAATAATAAATTTTTACAGAATAACTGCAACATCAAAAGTTGCCTAATGTGACGTTCGATTTTTAGTACTGTTTGTTTTGGGGTTATTTGGATGAATCGGTTGCAAGAAATCGACATTTATTCGTGAACACATGGTTTTGTAATTTTATTTTATTAACAGAAATAAAGACTTCTGTGGATACCATCAAGATTTATGGAATTTCGCTATTCACTGTAACACTTATTAACATAGTAATTAAAAAATTTTATTTAGTTAGTGACGTGTGTGCACGAATGCTCTGATTATTTTTTCAAACTTTATTCAGTGTTATCTAAACTTGTTTTAAATGACTTATCATCAAAATGGCTGCGTCTAACGGGAATTTAAATTTACGTGTTTTATATAGCGTTACTGCCGACACAAACCCTGTATTGAAAAACGCAATACAAAGGTGGTATAAAATTTCAACACGAATTTTTTAAGCCTTATTTAAGTGAAGGTGTTTCTTGGCTTTAACCTAATGTAACCAAACCATTTATAACGTTGTTTGGTTTGCATTATTAAAATTTAAGAGTGGCATGTAAGTCCTGATAGTGAATCTTAGTGTGATATTTTGGACAACAGGGGGGAGGCAAAGCACCTACATTACCTTTCGTAGGCCTACTTACGAAATACAATGCGCTGCCGTCAAAATCCAGTCTCTACAGATAAAGGTACCTCCACAGAAAGGCGATCCATTGCTGGTTATTAGGACAACCTGGAGCAAAAATGTACATACATATAATTATAGCAGAAGTTTATGTTTGTATACTTCTGTTTGTATCAAAATTCTTAGCTTACAGCTTAGCTTAATATAACTATTATTCGAATTTAAAATCAAGTTAAACGAAACTAACTGTTTGTCACATGCAAAAAATAACATGAACATTAGCATTAGCTTTAGCCTTAGCCTTAACCTTAACCTTAACCACAACCTTAACCTTACGCTTAATATTAGCATTAACATTAGCATTAACGTTAAGCATTAACGTTAACGTTAGCGTAAAGTTTATATATAATTGTAAAGTCTTTTTATCACTTAAGCACTGTTTTATTTCAGTAGATTAGTTTTGTTATATGAGTCGGCTTAATAGCTCTTGGGAGTTAAAGTTTTTTATGTTTATGAAAAACCTGACTTTAAATGAAGTTTGATTTGATTTGAGTTTAAGATTGGGTCCGGTTTTGCTTTAAACCGAGTCTAGACCGAATTATTGTAGCCTAAAGTTCTCAATATGTAAGTGTGTAGTTTGTTGACTATACACGAGGAACGAGGTAAACGCCACAATCGATATATTAGTGATTTTAGTACAAATGTCACTTTAGCACATTTTCTACTCAAGATTACAGCAATAAAAACCGTGCTATGACTATAAGGTAATATTTAACATATTTTAAAGAACACAACGGTCAAGCAAAATGCCTACATGCAGAACTGATGTCACACCATTTATACACTTTACTACACGTCATTCACTTCATACTAATTAGCACGTCAACGTAAAAGTTGCAAAATTTCATGACATATTATGCAACAATTTGGGTGCTCAAAGAAGTGAGTTAAATCAGCAGAGTTTAGATTGTCTAGCGGTTCTAATATTAGATGTTAAGGGGCATGTCTGTATAACGTGTTTCTCAGTTTGAATGTCCCCACAAGGACATAACCTATTTTCCCATGGCTGTCTCGCCCATCTACCATCTATCCGCAGCCTATGTGATTGAAGATTCATTCTTGTGAAGCTTCTCCGATGGTACTCAAATATTGTCGGTTCAATAACAAGAGTTAAATAATTGTCTTTCGGAGATTATATTTTATAAAGGTAGAAGTGGCGTGGAGAGACAAGATTTAGCTCACCTGGTGTGGAAACTGGCCAGCTTGTGCGGGATCACCTCCGACAATGAAATTACTCGTGTCTCCCCTGTACGTTCGAATTCTTCTTCCTTGAACTACAAAAAAACAACGTCTGATTTTGTACGCCTGTCATAGTGCAAAAATGGTGGCCGATAATAATCAGCATTGTAATTTTTCAAGTAAAATAATATAATTTAATTTATTTTCACATCAGTAAGAACTGCGGAACTGTTTAACATTCTTCAACTCGCTAAAATGTCTACTTTTTTCATCGCTGGACGATATAATATGTATAATATTGTATATACAAAGGTGGCGCAAAAAGCGTGCAGAAGATTTCATAACGGAATCGCTTCAAAAACGCCACGTGGATCATGTAGACGCTTGCGCACAAACGTCAATAATTTTAGTGTCATTCCTGTAGATTTTTTTCCCAAATTTACAGAAGTTTCAAAACGACAAGTCAAAGAATAAATGACGGAAAAAGTTTGTGTGTCACTGTTGTTGAAATTTTCTACAAAGTTTTCATCGCAAATCAGACGAACACTTTTCGTTCAGCAGTTGACAGTTTTTCACTTCTTTAAGGGGCCTTTGTCTTTACTTCTCTACACAAAACGGTATTGTGCATTGGTCGTACAGTTTCTCCTTAATTAAAGGAAATTGAGATCAGCGGGGGCCCGTAGTTAAAATTAGTGGGGATGCTGCGAAATTAAAAAAATTATAACTATCGTTTTAATACTGTGTAAAACGAAACAAACATATGTAAATATAATGTTGTAATTGTAATTTTAAACAAATGAACTAATTTAAACGTAACCTCGATAAACTCCTAAACAAAAATATTGTTTTCTTACGAATAACTTGAATTGTCACAGTTCAAGAATATACGCCTGCTTTTAAACACGTGACAACTGACAGCACGTACTGCATTGAGTGACAGTGCTCTTTCTATCTAAAGTACAGCGTGTTATCTCAGACATGTGCGCATGTCCGTATACGCACAGCAGCCAAACACCGAATTACTTGGGCTGTGAAGCAAATTTGTATTTCCCTCACGTGCTCCGGTTCCGCACAAATATAAATAAAGAACTAAAAAAAAGATTGTTATGTTGAATATTATCAATAATAATGAGTGAAAACAGGGGGTGCTGCAGTACCACAGTACCTATACACGAACCGCCACTGTTTGAGATACCATAATTCAGAGAATAACAATCATTTTTTCTGGACAACAAATCTTAATCAGGACTTTATTCTCTGTGAACGAAGACAATGTTGTAAATTGGGTTGATTTCCTTGCTGTTTTGCTGTCATGTATTGAGGTGCTTCATACGTCAACTTCACTGTTTTTCAATAATTGATGATTTTAATGATTAGTGCACATTAGTTGTTGTGGCATTTAATTTTTTAACTTGAAAATGTTGAAAATGGCGGCCATAACCTAAAAAAAACTACTAAAATTCTACATTTGCAAGTTTCGCAGCCAAAAGCTAATGTACTGTAATATCAGGTTGTGAACTTTCAGTTCTGTAGGATTCACTTCAGAAATCTCCTATCAATAATATTGTCGCCTAAACTTTAACACATTTTTTCTGCACTACCCGATATATAAATCGTTACTTGTCACAGAACAGACGTCCTGATATTTGGCAAAAATATTACAGTAGACAACCGTCTGTAATAGCAGATACAACTTATGCAGCGCTAGTTTCAAATTATTACTATAGGCCTAGGGTAATGTCACAGCTGTGCAGTATAATTATTTTTTCTACTCATATATGCATGTTCTTTGCCTTATTTAAAAAGTTTTCATCAGGCCTAGTCATAATGGAAAAATTCGACGTACGATTTAACCGTTGCAGAACTTTACAAGTGCGGTGGGGGTGCTAGCGGCACCTAGTTAACGTTTGTGAAATCTTTTTAGTTTCAACCGTGTTTAACTTTGTCATTCATTACAGCCAATCACATATCTGAAGCCAACTTTAGGTATAGTCACATGACTTTCATGACCTGTTTTACTTACGCGATTAACTTTTTCTTACTGCCGCAGTTCTGGTGAACCATCAAATACTGTTTTGTTATCCAGGATGCCATTTGTTAACCAAATTATAAGCTCTGTTAATTAATTTAGACAAAATTATCTTTATCTTGTAAATTATCGCAATAATCTGCTATTTTGCTACAGATCAGAAATCAATTAGAAACACGTCATATATTTACTTAGCTGCTGTAATTTCCCCCTTTTAATCTGTCGATTATTTTTCTATGATTTGCTTCTCTTTGTTGTTGAATCACATCTTTATACTGAATAGATTAATTTCAGGTTTATCGCGCCCGGTAATGCCGGATTTTTCTTTTGGATATTTTACTTGGGTCGCATCCACTTACAGTTAGCAGATTGCTGGCGCCGCAAGAAATATTATTCTAGAAATTGCGATGTTTTAATATCAATTTCTATTTAATTGCTGCTTATTTTTAAAACCTTTTTACGCCCAATTAGGTTTTACAAGTGTCAAATAATTGCAGCACTAAGCATGGCCGGCGCTAGACAGTGCGAGGCTCAGTTACATAATCGTTTACATAGTGGCCCTTTACCCTACGAAAGCTGAGGATTGATGTTTTATGCTTCATATAGTACGCCAGTCTCTGTCAAAAGTATTGAGGTCTTGAGGTTCTTACCGTTAGCCAGACTTATATACCAAAAAATAAAAACCCACATAACAGTTTTAATGTTTAATTACAGGTGGGGATATTACTGACATACTGTCTGCGCATAGGCCTTCTGAGAACAGAGATTTCCGGCTTTTTTATCCGAGAAATCTTTCAAAATCAATAGTTTTTGTAAAGTCGTTTTCCACAGATAGCATTGCCAAATGATTTAGTTTCTGTTGTGACCCTTCTTTAAGCTGACTAGTATTTTTTAATCTGTGCTGGGGGTTTGAATGTCGTCCACAAAATTGGGAAATTAAAATCCAATGACGATCTAACTATCATAGGGTTCGCCAATTACATTTCTTAAAGGTACTGTCTAATGCTAAGAGAAGTCAATGCTAGGATAATAAACACAACATAACTTACCAGTTGCTATGGCTGCGAGGAACGCTAGTAAAAATACTCCAACCGCTCCAGACATGATGTGAATTTACAATCGTGATCCAGCACTCCGGTATTAAGAGGTTTTGAAAAAGTTGTATCTGAGCCTCAGACACTTCAGTTTTTATACGACTCAAATGGTGACGTCTTTTGTGACATTTTCGTGCCATTGCTACCGGATTCAAAACAGGTAAATAAGTATTTGTAAACAAATTTATCCTGTTGTGTAGAAAATAATACCACCCAACAGCCGGAATCCGGACACTGGAAGTTGTTTGTTAGTGAAATGAAACCTGTGTAGGGCACGGCACATTCGACATTCAAACACTCAGTGACATTCAAATACTTGTTTTTTCTGCATTTGTTTTTCTTAAAACCATAAAGAGAATTGTAAACGTACAATTAATATTTTTTTAATATTACAATATTATGTCTTAAAGAAGAAGAAAAGGTAATAGAGCAGCTGATAAAGTTAGCATTACTCTTACTTCTCTCAAAGACTTATGTAATTGGAAAAGAATTTTTTAATATTTTTAAAATATTCACGCCACTTAGTAAACCGGCACTGCTTTACCACGTGCGCTGACACACCAAAAACACAATACTGATCTTATTGGCCATATAAAGTAATTTAAACTTTTACTTAGTTAGTGAAGAATGAACTACGAATGCTATGATTATTTTTCCAAAATTTATGCAATGGTATCTAAACTTGTTTCAAGTGACTTACCGTCAAAATGGCTGTGCCTAAGAGTCACAGCGGGAGTGTAAAACCCCAACACACTTTGAAGTTTTTAAAGGAATTATTATAATCATACAAAGGATTCATGTTATTTTTACACAAAAGAAACTTAATGAATTAAATAACTTGTATTTTTCTGGTTAATTTCGAACGCGTGCATTGCCGCAAAGATCGCCATGTTTCGCGTCTTTGGCGCGAATGAGCGAGAATGACGCACGAGGTACAGAAAGCGTCTTTGGTTACCGATGTTTGTTTACCGATTTTTGTAACCTCGTGACCGCACTCATTACGTCATTCGTCTCGTGCAACGAAAAGTGATAAAGTAATCAAAAGAAACAAGTTTTACAGTAAGTTTGTCATAAAATAAGTTGAATATTCGCAATGAGAGTAGGATTTTAACTTGTAAAAGCTCATATTATAGTGAGGGTTTAGTTTGACTTTAAATGTTCAAGTTTTATACAGATCTAGTTATTCGAGTTACTGATAATACCAGCTCTGTGCACAATAAGACAGCATGTAAGTGATGTGAAATTTCAAGGTGAATTGTTTAAGCCTTCTCAGATTAATGATTATGAAGAGTGTTTTCTTGTGCTTTAAGATGAAGCACAGAATTGTAAGCGTATAACTAATAATTTTTTGGTATCATAACAGTATGCTTTAAGCAGCAATAATAGCTGAAACGCCTTACTACTGCAAATCGAAAATTGTATTAAATGCCAGACAGTTTAATTTAAAGGAAGACAGGATGGCTTCTCATATCATAGAGATCCCATTTTTAAATATATCACAAAATGTATAAATTTTAATACCAATAATACAGCAAAAACATTTTCGATAAATAAATAATAGATTAAAATCTCAACTAACGGCAAACGAGCCCAACTATTGATGACATCGCGAACTAACATAATTCTCAACAGTAAAAATGTTCCATGAGCGTGTTGTACGTGTTTGCGAAAGCGAAAATTGAAGTACAGCGCTACTGTAAGATATTCAGTATGTTGTTCTAAAACTAGGCAAGTTTTAAGATAAAAATTCTAATTTCATATTTATTACTGTGCTCACGTATGAGCTATTGAATGTGTGTAGTACGTCACAACTGAACAAATCGGAACTGAGAGGTACAGCACCTGTTTTTGTGCAAAGCGTTTTTGAAATACACACCATAGAGTCCGTCTAACTAGACAATGGTAAAAATCTACCAACAGCGAAAGACTAGTGGCGTGAATGCGAAACTGCGTTTGTGTGGTAATAATTCTTTCGCGTAATTCATTCTTGAAAAAGTAGTAAGTTTCCTTTCAATATTTTAAAGAGTAGATTGTTTTGACCTAGAGTTTAAGATTGGGTGTCCAGTTTTGCTTTAAAACAAAATCAAAACGAATAATCATTTGAATATTCGCCAAAACAGCTATTTATGCTATTTTATATGAGAAAGATTGCACTGAATTGGGCATGTACTACATCAAGAATCATATTTATAAAGCATTAGGAAAGCTATTTGACGAAAAAAAACCGGGAGGATGTCGGCTACTGACTTATTGTGATAGAACGCTCATCACAGCACGCTTTCCCTTAAAGGAAAACCGGATGATTGTGTAAACACGAGTTTAGAATATATAATGCTCTAAAATATTGAAAACTACAATAGCTTATTTTAAATCAAAGCTCAGATTATATAACAATTCTTCGGATACTCAATTTTCGTTAAACTTTCAAAGCTACGTGCGGCTAAGTGAATCTACTAAGATTGGCAGAGGTGCCTTTTTGTCAAATAGAAGGTGGTAGCGTGATAACCATGATCATGAACTGTTGTGTTAGTTTCATGACATCATATGATGTAAAGCCCATTTTTCGTGACATCATGCGTTTAAACAGTAACACTTATGCAAATGTGCTTGACGCACAAGGGAAGACGCCTGTCATTGTACAAACTACTACTACTACGACTACGACTACTGCTACTGCTACTGCTGCTGCTGCTGCTGCTGCTACTACTACTACTACTACTACTACTACTACTACTACTACTACTACTACTACTACTACTACTACTACTACTACTACTACTACTACTACTACTACTACTACTACTACTACTACTACTACTACTACTACTACTACTACTACTACTACTACTGCTACTACTACTACTACTACTACTACTACTACTACTACTACTACTACTACTACTACTACTACTACTACTACTACTACTACTATTGTTGTTGTTGTTGTTGTTGTTGTTGTTGTTATTATTATTGAAACTACTTTATATATAGTAAAGGTATCGTTTGATTTACATATCATTCCATTGTTTCGTGTATGGATGTCAGAAGAGTTATAGACTGCTTGGCCTCCGCATCTGTTGGTACCGTTCCAACCTGTGAAAAACGAGGTACCACCTGCTGCTCAATACTACATTAGCTATTAGATAGCAAACTGTTTTTGCTACTGTCTTGTTTCACAAGGAAAAATTATTTCATTAAACAGTAAAAATGTTTATTTGGAACTCTCATTCACATTTCTCCTTCCCGAACCTATCTCTCCCCCGCGCACCACGTCACACCACCCCTCAAAACCCATCAGGCTACTGATTCTGTCAGCTAAGCAACCAGCCTACTTTGTTTCACAAAAAACCCACATCATCGCATCGCTTATTGAATCTGACGCAAGTTCAATTTCCCGTCTTCCCCCGTCTCATCAGGTAACCGGGATACGTCCCGTCGTGCCAAAGTAATTGCTTTGCACCTGAGTGCAATCAATGTCCTTAAATTGGACTATATAAAGAGCAAACGTATAGCCTAACTTGATATTATATCAGGAGAGAAGTCTCATCTTCCAAGCTGCAGGTCACTGATGGTCCAATAAAAAATAAGGAAAATAAAAATTTACAATGCAGCAATCAAATTTACTTTTGCAAATTTTAAGTGCCGTGCTGACCATATGTTTGTGCACAGGACTCGCAAACGGTGAGTTTAGAGATCGATTTTATTTTATTCGTTTATACACACATTCGTGCCTTCTTTTCTTTTCTGATTTATACATTTGCATTAGTTAATTATTTTTTATTTATTTATTCAATCAATTATTTACTATTGTATTTGATTATATTATATTATTGTGTATCATATTATATGTTGCATAACTGAAGCATAATGATGATGATTATGATGGCGATGACTACTACCACTACGACGACGACGATAATTATGACTTTGACGACAATGCTCGTAAAATATATTACATGTCCTTCCTTTAAAAAACGTTAAATTTATTGGCACACATTAGTTTTGAGTTTAGCAATAAGCGTAGTATCATTAGCAAAACTAGATTGCCACAATTACTTGAAATGAACGTAAAATTATTTTAAGACATTTAGAGAAGTGGCATTAAAACCGAACCTTGAAGAACGCCATTTATATTTTGAAGTCCATTACTTTGAAAGTATTTAGCTTATATACGTCACAATAAAGCATTGCTTGTTTATGATATCACCATAAATTAAAATAGTATAATTCTAATTGTTATAATAATAAAATATTAATTGATGATCATATGAGAGCCAAAATTTCTCATTGCAACAAAATTCACTTTCCAGGTTTTCTTAAACATTGTGCATAGAGCACTGTGTTATGATATCTCGCCCCAAAGATTGGAAAACTTTGAAAGATGAACGATATTCAAGATAAATTGCCTGCTATAATTTTTTTGTTTGTACAATTAACCACCCACCTTTATATAAAAACCCACACGCACACCCACGTACGCGCCTGCTTCAGGTGGCGCAGAAACGTGATTATGATATTGTATTATAATAATGATAATTATATGATAATATAATAATGACAATTTCATAATGATAATAATGGTAATGATAATATAATAATGACAATGTGATAATGATAAAAATGATAATGATAATATAATAATAATAATTATATGATAATATAATAATGACAATGTGATAATGATAATATAATAATGGTAACACTTATGATAATAATGAAAAAATCATGTTCACGAACCGCGAATAAGTGCGCATAACTTACACGTACAAAAATGACGACACCAACAATCTAAAGTCTCTGTGAATATGAGAATCTGTCAGCATTCTGACAAACAACAAGTAGAAGACGAAATTCATTTTTTGTCTTATTTCTTCTTCTACAATCGATTAAGCAAACATTTTTCTATTCTGATATAACAGTCATCAATAGCAATTTCGTTAACTTGAACGATAATGAAAAGCTAAAATTCGCAATGGGCGGAGCGTAACGACTGCAATATAACCAAAATCGTCGCCCATTACATTTCTAAGTGTTTAAAAAAAGGAGTAAATAGTACTAACATGCAAATATTGATAATATTATTTATTATTTTTCATGATACTGTAACTGTATCTATACTAAAATTATATTATTTGTTGTTTGTTCTTAGCACAAAACAGTAGCTTTAGCTCCTCTGCATGAAACGGTTCTGTACGTTTTCTTTAAAGCAAAACCAGACCCAATCTTAAGCTGTAAGTCAAAACAATATACTCTTTAAAATATTGAAAGGAAACGTACTATTTTTTTCAAAAATAAGTTACGTGAAAGAATTATTACCAGACAAACACAATTTCGCGTTCGCGCCACTAGTTCTTCAATGATACAGGCATTTCGCCACTCGCTAGTTAGACGGGCACTAACGCTTGCATTTCGGAAACATTGCATTGCACAAAAACAGGTGCTGTACCGCTCAGTTCAGATGTGTTCGTTTGTGACGAACTGCACACGTTCGACAGCTCATGCGTGAGCATAGCGGTAAACTTCAAATTTGAATTTTTATCTTAAAACTCGCCTAGTTTTAGTACAACGCACCGAATATCTTACAGTAGCACTGTGCTTCAATTTTCGCTTTCGCAAACACGCGCAACACGCTCGTGGAATATTTTTGCTGCTGAAAATTGTGTTAGCTTGTGATGTCATCAATAGTTGAGCTCGCCCGCCGTTAATTAAGCTTTTAATATACTATTTAATTATCAAAACGCATTTACAGCAATAATTGCGTTAAAATGTATACTTTTTATCAGATTTGAAAATAGGGTAACTAGCGAAATGGCAAAAAATCATCTTGTCTTCCTTCAGAAGAATTCTACACACCTGCAGTGTAGGTGAGGATTAAGTTCCATTTTTTCTTGGCAACAAACCTTAATCAGTGCTTAATTTTCTGTGTTTAAGATCGTGAACTTTCGGCCATGTTTTGAGTGCTTTGGCTGTTTTTCAGTTGATGATTAGCTTACGTTGTATCGGCATTCAATTTTTTCCAATGTAAAATTTTTTCGACCATAGCTTAAAGACTACTAAAGCTATAAATATGTAAGTACGTAATACCGCGACTGTGAAATTCCAACTTTACAGGGCATTTTTTTTAATAATATTGTATTCAAAATTTCTGCGCAAAAACTTCAGCGCATTCTTCTACGACACCCCCCCTCCCCCCCACATTATATTCTTAGCAGAAAAGAAACGTTATTTTATTTTCGATCGCTTTCGTGTTGTTATTCTGTTTTGATTACAAACGGCGCGTACCTAATACAAGAAGAGAAAGCGCCATTATGATTTAATTTTCACCTGCTGAGATGTTGATTGGCTGTTCAGAGCCAAAGGAAGCCACGAAATCACCGTAGACAAAACGATCATGATGAATCACTTAATTATTGGCACACAGGTGCATAAGATGAAGCAAATAATTCCTTTTGAGCCCCAGTTGATGATCATAAACACTTCTTTTTAGACTGCCCCCGTTCACACAATACTCGACTCATCGCTATTAATCCCTTTCTAATTGCAGTAAATAATAACATTAACATGAAACTATATGATGGCACTAATCAGTCACCGTCATTTAACAGAGTATTACACTAGCATCTATCAATTTTATCATGTTGAGCAAAAGATTTCAAAATATGTGAATACTTACATCGTATTAGAACATAATTTTGCACATTGCTCCCCACATTATCAACTATATATTTAACAGGAAGTTAGCTTCTCGTCCGTATAAGGAACACATTTTTTTATTTTTTATTTATTTACCTATCTATTTTCTAATCTTCCATTTCGAGATGCATTCGTAATTGTGGAGCATAAATTGGTGGCATCAAATACCCAAGTATTCAGCTAAGGGCATTTTGTGCACTATAAAACACTATACAACCTTAATAATTCCGTAGAGCCTTATCTAGTCTGCCGATATCTGAGTATCATTAATCATCCACTTCATTGTCTCATCTATCATGTCCCTATATCATCCGCCCCCAACTAATTTTCGTCATGTTTTCCTTGCACGTTTTACTTCCTCCTTTTTTGCCACCAGTATATGAAGTTATATCATATTTCTTAATGATTTTTAATTGCTGTGAACTGTCTTCACGTGAGAGGCTCTTATACAGGTTCTTTTTTTACAAACCTATTACCCAGTCACTTATTATCGTTACACGATTTCAGCTGTTCATGTACGTATTGTTTCAATTTTCTGTGCACTAATAAATACAGTTTAAGCCAAACAATTTCTTATTTTGGACAAAAGCTACATCCTACATTTGAAAAAATAGTAAAATAATTTTTAAATTTATTTCCTATTTTATAAATAAAAGAGCATTACCATGATTACAGCAATAACTGCTGGTCTGCTATGTTAATCCCACACAGTAGCGTTCTCTTCAAATTGTTGCAGACTACATAGTCTAAGTCTAAGTCTAATAAACGTTTTACTAATTAAATGTACTTGTAATTAACTTGAATTATTTTGAACTTTATAGCATTTGTCGCCAACATTGCAGAAGGCTTGGCCTTTTATCTAAATCAAATAAGTAAGCAAGTCTCATTCAGAATTTATTGAACGCGTTTTCTATTTTGATGTACAGTATATGTTAATCATTGAACTGTAAAAAATTTCTTAATTCTACTTTAGAAATTCGTTTAATTGCATTTCTTCGTGATTTTTGCACCTACAAGAGGTGGACTTGACGTTGTCACATGAGACGTCGTTTATAAAGTTTATCGTTTTAACATGTTTATCAATTTATTTTTTTAATAACATACTTTTATGCTTCGTTTTACTGTAATTGTAATAAGAAATAATTATGTTGCACGCATATTTACGCATCTTTGGATAAATTTGCTGTTAATTATATATGCCAAACGTTTTGCCACTACTAGGATACGTGAGTTTGGGTGTGTATGCGTACATTTCAATGTTGGATTTGAGCTGGACTTGACGTTGTCGATGTCGCTAAATTTTTTTCATATATAATAATTTATATACTATATATAATAAAAATATAATTAACTCGTCCTCAACTCATTAATGCATACACATACATATATATATATATATATGTATACATATAAAAATACATTTAATAATATAATAAAAATGATCTTGTATATATATATATATATATATTTTTTTATTATATTATTAAATGTATATATATATACCGTAAAACGGGGTGAGTTCGCCACTTTTTAGGGGTATTTTTTACGTTTCCTGCCATAGCAAGAGAATTACCCAACCGATTTTCTTAGTTCAAGCTTTATATTGCCTTTCGAATGAAACACTATCGTGGGGTGAATTCGCCACTAACAATTTAACACTGTTTAATGCCATTCTAGGCAGCTGAAGTTAACTGGTTGTGATTGGCTGGTTGGGGGTGAGTTCGCCACCCTATGAAAAAATTATGAAAAATGTCTAGTTTTAGCCGAATTATTGAAAATGTTCGATGGTGGGACGTTTTCAATAAGGGGCCCTACGTTGGCAAGGAAGGCTTGAACGTCTTGTGCACTGATCTTCGCGCGGGCGTCCTTGACGTTGCCAGCCACTCTGAAAACCAGATTGTTCCTTCGTGCGAATGATTTGACAAAGTCTATTCCAGGGGTGTTTGCCTTGAATCGTCGTTCCTGGATTCCCTTCACGTCGAGAACACTCTTAATCAGTAGTCGGAGATCGATGGCAGTCATTGGGAACCCCCACTCAGCGGCCACTTGGAGTGTTGGCGATTTCGTGCTCCTCGGCGGCGGAGAACACTGGCTGACCTCCGGTCTTCCGCGGATGACTTCGTGAGAGTTTGTCAGAAAGGGACTTTCTTGGAACTCCGAATTGCCTCGCCGCTGCGCTGACTGTCCTGTTGGTATTCTTGACGGCATGTAGGGCAGCTTCCAGAGCTTCTGGGGTATAATTTTGGTATCTATGACCCGGTACAGGGGTGCAGGTGCGTGGCATGTTAAGTAGCAAGAAATAGTAGACAAATAATATGTAGTGCAGAATGGAATACTTCTAGTGCGAATTGAAAGAAGATAACTGTCGCAAACTGTTTATAATGACGGTGATCATGATATCTGTTCATTAAACACTGAACAATAGTTACAGCAAACACTACAATGGCCATTACGTAGGGGGTGGCGAACTCACCCCGTTTTACGGTATATAATTAAATCAATCAAAGCGACAGACATGCATTTAATCAAAATTGTTAAACAGAGAAAAATCTAACCAAGCAGCCAGTGGAACACGTGCCTCTGTTTTGTAATATAAAATATATAAATATAAATATATAATTATAAAATATAAAATTACAAAATAAATTTTGTTGTAATATAATAAAAATATAATCACTTCGCCCTCAATTCATTCGTGTATCCATTTATTTTTATAAGAATGTCAACTTACTTGTATTTATACCAAAGGTGTATTTATACCATCGTTTATATTAAAGGTATATTTATACTATCGTTTTTACTAAAGGTATACTTATACTATCGTTTATACTAAACGTATACTTATACTATCGTTTATACTAAACGTATACTTATACTGCTTATACTAAACTAATAAACTAGTACAGTTTATACTAAACCAATATTTTATAATTAGCATTGCATGGTTTATTTGCTTGTGTAAGTTGATTATAGTATTTTTTGCTTTTACCACTTTTCCTGACGGCTTGAAATTTAGGTATACACTTTACAGCTTGACTTGATTACTCCAATTCTCCTGCATGATTTTGTCACATTTAAATTCATATAAGCACAATAACGTGTAATAATAAGACTAGTAAATTTAATATTTCCACAAAATAAGCATGGCTTGACTTCATGACCTCTTTTAGTCTTTCAAAATCCTTTTTCCACATTTAAAGAATTACATATACTTTGTGTTGTGTGATTTTTTTATGTACATTGTATTGTATGTTGTTTTGTGTTGTTTACACCAATTTAAACAACTTAATAATATTTTACTAATTTGCGATGTTTGTACATAATATTATGGAAATAAACTATATCTGAGTCTGAATCAGAAAAAATCTGAAAATCTGCTGAGGAGGATTGGTAGTATTTGCAACTGAGTGTGCGTGTGTGCGTGCGTGCGTGTATTATAATGTTACTGGAATGTATATAAAATAAAATTCGTTCTTGTGACAATGACCCATACATAGAACCCAGAGCCACGCCGTTTCAGTTGAGCTCCAGCCGGTTTATTTCTACGGCAGGCACAGCCAATAAGAAACTCCGCTTTAGTCGCGCCAGCCACTCAGTGATGGGAGTCGAGTTTGCCGTCATTTTTGCCGGCTGCGAAGATTTTCACTCTTGTGATAATCACGTGACACAGCAAATCACTTGTTGAAATATGACAAACGCATTGCGAATTTGCGGCTTACTGTCCGTGTGCTGGCAGAGATACGAAAGTTTACAAATTTTAGAACAAGAAAGCTGGTCAATTCCATGTTAAATATACAAGTAGGCAACTTAAGTCACACGTATGGGATCATTTTGGTTGATTCGTCGGTAATCAAAATAAGCCTCGCCAAGAGTTGGATTTAAATTATATTTGCAATAAATCCATTGCTTTTTTACAATAATAAAAAATGATCTCTAATGCATTATTTGAATTTGTGCATCAGCTTTTTTCTGTGTGTAAGCAACGCGGGTTATTTAAAAAATTTGTCTCCATAATTAACAGTTAATTAACAAAGTATCATTCATTTGTTGACAAAAATTCGTACTTTTAGCTCACTTAGCTGATTCTTTCTTTAAGCCAACTCAGCTGAAAACTCAGTCAACATCTGCTGAGCTAGCTGATTTTGCTTTCATTACTCGAAGCCAAATTATTACACGAGTATTTTTGCCAAGCAACGGCCAGAAAATTGGCAGCCATTCAAAAAAAGAGCGAAATTGGGAGTCGATTTTAAGACCCGTGAGCTTTCTAGCATGTTTACACTTCAAAATGTGAAAGTATGCATAGTTTCGCGTCTAACTTTCACATAATTGTATGTTAAATAGAACGTGTCACAGATGTAAATTTGATCAAATAATGATGTTAAAAGATGTCCGCCCCACAAATATTCAATTCGATGAACTTTGAAACTATTAATAGTAGCCCTGAATTCCATGAAAAATACTAGATTTATTATGAGAAATAGGCAGACTGCATGAATACTTGCCGTTATGAAAATTTGTTTCCTACAACGAATACATTAAGCTTCAAACAGAAACACGGCACGGACACGAGCTTCTGCGTGGCTACAAAACCAGACATTGCCAAAAGTAGTTATGCCCACGTATGATTCATCGATGCATTAAAAGCTTTCGACTGCATAAACCATTGTAAATTTTCTGTAAACGTACTTGACAGTTGCCTGTTTTTACACTACGCTTGTTATTCTACTGGTAGATCACGGAGCTTCGTTAGTGTCAAATTTGTTTTTTGAAAAAATGTACTTATATCGTTACAACGACGTAGCTATCTCATTATAACTAGTACTACTTCGTTATAATGAGATACTACCACTATATAACGAGATACTAACTCGTTCTAACGATTTTCTTAAAAAATGACAATAGCGGAGCTCCGGGGTACACAAAACAGCACATTGGGTAATATTATTTCTTAGCCTTTTGCAGTTCCGAATTGTGGTAGACAGAAAAATATACTTCGAAATCAGTAAACTATTATGTCTCGTATACCAAGAGTACGAAAGCGTATTAGGGGCATTGTATCCGATTATAAATTATAACCAATTTTTTTTACAATCTGATGATAAAAAAGTTGGTTATAACTAGATTTTTTTATATTCGGATCGCAAAAAATTTGGCTATAATTTATAATCTATAACCAGATTCTTTTATAATAGGAGGCAAATTTTAAACACTTATCAGCCAAAGAGAGCAACAGAGCGTTCTTTGATTATGAACTATATTACAAACGCCACTTCTAACAGGTTTCTTATAAAAGTCCGCGTGGAAAAAATAGCTCAATTTTTTATCACACAGATATTATTCATTAAACGAATTACACCTATTTAAAAAGTAGTCAAAGTAAAACAAAATAGTGAGTTTGGAATTTTTTGCATATACATGTTTTTGCTAGCTCTGAAAAGAGTTGATTTGGTTTACTGGTTATTACCAGATTTTTTTTATAATTTTGTTATCATGGCCCTAATACGCTTTCGTACAAGAGAGAACAATAATCCGTTTCTTTTTATCCTTAGTGGTCGCTACGGTAGCTGGTTTGACCGTAGAGACCTCGAGAGTACGGTCTTGGTCTAGGTCTCGGTCTTGGTCTTGGTCTTGGTCTTGGTCTTGGTCTTGGCCTGGGAAAATATCCTCCATAGCGGTATATTGGTTTGCAGTTTCCATGGCAACCACCGCAATAATTCGGACTGTAAAATATAACGAAGATATTAATTATATTCATGTATCAGAATTGCAGAGTTGTTAAGATGCTGGACTTGTAACCAAAAAATTTAAATTTCAAATTTACCGCTGTGCTCACGTATGTAGTTCATCACAAACTAACACATCTGAACTGAGAGGTACAGTACCGGTCTTTTGTGCAATGCGTTTCCGAAATACAGGCGCTAGTGCCCGTCTAACTAGCGAATGGCGAAATGCATGTAACAGTGAAGAACTAGTGGCGCCAACGTGAAATTGTGTTTGCGTGATAGTAATTCTTTCACGTAAGTCTTTTTTTGACAAAATAGTACGTTTCCTTCCAATATTTGAAAGAGTAGATTGTTTTGACCTACAGTTTAAGATTGGGTCTAGTTTTGCTTTAGCTGATAATAACTGTTAACTTAACCCCTTGAAACTACAAATACGTAAACTCAAATTTTGTTATCATTTGAACCAAATGAAGTCTCCCAGTAACATTACTTGTGTACTGAAATTCGGAGTTTGAAATAGTTTAAGCAGCGCGCGCTTACGGAAAGCCACGACGAGCTTACGAAAATTCACGAAGTTACCCAGTTACGTCATGTTTTTCAAGTGAATCAGAGGTAGGATATTTTAAATTTATGTTTTACAGGCGGTTCCTTGCAAATTTCTTTCTAAGTTTAAGTGATAACAGTAAAATAAACCCAACATACTGGTTGACTTGTTCTTTACTTGTAATTATTAGATGCATACTATTTTATCTGAAGGTGAGATAAATTCAGGTACGGTTTCACTTTCCTGTCAACTTTTGCTCACTTTTTGCAGTTCTTTTTCGCCTCAAAAAATAACGGGACATTACAAAGTCTCGCACCTAAAGCAAGTTAAAGGAAAACCGGACACAATCTTAAACTATAGCTCAAAACAATCTAGCGCGTAAAATATTGAAAGGGACCATTTTTTTTAAAGAATGAGTTACGTGAAAGAATTATTACAAAAATAACCTAATTTCGCGCTCATACGGCTCATAGTCAGGTGGGCACTAGTGCCTGCATCTCCGCAACTCGTTGCACAAGAAACAGCCACTGTACCGCTCAATAAGTTCAGTTGTGGTTCAGTTGTGATGTGGTGCACAGTGAGCGCAGCGGTAAACTTGAAATTCACATTTTTAAACTTAAAATTTGCATAATCTTTGTGAATCACACTGTACTACTGTAGTACTTCAATGCTTGCTTTCAAAACACGTGATTTTCAAAATTATGTTCATTTGTGATGTCATCACTAACATTAGCCATTGGACGATACTACTAATAATAAAAAAATCACCTATTATTTAAGTATCAAAATTGGCACTATTATAAGTGTTAAAATGTATACTTTTTAACCGTATTTCAAAATGGAGTAGGATATGAAAAATCATCCTGTTGTTTTTGGTAACATTAGTCTGGCTGATATTTGGCCGGAAAACATGGGATTAAAATTTTCCTTTATTTTCTTAGTCTGCTTTATTTAAGCATAAGTAAACGTTGCACAACATCACTTGCAAATACTATATAAAATTATTACATAGAATATAAACACTTACATGCATTTATATCCGTATGCGCACTTTTTGTATTGGCAAGGATTTACTAGGCAATAGACCCGTTTGCACCCAGGATAGGTGCGATGCTGTGGAGCATAAGATCTTCCACTAGTATGAGTTGCTCTGCTTTTGCCATAGTACGTCTGCGCATCTTCAAATAAAGTCATAATTGTTGCGTGAGAATTTGCGGAGGACCATAGAAAAGCATGTACATGTCTCACGTGTTTCCGTAGGGTCTTTAGAAAGGGCAGAAGCTGCATGGCAGAAGTAAAAGAGTAAAACGCTTGTACTTCATAGGTTCATAATAGGTAGATGGATGAATAGAAAGATGGATGGATGCATGGATATATGCATGGGTGGAAGGATGGATGGATGGATGGATTGAAGGCTGGAAAGATGTATGTATGTATGTATGTATGTATGTATGTATGTATGTATGTATGTATGTATGTATGTATGTATGTATGTATGTATGTATGTATGTATGTATGTATGTATGTATGTATGTATGTATGTATGTATGTATGTATGTATGTATGTATGTATTTATGTATGTATGTATGTATGTACGTATGTATGTATGTATGGAAGGATGGATGGATGGATGGAGACGGACGGACGCACGGGTGGGGATAGATGGATGGGTGGACAGACGGACAAACAGACAAAAAGCTCGAAATAAACATTTTAAACAACTGCCCCCCCCCCCCCCAAGGAAGCTCTAAATATTTCGATGCATAATGCTGTGTGTTCAATAAGCTTGTTAAAGATGTCCAGACAGAGAAAAATAGAGTTTCAATTAGTCAAGACAACTTTCCCAAGTTTCTGAAAACAAAACACTAAAACTAAAACAGTTTACACGCACAAACTCCCTACCAACATTATTCTCACCGAATTGCTCATTCTGAATAATTTTCATGTTCACCAAAGACTAATAACCTCCAAATTACAAAAAACAACAGAAAACAGACATGCAGATGCGAATGACTATGATGACGAGAGTGATGCCGAAGTGACGACGACGACAATTGTGATGAGAATGGTGATAATGTTAGTGATGATCAGTGATTATGATAATAACCTTGGCGGCCTCTACCATTCCTACTCGACTGAACAACAGAGTCTTATTTATAAAAGCTAAGATAAAGATTTTAAAAAGTGCTTTCGTTATATATAACAGATTATTTTTACGTCACAGAAAGTAAGTTAAATTACTTACAAACTTCACAGCTGAACAAAATGACAGCTAAGACGAACAGCACGACAAGTAAACGTTTCTCCTCCATTTTCAAATCTCTCCTTTAAGTTAAAGAAAACTAGTCTTGTTTTTTATTTTATGTTATTGGAGTCGTAAGACATCTCACACACTCTTTCGCCAAAACGCACGACAAAACCCGTTTTAAGACCTGGGCAACAAATAGGTCACATGTCAGCAGCGAGGTTTTTGATAAATCGGCCAGATTTTGGCAGCTCTGCGACGTGACAAATGCCAGAAATGTTCCCTCTTTACTATCACCCTTTTATAGCTAAGCTACCCGACACAGTAAGAAATGTATTGTAGGTGTTTATTGGCAAGGCATGATTTCATTTCTCACATACAAAACGTCCCCATAAGGTACGCCAGAAAACAGTGTTGTCGAGGCACCTAAACGGGCTAACAAAGCCCTTGGGAACCAAACGGATGTTACTTTTCAGGCACAAGCTGCTTACTCACCCTGAAGCTATGAGACTCATAATGTATCGGCACTATTTCTAAACTGAACATGGATGCATTATGCCCATATCACAGTGAGGACGCAAGAAAAATCTTTTTCTCGAAATCCCATGCAGCAAGAAAGTTCATTTCATAGTGAAACCGGGCGTTCAGTTAGCTGCAGCGACTTTACGAGTTTTATACTGTATAACCATGTCTAAATTGAGTTCTACTTGGCGTATTTCTCATATACAAAGTACAGTTAATAATGTTAGTCAATGTAATGTCAGACCTGTTTTTTTCTAGTAAAGTTCTACTAACCACTTCAAAGTCTTACATATACATATATAAAATAAATGTATGCGTGCGTTAGTTTTCACGAGTATAGAAATCGATGTTGCATTAATGAAACAAAGTCGACAGTCTCTTAAAAAGAGATTAAATCTTATAATTTTATGCTGAAATGTGTTTATTGTCGTTCGTTAAATAAGGAAGAAGCAACTGACTAGTTAAATTTAAGACTGAATTTCGCGAGAATTCCTCATGAAAATGGAACATGCAGTATTTCTATCCATATGGTAGAAACCCTCTCAAGGAGGACGCAGAATTTCTCACTAGGAACTGGACGAGAAATTTTGCCGTCCGCCCTGACTGTGAAACGGACCTTACTGACGCCAAATAGACATATGACCACAAAAGCACCAGTAATTAATGCAGCTCAAATTTTTGATGAACTACAGAATACAGATTAAAAAACGAAGGTTTAAAAATTTATACAAATTCTATTCCTCTGTAAGTGCCCTGTGGCTAGTGGACTTACCCTTTCTTTAGTCACTACAAAATTTTTATAATACAATTTATAATTTTTTATTTATCTTGAGTAACATACAGTTTTTAATTTTCTATGCCAATTTTTTTATATTAAATATGTGTTTTTGTACTGTGTTGCATGTAATTTGTGTGTGCGCACTATCACGTCGTCTAGGCTCTAGACGTATTAAATCTATGACATATGGTTTGCACCCATCCATTTTAGCGCACTTCACTTCCAGTTAATTATTATCCATCTAACTAATAATGTAGAATATCTAGGATGTCATAATAAAAAACATTATTGTCAGTTTTATTAATATGAACGCGACGGGTTATAGTCAGCCTAATTCTAATTTATATGTTGCTGTTTATAACTTAGGTCAGTATCTGATTATGTTCGAGTTTTACAACCTCAGTTTCTATATGCAGTTCTGATTTTATGCATCATGAGTATCAGCAAATTAAGAGTGTAATACTGTGCGTTTATATCTGTGCCTTTTAACTTGGATTTAAGTGTTTCCAGAAAATTAATTTTCTGCTTTATGCTGATGAATTTGTAGCTGACTTCGGCTTGTAAAAAGCACAAGTTACAACATTAATTACTATGGGAGAAGGCACTGTTTGCAGCTGCTGGTAATACATACGGTCTATTGAATACTGAAACGTACAATAACCCACAGTTCCATTCTACATACTGTATTCATTACCGTTTCCTGCCTGCTAAATTGTCTTCCCATATTGTTATTTTATGTTTGTGAGTGCAAAATGTTTTTAAACGTGGTTGGTTTTATTGTTGGATGGACGAACGACGGCGTTGCTAGACTTGTTATTAACCCACCGTTTACTAATTTGCTCTTTGTCGCTAATATTTCTAATAAGGTTCTTTTCCTGTAATTATTTTTGTGTTCAAATCAATAGTTTTGCCGTTTGTTTGTTTACATTTTGTTTTGAGTAGAGACTATAATTTCAGTTATAGTGACTGTACAATAAACTTCTCATTAATTACGTTTTCCTTTACACTTCATTCAATGAATTTTTCAATGAATAAAAAACAAGCAATAAATAATAAATGACTGAGTGAATGCGTATTTAGAATAAGTATAAATATGAGTAAGTAACTAAACGAAGTGAGCAAGCCAAACAATACTCACTCATTAACTCGCACATTCATTCCCTCATTCATCCATTCATTTTTTCATCTATTCACTCACTCTCTCGTGCACTCTCACTCTCACTCTTATCCGTCTTTTAGCACAAGCAACTAAACGGTCGCAATAATTGTGTACTTAGCTAGCAACACTGTCATTTAGAAGCTGCAAACTTGCGGAGGCCGAATACTCGGGTTACATATCTATGCGCAAGAACTCGAATTATTACCGACAGCAACTTTTGTAACTTGTAGAGCTGTTGTTACCACTCAAGCCAAAGTCATTCGTGACTTATAGATTAATGTTTGCTACCATTTTGTAGTTTCATTTTTTTGTATCAGATCTAAATAGAGTTTTAGTTTTTATTTAAGGTTCATATAACTGTGCTCGTAGAATAAAATTGGAATACTTGGCAAAAAAAGTGCAAAAATA
>JAQGDQ010001978.1:0-18879 GCA_030141605.1 Tubiluchus corallicola
ATAAATGTGCTATAAACCATATATGGTCTACCTGGAGCATTCGCGTGAGCATGCAAAGTAAAATATATCTGCAATGAATTTGGGTCCTTTTCATCTAAGATATCTCTCAAAGACAAGTTCCTGGCTGATACCATCTTAATATGGCGAATCCGTTTCTACAAAGAAAAAACACAGATAATAAATTTGATTGCATACAGAGTTAGTTAAAATTTACCTCCTATAATTTAAGTTCTACAGAATTGGCTATTTATTAGTGCCTTACACAAGAAGAGATGTAGCGCTAGGCATTGTTTTATCAATAAATATATATAACAAAATGTTCCTTATCATGTGGCTTGCAAATCAAGTGCTTCAAGTTCAAATATTGTTAATTGAACTTATATGCTATGCAATAATGAACACAAACATTGGATAAAAAATTAATAATGTTGCTTCATACCTGTAAAGGAAAATAAACGGTGGAATTTGTGGGAGCTGCCATTATTCACATTACCGACTTATGTTCAAATTCTATGGTGTGTGCCTAGAAACAATTATGAAGTTAAAATGGCTGGTATGGTTTCCCTGCTTTTCTTCTGCAATTTATGCTCAAATCAAATGAAATTAAATGAAATTTTAATGCTATACGAGTTATCATGGGTTTGAAATGTTTTAGTTCTGAGTTTCTTTATATACACGGACTAATGATGACATTGAGTACAATGTCACATTCCAATTTCTAGTTTTAAGTTTACTGTATCTTGCTACTGTGCCCACAGGTTCTAAACTATGCACTTTGTGTATTGAGTAGATTGAGTAAAATATTAAATTATAGCTCCTCGAGTTTTGATATATTGCCAATGGGTTATAAATTTGAGTCTCCTTCTGCACATGGAGTATTGCGTACACTTGAGTACAATGTCATATAATAGTCCTTAGTACCTCACTAACCAGCTCATGGATTATAATTCTGAATTTCCGCACTTCCATACCGAGTACATACAGTGTGTAGAATGTTACACTAGCTTCCAGTTTTTGTTTCATCCATGGGTTAGAACATATTCCATTCACATTGAATATAGAGTACAACGTAAAAATTAAAGCCGTCTGATTTTTGGTAATGCACCCATGAGTTAAAATTTGAGTTCTTTTATGCACTTTGTGTAATTTGAGCACCCTAATATAATTTTAAATTCTAGTTACTGTTTCTTGTTAATACGCCCACGAGTTTTATATTCTAGCATCAAAATTTCTGCACTTACCTTATATACTTGTGTACAAGTCGAATTTTTGGGAGGCGATTTTAAGGTGAAATTTTTGGGGTCGACTTATACTTACGATATGTTTTTGGGAGATGTCGCTAAAGAGTCGTCTACAATACGAATATGTAAAGAAATAATCCTTCATTATACGCTGGACTGAATGAACACTCATACTGTGAAACTTCACATCAGAGAATGTTTGCATCTTGACATTACTTCACAAAATTAATAAATATTAACAAATATATTCACGCATCCATAAAAACTCAATACACTTATGATGTATACCTCAATTGTTAATCCAGTAGATGGGACAAGTTTCACAATTTCACCTTTCTTTATTCCATCACTGCCACCTAAAATGTTCAACACAACATCCTGCGGAATTCCGGCCATTATATCTAAAACAAAGAAAATCATCTAGTTTATTACTTTCAGGTTGTCCAAACTCGCAAAACGATAAAAATGTACTGTTATTAACTTTTCAGTGTCGAATATAATGCAAGAAATGCTTAAAAGAAAACCGGACGATTTTCTGCTCCATTTCAGACTATTGTGAACAGATAGTTAAAGGAAAACCGGATGATTGTGTAAACATTAGTTCAGAATAAAGAATGCTCTGAAACCAAAGCTTAGACTAAATAATAATTACTTCGGATACTCAAATTTCGTTAAACTTTCAAAGCTACGCGCGGCTCAGTGAATCTACTAAGATTGGCAATGGCACCTTTTTGTCACATTCACGTGGCCGACAAATAGAAGGCGATACCGTGATAAACATGATCATGAACTCCAGGGTTAGTTTCTGACGTCATATGATGTAGAGCCCATTTTCGTGACAACACACGTTTAAACAGCAACACTTACGTAAACGTGCTTGATGCGCAAGGGAAGACGCCTGCCATTGCACAAACTGTGATTAGCTTCTGATGTAAGCAATAGCTGTGTTCACTTGCCGTTAATTAACTTTCTAAGCTAATTATTCAAATATAAGGAACAATTGCTAACTTTTATCGGCAAGAAAATGTATATTTTGTACAGTAAATTAAAACGAGATTGAGTCTAAGCAATCGTCCGGTCTTCCTTTAACTTAAAAATGAGAGCGATAATAACAAGCGCCTACGTGATTACAATCATTTTTATTCCAAAGATGCAACATTTCTAAACTTTGCCATAACAAACAATTGGGAAAAAATTATGGTAACAACTGTGGTTTCTTCCCTATGTGTGTGTTTGTATTTTTCTAGAATTTTCCTATAATTAATAACTGTATATTACGTCACACTCAAATGGGAATTTACGCACAAACTGCAACAAACGTGTATTCAAATGCAACCTGAGAATAACTCCATGTTCATTATTTAGAGTTTCAAATTCTAGTTGTCATGATTGCACAAATAACAACATCATTAGACTCGCGCAAGAGGCAGGATCATTGCACACCTAATGATTGTGTAGATATACACTGACGAAGAGATTTTAAGGTAAGTCAGGGATGAGAATGACAAATTGCAAAAAACTCTGAAACAGGCCGGGGGTTTGGGGGCCATGTAGGCCCCCAATGGGATTGAAATTGCAATTTTGTGACCACAGAGAACTTAAAATATCAGTTACCTTGTTTCATGCATAATTTAAAATACCAAAAATCAAAGATACATGATACCTAATTCAAAAAATGCCTCAGTACTGGCAGCTCCTATGCAAAAGTATATAAAAACTGTCTGCATTTGATTCAAATAACTCCACACAATTGATTCTATATTTTTATACATAGAGATATATACATGGTTACACTGATGTACGTGATGTAAACAAAGTGACGGCCTGCCAACTAGCGGTCAGCTTGTGAAATAATGTACTGGGTCCGTAAAAATTTTCTCAACGAATTTACGCGATTTACAAAAATGGCACTACTGGTCTTCCAAAAAACTCGGAATTCTGCGTATCCGCGGAAAATTCTCATTCCTGAGGTAAGTACGTGTTCGATTGTAAATAATCCCTCGTTTTAGACGTTAATTTTCATCGCTCAACTTTAAATGTTATATTTTAATTGTAGCAGTTGGCATGCTGCTAGAATGTGAGCAAAATTGCTTATTTTCTCAACAGGAATTTCGTGACTCTCGTAGATTTGAACGCTGATGAGGAGAAAACTCTTTTTGCGATAGAAATTGGTTATGAATCAGGACAACAGCATCAACATCACTAGTAACAACAGCGATGGCATTGTATGTACAGCCATGAACGACAACGCAGCTGCAGTAACTACGATTACACTCAACACTTTGCTTTGTGTTTCTTCCCTACAATGTCAACAGGCAAACCGTTTACTATAAACAAATTGTGTGGACTATATACTTCAGCTTACTACTTATTTACACCTATGTCACGTTTATAACTACTCAAATGTATATCAAAAAGTAATCTTTGTCAACTGCATTTTGACAATGATCAGAGACAATCATTGAAATGCTGAAATTCAGGAATAATAAAGTACGCAACTGTACCGGCTTTTACTTTTAGATAAATTATATAACAAAACCCAGTTACAGTTGCTAAAAATTAACTTGATAAAACGCTAAGAAACTTGCCGGAATTTGGATTCAATGTTACAGACGGTTCCTCAGAAACAACATCGAAGGAAAGCGGAGACGTCAAACTAAGAAGAAACTCTATTCCGGAAACTTCGATGCAAATTTGGTTCATTCGAAACCGACCTACTTTTTCAACCTAGAAATCAAATTTCAAATTAAAACTTGAAGTTCAATTTCCAAAGGAACAACTTTTGTAATCAGGAAGCCAGAGAAACGAAGCCAGAAGCGGAAATAGGAAGCAATTTACACAACTGTATGAAACTTTTGGTCTCATGTTATTATTATTATTATTATTATTATTATTATTATTAAAAATCTTTATTCAAAATGATACAATAAGCCTTCTATTTGCAGTGTGTAAGTACAAAAATGTTAAATAAATCCGTACATTATGTACATTAAATAAATTTTTAGATTAAATTCTTCACAGTACTTCCAATTTATACATACATAAATAATCTTATGTTGATATCATTCTTATATAAACAGTATGCCAGCATAATAAGTTTAAGATCATTTTGGGTAAGTTCTTTTACAATATCTATGTATATTTTAATTACATTAGTGTCTCTCTTTCTGTAAATGGTCTGAATATCATTATTTTCTAAGCTGCTTTCGAGATTTACCCTTATATCTTTTCTAACCAATGGTAACGGACAATGAAAAATTAAAAGCTCTGGAGTTTGACTGCCCAAATCGCAAACACGCAGATCTGCACGTATTATTGCTATCCTGTATTCAAATGATTTGCAACCTCTTCTAAGTAGATAAGCTAACGCACTTGTTTCTATAAATCTGTCATATTTACTGACTGGTATATCTAATGGTGTTGTAAATACAGGAATTAACTCTCGTGGATTACCGGTCAACTGGTTTACATGTTGTATTTTTCTACTCCATAAAGTTTTGATCCACTTCATTTTTATTATATTTGACATTTGTATTCGAAAGTCTGTATTTTTGAATCTAGCCAGGATGTAGCGGCATACAATTACGTTGGCAAAGCAGTGGTTTTAGCTAAAGTAACGATCTTTAATCCTTTATATTTAAAACAGAATTTTTTGATTTTATGCCATTTATTCCAAGCTCTCTGTCACGTAGTAGTTACGTGCGCCTCAAATTTAAGTTCATTATCAACATTTACTCCTCATACATTAGTTCTATTCACATATTTAATTGGTTCATTTCCAAACATTAGATTTGGGGGGGTTGGCTCGTATTTTAACTTCAATGAGTTTTTGCACATTATGGCTTCTGTTTTATTCTCGGCGCAGTTAATATTTGTCCACTTCATTTTTATTATATTTCAAGTTTAATGTCTCGTGTTAAACACTAACAAAAACACAAAACTTAAGCTGAATGTGTTTGCAAGCGCTTACTTGTGTCTTAACAACTACAACATTTGTACCATGATGCAGGAGAGCATCAGATTTAGACAGACCGTGTGAAAAATCATCCTTTACAAGTCCTTCGCTACGTAGAGACAATGACGGATGGCTATCCATGCGCTCCAGAACCGCACGCGTATTGCGGCAAATCACGTGAACGATGCCAGTGGTTTTGTCTGTCGCCTCCTGAAAACAAAACGGAAAATTTTGAAAAACGTTTCACACCTTTTGCATTGAACCACAGTGATTTTAGCATTAGCTTAGTCAGGCTTTTCGTTAAGTCAAAAACTGCTTGTCACACTAGGTGAGTTTCAGGGCAAAAATTAGCAATAATAATGCCCTGTTAACCAGAATAGTAATATCATGGATAGACTATCAGAGTGAGTAATACATAGATCGCAAGCGGCATTTAGCCCCGCCCACCTTGATCACGTGGCACACGTTCTCACAAACACTCACTCGCTGCAAGTCACTATAGTATATAAACAAGCGCGAAAAACATGAAGAACGGATGTATTTTAAGAGATTGATCAGCAATTCCAGGAAATTGTGCTACAAACCAAACTATAAGAACTTGTCTAGTAAATCCTTACAAAGAAGACTTAATTATCATATGCAATGATATGAGCAATATAACCAAGATTTATTACGAAGTTTCCAACATAGTTACAATAAAAGCGCTAGTTATAATAAAAGTTACAAGAAAGTTGTAAAATAACAAATATGAAACGGTGTGTTAACTTTGCTTTACATGTTGTGTTTTAAAACAAAATTTTTATAACACTTTTACTTGCACCAAAAACAAATTATTGTCGTACCTTGAACCTAATTCTAGCATAAACACAGAAAAGTCAAATAAAAATCAAGTAAGTTAGCCCAGCTGAACTATTTAACTATACTACTGTACGTTCAGACAGTCAAACTCAACCAACAAAATCCTATTTTTTGCTGTAGAGTATCTGGGATATCTTGTTGCAGAGCGTTAAGTCCTGATTTAGCAGGATTTCTACAAGCAGCCGGCAGTAATAAATAATAGTACAGTGTAATAATAAAATATTAGAAAACTTCTCTTTGAGACGACTTTTATTGTTTTTTAATGGGTTGAGCTGTTCACGTAGCCTCCCACATGCTCTGACCCAAAAGTGACACTTGACTTTTTTGGGTTGGGGAAACTTATAAATTGAACTCCTCCTGCTAATCTTTCTGGATAGCGAACATCCACATTACACATTACCCTTCACCATTCTTCACTACTGTTAACGAATTTTAGCTGCACAAGGTTTTTTATGGCAAGAAAAAGCAAAAATAATCATGAACACATGATTTAGGTGTAGATTTCGTATAAACAAGTAAGTAAGTAAAAAATTTATTTGTCTCTGAATGTTACAAACTAAATATAAAGAAAAGCTAAAAACTATAAAAAGGACGAAAAAGAGACGGGGTAGCGAAAAGACCAAGGGTCATCAAGTCAACCACCCCTATCCAAACTGAAGAAAATTAAGTGGCCTGTCAAGTAAGGTATGCACAAATGAAAATAATCAGCAACTTAACAAAATAAAAAAAATAGATGACACAACAAGTTCAAATGAGTTTAAATTTAGAAACAGTAAATAAATTAGGCAATGAGAACAGACAAAATTGAAATCAGCAAACAAAATGGAAAATTTAAACTCAACAAAAACCTTTAGCTTTAAGTGCAAATGTGGCTGGGCATGTGAACAAAGCCTTCAGTAATCCCAAGCACCAACAATCAAAGAACAGTAAGTGCTAAATGAAAGCGCCTCATTGGTCATTGAGAGGTGGAACCCCCGGTGGTTGATTGACGTTCTGCGATCTATGTGTTGCAAAAGGAAAAGCAGCCGACTGAAGAAAAATAGTTAAACAAATACAGGACTGATACCTGTAACCGCAGCTTCGCTCTTGGTTTGCTGTGAAGTGAATGCAGCCATGATCTGCTCGTTGGCGAAGCATCGCCGATGCTGCGAATACTCGACTGACTAGCCGAACGTGAACTATGCCTGAAACTCTCATCCGATTGGCTGTTGCTACGATCGTGAAACGAGTGATGCAACGAGCACGACACGTTGCAAGCGACATCTTTTGGTAAAAAACTCGTGACGTGAAACTCTGCCGCAACCGAGTCACCCAGCACTGCCCGAGCAGTAGTAAGAATGTTGATACGATCAAGATGGAAAACCCAGTCAGCACTCATCTTAACTGGAACCTCTAAAACATAGAAAAGGCTTATTGTTAAGGACAGTATATTTTCTCCTTTAACCCTTTCAGTTCCAAATTATTTTTTTAATAAGAAAAATTTTTTTGGCTCGGTACTTTCGTTCAGTATGTCCATCTTGTTTACACATAATAATAATTTTTTTCTACCTGTGAGCTCGTGCTAAATATAGCCTGTATCCCACGGGATACATTGGAATTCAATGGAAGCATAAAATGTGCTTCATTTTGCAACTGCTGATAATTTAAGACATTTAGTATGCATGCTATGCTGATCTGTACGAAGTCGTCTCTAAAGTACTGTACCTTGAGCAGTTTTTATGCTATGTAGATTTTCTAGTTTGCCATTTTATCACCATTTTTAGTCTATTGTTATTGGCTTAAATCAAAATAACTATTAACAGATCAAATGACTGTCAGGTTTAAAATTTTATTAATTTCAAAGCAGAAAATATTCTCGTATCCCACGGGATACAACGGGTATGAAAGGGTTAATTTTAGTATATACATATAGTTTCATTAAATGCTTTGCCGCTGCTTGTATTCGATAGCCCGTTTTTTTTGTATATTTGTTTATATTGTTTAGAATAGTATGTTTTCTTGTTTGTTCGATCTTTCCAATCTTAACACAGATTTTTGGCTGCAGCATTGTGTGTGCAGTTTCCTTATTAGATTCAGGATGTATTCTTGCTATGTTTTCTAGCATTTTAGTCGGCATGCCAACCATTTTCAAAATCAGAATCGTTCTTTAACAAAAACACTTTGTAGAGAAGCCAAGGAAAAATTAGAGCATTTAAACCAGCTGTATTATTAGTAAGTAAGTAAGTAAGTAAGTAAGTAAGTAAGTAAGTAAGTAAGTAAGTAAGTAAGTAAGTAAGTAAGTAAGTAAGTAAGTAATTTTTTATTTTTCTCCATAAATTTACAATGATTTGACAATAAAATACACAAAAATACAAACGAACATGGGAAAAAGGGTGGCGAAAAACCAAAGGTTATCGAGTCAACCACCCTTCTCAGAAAGACAGTAAACAAAAAGACGATAATGACAGCAGCTAAAGACAGACACAACTATTAAAAAATACATAAACGTCCATAAATACAAAAAACAAAAATACAACAACAGCAAAAAAAACAAAAACCAAAAACAATTACTCACTAATTTATCTAGTTCTCATTAAGAGCTGTGCAAATAAAAAACTTCACATTAAAAGCAATTATAACACAATATTAATTTTACCAGAAATGTTCATGGAAGCTGACATCATTTCATCGAAATATTGTTGCCTGGTGGCTGAATCCAGTGCTTGACTGCTGGCAATGTGTGCGCAGGTCTTAACGTACCTAAAAAACAGCAAGATCTGCAAGACTTATGCACAAACCATTATAAATATAATGATTTTATGCAACTTTTATACAAAAAGCAACAACTTTTAAACTCTCTCTCTTTTGTGTCAGGGGTGACTAGATGCTCTAACGTGATCATTTATAATGCGATCATATAAATTGAAAATAAACGAACTATATATATAACTAACATTACTTATGTAAACTAAATACTATATGTGTATGCAACTATTTTAAATTTGTGTTTATGTTTATTCATGTTGCACCCATTGGGTTTATACAAAAAGGTTCGATGTTGCATCTTCGGTTTCATTTGTGAAATTTTGTTTTTGATAATGTCGTATAGGTTTTTTATAGCGCTGTAAATGTATCTTTATAATCGGTATGTGCATTGTGTGATTTGAAACTGTGATTACCCAATAAATATAATCATTTAGATTATAGGGAGCCTTTGCACTGACTTCCGAAACTAATTGCATTGATACTTTTCTAAACCTATTAGTTGAATAAAAGTCATGCATATGCTATTCCTACCTGGCGAGTAATTTAGGAACTAATCATACCAAAGTAGATGCTCAAACAAACTTTTTAGTTACACTGCTTTCTATTGCTCACACTCACGTGCATATGCTGTTCCCACCTGGTGAGTAATTTAGGAACTAATCATACCAAAGTAGATACACAAACAAACTTTTTAGTTACAGCGCTTTCTAATGCTACCACTCATCAATAAACACGTCAATTTCTATTCGTATAACTGTAGTTAAACCACCAATATTCTCTAGTTATTACAAAATAAACATGCCAGAAATAGCTGTAAGTATCACATCTCACTTGACTACAATCACATTCAAGCATTTTGTCCACATAAAGCCAGACATGGATCAATTTGAAAGCGAACAGGGCAGACGTCTCTAAAAGTGAGATAGTCACACCAGGTACACAGGTAGCTTACTTGGTGCACAGGTAGCTTACTAGGTATACAGGTAGCTTACTAGGTACACAGGTAGCTTACTTGGTGCACAGGTAGCTTACTAGGTATACAGGTAGCTTACTAGGTACACAGGTAGCTTACTTGGTACACAGGTAGCTTACTTGGTACACAGGTAGCCTACTTGGTACACAAGTAGCTTACTTGATACACAGGTAGCTTACTAAGTACACAGGTAGCTTGGTTGGTACACAGGTAGCTTACTTGGTGCACAGGTAGCTTACTAGGTACACAGGTAGCTTACTTGGTACACAGGTAGCCTACTTGGTACACAGGTAGCTTACTTGATACACAGGTAGCTTACTAAGTACACAGGTAGCTTATTTGGTACATAGGTAGCTTACTAAGTACACAAGTAGCTTATTTGGTACATAGGTAGCTTATTAAGTACACAGGTAGCTTACTAGCTACACAGGTAGCCTACTTGGTACACAGGTAGCTTACTAAGTACACAGGTAGCTTACTTGGTACACAGGTAGCTTACTAAGTACCAAGGTAGCTTACTTGGTACACAGGTAGCTTACTAAGTACACAGGTAGCTTACTTGGTACACAGGTAGCTTACTAAGTACACAGGTAGCTTACTTGGTACACAGGTAGCTTACTAAGTACCAAGGTAGCTTACTTGGTACACAGGTAGCTTACTAAGTACACAGGTAGCTTACTTGGTCACATTTTCCTGTTTTTTCTGGCACTCAGCCAACTGCATTCTAGTCTTTGCAACCATCCACTCCCATCCTTCTTTCTTGTACATTTTTAGAGAGTCCTGGAGAAAGCTTTCAGCTGTGTACAATTCAGCGGCTTTCCTGGAAATAATTTTCACAAACGTCAGTTATTATTTTATAATCAGTTGTGTTGTCTGACAACGTAACAATGGAACAGCACGCATGCTCATTCCTGTCCACGAGCTTGCCTGCTTAATTGCAAAGCCTGGGCAAGTCAAAAACTCCAAAACATTAGCTGACATTTTCAGACTAAAAACACCAATTAAATGCTTCTACTGGTCAAAACCCTAAATGCAGCAGCTCTGAGTTAAGTGTTTTATGATTAGGCCAAACCAATCTCATAAAAGAATCAGTGTTGCTTAACTTGTTCACAGGCTCCTGCTACCTTCTTTCATTGAAAACTGCAAAAAAACCAGTATCTATGTTAAAGAAAAAATATCTATGTATTTGAAATGAACATGCTTGTATGATTCACTAATCTTGTGAGTGGAGCGCAGTACACAGCACAGTACACAACACAGTACCCAGCACAGAACACAGTACAGTACACAGCACAGTACAGTACACAGCACAGTACACAACACAGTACCCAGCACAGCACACAGTACAGTACACAGCATAGTACACAGCACAGTACAGTACACAGCACAGTACAGTACATAGCATAGCACACAGTACAGTACACAGCATAGTATACTGTACAGTACACAGCACCATACACAACACAGTACACAGTACAGTACACAGTACCCAGCACAGTACACAGTACAGTACACAACACAGTACAGTACACAGCACAGTACACAACACAGTACCCAGCACAGTACAGCACACAGTACAGTACACAGCATAGTACACAGCACAGTACAGTACACAGCACAGTACAGTACACAGCATAGCACACAGTACAGTACACAGCATAGTATACAGTACAGTACACAGCACCGTACACAACACAGTACACAGTACAGTACACAGCACAGCACAGTACAGTACAGCCTCCACTTACAACATAAAATTGCTTCGAAATTTAACATGAATCTGATACCAAAAATCAGGTGCGAATGTAAGCAGGTGAACACTAGACTTGTTTGATCAGAACAAGACTGCTTTATAGAAAAATAATTCTAGGGCCATGGACCGCCTACACAGAACAACTCAAACTAGTTTTATTAGTAAAATATATACAAGACCATTAACTGTAAATGCTTAAAGTTATGAAACAATAAGACTTTTCGTAAAAATCCTTACATGTAAAATACAGCCAAGTCATTTCCAATTAGTCGTGCAGTCCGTAACCGACCAATGTGCTTGAACGTGCCCATGGCTAATTCAGACAACTCCTGACATGCATTAGATAAAAGAAAATTTAATAAACATTGCAGAAAACCAATGCTAATGTAGGAAATTCTTAAGCACACTGTCTAATAAACATTTTTTCCTAAGCAAATACATAAAATATTTTAAGTTGATTTTTTTCTTGTGAAAATGACAATCGGGCCCACAGAAGGAAATGATCAACCATTAAAACATGAGCTTGCCTCATTGGGGCTGGAACTACAAACTTAAACTTGAACTAAGATTATAAGACTCAGTTTTCACTTAGAGCTAATCTGTCAGTTTAAATTATAACATGTATATTAGTGTATATTACTCATGTGACACATCCTTAATTTCGCCTTTTAGTAATTATACATTCAAGCTGTCTGGCACTCAAATGTAGGAGTTAACTAGAAGAGGATCAGTTCCCACACTGGAGCTTTTGTGATACAATTATCAGTGGCGGATTTAGGGGCGGGACCCAAGGGGCCTGGGACCCCTTTCATAGTAGCAATTACAGCACACCAAGTGAATATTTTCTCTAGATTATAAGCCTTAGAACGTTTAGTGGTAGCTTTTAATGACTTATATCGAGTAGAAAGTTCTGCATTAATGATTTCAGTGTAAAAAACATTTGTGCCCATTAAACGATAATTGAAGTTTTAGGCAAAGATGTCGCTGTGCGCACTTATATGTTACACTAGGGTGTATACTAGTATATTGGTGTGTAATGAAGAGTCAAAAGTTTGAAGTGACATAATGAGTTTTAAACAATTGAATTTGCTGAGGAAATAGTAAGAAAAATGGTCTAAAATGCAATAAAATGCATCGGTAGCCGGGGTTCCCCAGGTTCTTTTGTTTGGCCCACCCTTTTTCTACAGCCTGTATCCGCCGCTATAAACCAATATAAATGTAGAAAGTCAAAAGGGTTACATTACATCTATATATGAAATTCTACAGATATGTTGTCACAACAAAATGACTGCACAGAAAATACTCACCAAATAATGTTTCCGGAACAACTCCTTTGACGACAAAGCTTCTCTCAGCTTGTCCATTGGCCCTGGTTGATCCGAATCTTAAAAACAAAAAGTAGAAATATTTTCTCACATGATGACACTATTATAATCCAGATTTCACTATTTTTAACACAATGGAGCACAATAACATCTCAGTCTTGGCAGGGCCTATTTCAAGGGGGGGAAGTGGGGATACTTCCCCGGGGCCTCACACTCCAGGGGGGCCTCGCGCCAAGGTAACATTATTTTTTTGCTTTATGCGAACAAACTGTATAACTCCATATTTTCTCTTCGAAAATGCTTCTCCGGCGTTCTAGCAGTTCAAAAATTTTCTGGGCGCCAACCATGGTGGCAACCCCCCCCCCCAGAGGGGGCCTCACACACCCCACTTCCCCGGGCCTCGCTTAGGCTGAAATAGGCCCTGAGTCTTGGCTATAGCCCTTTCAGTAGCGTTGGGTATTGCATACGATTTCAGTAGTGTGATATACTGTGTGATACACATTGCTGTAATGCAATACTAATTGCAATATATTGTTGTTTTGAGGTTAATTGAAAACCGCTATATACCATACTAAAGTAAATTGGACATATATCCGTCAACATATTAGACTACATGCAAATTAAATTTGGAGACGCTGAATTAAGTGATTGAGTGGCGCTACTATGTTCAATACTAATATATGTATAAAAAAGGAATCGGTTTTATCAGATTAACGAGTATTTTACAAGTCTGTCAATATGCCAAACAATATGAAAAGTGGAACAACGAGGATTTCCAAAACAATAATAGCAAAGTAACACTGTTTTCGGGTGTTATATAATAATAATAATAAAAACAATAATAAATTTTGACCAAATAAATATTTATTATTTAATAATAAATATTAAATAATATAGTCCTATAAAAGCCCATGGAACCCATAACTTTAACTAGTTATTCAGTGCCACTATATTATAACACATATAATGAAATTTGACAATCGAAATTTTTTTCGCAAATGTCGCATATGTATTACAAGATTTGTATCACCTGTATAAGCAACACTTATATAAGCACATAAGACTATACACTAATAGTTCGGTGGCTAATTACTAATTAGTTTAATTATGAAAGTGCCTTTAATTAGGCTCACAAGATACTTCTGAAAAAACATCTATTGCAGTATGAACCAGTAGAGAAAAAACAGTATCATGATACATTGTCCACGTGCAATTTCAGATCTATAGTATTAATGGCTAAATGATGTCACAGTGAGGAAACAAAGTGGAATCAATTAAAAAACCCATCAAGTTGATTTTTATTATTTTTAGCTTTCACTCTAGAAACTCCAAATGAACAAACAGCCAGCGACTTGTACTCACTTCCATGCTGTTTCTTTCCCATTCCGGATAATAGATCGACAACCATGTTTAGCTGTACGGACGATGGCTCCGTATCTGGCATCAGACCACAAAGAACACCAACATCATGAAGCTGAAAGACAATTTGAAATATTTAAAATAAGTTAAAAATTAATGTAAACACCGAGTTGGCCAGAAAATAAGTCTAACTTAATGCTGCATATGTACCTGTATAGTATAAGTGTAACTAATGCTGCATATGTAACTGTATAGTATAAGTGTAACATAATGCTGCATATGTAACTGTGTAGTATAAGTGTAACTTACTGCTGCATATGTAACTGCGTAATATAAGTGTAACTTAATGCTGCATATGTAACTGCGTAATATAAGTGTAACTTAATGCTGCATATGTAACTGTGTAGTATAAGTGTAACTTAATGCTGCGTATGTAACTGTGCAGTACAAGTATAACTTAATGCTGCATATGTAACTGTGCAGTACAAGTATAACTTAATGCTGCATATGTAACTGTGCAGTAAAAGTGTAACTTAATGCTGCATATGTAACTATGCAGTACAAGTGTAACTAATGCTGCATATGTAACTACGTAGTACAAGTGTAACTTAATGCTGCATATGTAACTGTGCAGTACAAGTGTAACTTAATGCTGCATATGTAACTGTGTAGTACAAGTGTAACTTAATGCTGCATATGTAACTGTGTAGTACAAGTGTAACTTAATGCTGCATATGTAACTGTGTAGTACTAGTGTAACTTAATGCTGCATATGTAACTGTGTAGTACAAGTGTAACTTAATGCTGCATATGTAACTGTGTAGTACAAGTGTAACTTAATGCTGCATATGTAACTGTGTAGTACAAGTGTAACTTAATGCTGCATATGTAACTGTGTAGTACTAGTGTAACTTAATGCTGCATATGTAACTGTGTAGTACAAGTGTAACTTACTGCTGCATATGTAACTGTGTAGTACTAGTGTAACTTAATGCTGCATATGTAACTGTGTAGTACAAGTGTAACTTAATGCTGCATATGTAACTGTGTAGTACAAGTGTAACTTAATGCTGCATATGTAACTGTGTAGTACTAGTGTAACTTAATGCTGCATATGTAACTGTGTAGTACAAGTGTAACTTAATGCTGCATATGTAACTGTGTAGTACAAGTGTAACTTAATGCTGCATATGTAACTGTGTAGTACAAGTGTAACTTAATGCTGCATATGTAACTGTGTAGTACTAGTGTAACTTAATGCTGCATATGTAACTGTGTAGTACAAGTGTAACTTAATGCTGCATATGTAACTGTGTAGTACTAGTGTAACTTAATGCTGCATATGTAACTGTGTAGTACAAGTGTAACTTAATGCTGCATATGTAACTGTGCAGTACAAGTGTAACTTAATGCTGCATATGTAACTGTGCAGTACAAGTGTAACTTAATGCTGCATAGTACATGACTTATAGCCTTATTTCTTACCATTTAAAACAAAGTAAATTAATTTCAGAATTTTAGAGGCAAAAAAAACATTTTATTTTTTAGAAAAAGCATGAAACTAAGTGGTACACAGTATTAACATCATTTTCATATTTATGTAGTACAACATTTGTAGTTTTTGCAATGTTCCTATTTTTTCATGAGCGACAGAATCAAATAAATACTGAAAATATTTGAGGTGTTGTTTGATATACCTTTGCTCTTGCGTAGTTTCGCAGACTAGCTGTGTATAATGCGTAACCCGTAACTTGCTCCGGTCGTTTTACTTTATCACAAGCATCTAACACCTCCAGGCAAGTGAGAAACACCCAGCAAGATACTGAACCAGGAGGTAAGTTTATCTAAAAAAACCACAGCAGTTAACCTCAAATATAAGGCACTCGCTTATAAGGGGCCACGAACTCCAGGTCCCGCATAAAAGAAACCCAGGTAAATTACGTCTCATATAAGGGACCTATGATCAAAGCAAAAGTGATCAATTTTTAACCTCAATTTTTCTCAAACTCAGCCTTCAAACAGCTCGGCTTCTATGGTCACATACATCTTACATCACTGAAGGAGCTTCCTACATACCGCCTGCACTAAATGTTTAGCAATAATCCATAAAAATATGGGTAAAAGTACAGGTCTAGATACGTGCTCGGTCGGACTCAGCTTCGGCTATAAGAAACGGTTTTTTCAACTCAACTTCGGCTATAAGAGACGGTTTTTTCAACTCAACTTTGGCTATAAGAGACGGTTTTTTCCGGTCCGGAGGTGACCCTTATATCTGAGGTTGACTATATAACCAAAAAAGTCTACAAACGTAAGAAAACTCGACCACTTCTGCAAGCATAACAAAAACTTGTCGGGCAAGTACACACTAAGTGTAAGGCTTGTATGGTACATGAAAAAAAGGCAGTGAGTTCAAGAATTAATAGGCAGACTGACCAAACTTGAGAAAAGCTTGTGGGAGGATAACGGAATCATGGAAGTTTTGAAATTCGTAATTGTACTTCCTATAGTACTCGTTAAGAAACAAGGAACGATCTTAAATTAAACAAAAACAGTTACAGGTCTTGCCAATGTGGTCTACAAAAAAGCTATGCTTCAAATATACAATGACACAATAAACAAGTACCTTGTACTTCAGATACTGTGTATTTCAGGGTTCAGAATCATAATCCTAACGGTTCATTACACTGCGACCTGGAATCCACCATTCAATGCGGTTTACTCAATAGTGATTTTGTAGTAAAGCCAAAAGCTAGTTTATTATTAAGAATAACTCTTGTAAAATCAGACACTGAAACCCCAGAGGCAGCATACTGATGACAACAATTAACTGGTACACATCTTCCGCCAATGAGATAACAGCAAGGATCGGTATGATGAATGAAACCGCCTAGAGGAAGTATTGAACCCAGTCTCTCACGAACTACTCATTGATAAGTCACATTGCTGCTTAACTTTGTTCGCAAAGCATACGCCATGACCACTCGGCTATTCAGCTCACCCCGTGTAACGGAGTACTTAAAATATTAAGCCAATTTTATCAGTTTTCTTGCCTGACATGAATATACACACAATAGCAAATTCTTACCTCGAGCAATTGGAGTTCATGAACGCAATTGTGCATGAATGGAAGTGAACGTTGAGCAAGTTCAGACACGCGGTTCAATAACAACAATAAGCTACATTGACGAAAAAACAAATAATTTCTGTAATCCAGTAGGGATGACTCGGCTTTACGAATCAACTCCCTTTTTGCGTCGTTTACTTCCGGACACAGAGAGAGGCCATCCCAGCATACACAGGGCCTCATAAAACTCGTCATCCATTCGCTTCTTATCAAAAAATCGATTACGATTAATTAATTAATTAATTAATTAGGAGTACGAAATTAATCAGAGACTTTCAATGAGTAACTAAATAAAATGAAACAAAATATTCACTCATCTTTGGCATCAAATCGTGAGTTACACAGAAAATTTGTCAACATGTCATCACTGTTTTCAACACATTGAAACTTTAATGACAGGTATTTAAAACTAGGACGCTAATACTGAAGCCAGATGTCACCACCTTACAAGTTAGTACAGGCTGTTTTGGTTATTTAACAAACAAAAATCCTTAACATTTGCTTTATTATTTAGATATAACCGAATGGATGACGAGTTTTATGAGGCCCTGTGTATGCTGGGATGGCCTCTCTCTGTGTCCGGAAGTAAACGACGCAAAAAGGGAGTTGATTCGTAAAGCCGAGTCATCCCTACTGGATTACAGAAATTATTTGTTTTTTCGTCAATGTAGCTTATTGTTGTTATTGAACCGCGTGTCTGAACTTGCTCAACGTTCACTTCCATTCATGCACAATTGCGTTCATGAACTCCAATTGCTCGAGGTAAGAATTTGCTATTGTGTGTATATTCATGTCAGGCAAGAAAACTGATAAAATTGGCTTAATATTTTAAGTACTCCGTTACACGGGGTGAGCTGAATAGCCGAGTGGTCATGGCGTATGCTTTGCGAACAAAGTTAAGCAGCAATGTGACTTATCAATGAGTAGTTCGTGAGAGACTGGGTTCAATACTTCCTCTAGGCGGTTTCATTCATCATACCGATCCTTGCTGTTATCTCATTGGCGGAAGATGTGTACCAGTTAATTGTTGTCATCAGTATGCTGCCTCTGGGGTTTCAGTGTCTGATTTTACAAGAGTTATTCTTAATAATAAACTAGCTTTTGGCTTTACTACAAAATCACTATTGAGTAAACCGCATTGAATGGTGGATTCCAGGTCGCAGTGTAATGAACCGTTAGGATTATGATTCTGAACCCTGAAATACACAGTATCTGAAGTACAAGGTACTTGTTTATTGTGTCATTGTATATTTGAAGCATAGCTTTTTTGTAGACCACATTGGCAAGACCTGTAACTGTTTTTGTTTAATTTAAGATCGTTCCTTGTTTCTTAACGAGTACTATAGGAAGTACAATTACGAATTTCAAAACTTCCATGATTCCGTTATCCTCCCACAAGCTTTTCTCAAGTTTGGTCAGTCTGCCTATTAATTCTTGAACTCACTGCCTTTTTTTCATGTACCATACAAGCCTTACACTTAGTGTGTACTTGCCCGACAAGTTTTTGTTATGCTTGCAGAAGTGGTCGAGTTTTCTTACGTTTGTA
>JAQGDQ010001683.1:0-29685 GCA_030141605.1 Tubiluchus corallicola
TACATTAAACGTACAGTAAACAGTAAAGCGTGAATTACTGTTTGTAGACTGCTATATATGCCACACCAAACAGACACAGTAAAGCATGAATTACTGTTTATAGACTTGCTATATATGTGGCACCAAACAGACACAGTAAAGCATGAATTACTGTTTGTAGACTTGCTATATATGCGGCACCAAACAGACACAGTAAAGCATGAATTACTGTTTGTAGGCTGCTACATATGCTGCAGCAAACAGACACAGTAAAGCATGAATTACTGTTTGTAGACTGCTATATATGCAGCACCAAACAGACACAGTAAAGCATGAATTACTGTTTGTAGAATTCTGTACGGTAAATTAAGCAAGAAGCAACTAAACAATGCTACCAAACTGACACTGAAAACACTTGCATAATTCTGAGCACCATCAGCTATTACAAACAGGTGCCAGTCTACAACAAATTACACAGTAAATAAATGGGCACCTAGATGGGTGAACTCTCGCATTAAGCAACACGAACAAAAAAGAAACATCACAATCGTGTTTGTGTTTGCAGCCTGTAAAGCTAAGGGTGTAAAAATGAATTTTACAAAGTCGTGACGTCACTAGATTTATTTCAAGTCAAATTTCTTTCACAAAGCGTATCAACTAGGTAAAAGGACGAAACTACACTCTTTCCATGCTATCTGTCCAAGCTTGAACAGCCTGCTACACTGATAAGCGTAGTTACTCGGTAACAATGAAATGTATTCAATTTCAGTGGAAATGCGGATAACTATTGTCGTCAGCTCCATAATCCGCACGGAAAACGTTCACACGACATCCAGTTTCAAACTATTTTGTTGTGTGAAATTTTTATCTCTGACGTTCTTTGCTAGGACAAAACGTTTTGCCGCAAGAGCACGGGCATAAACACCTGACAGTACGTGATGATATGTCGCTTAGGAAAAAATAAGAAATTGGCAAAACCAGTTCACACGCACCATTTCAGCTTAAACGAACGCTCTTAATTTGGCCACAAAACTGTCGAAAAAAGTTTTGGTTCTCACAAATACGAAGTAGAAAGCGCAAAATGAGTAAACTTGATCGGTTCGTTTCCATTCGGAGCAGCTGTGGCTTGTAAAAATGGCTGGTCCACCTTTCCAAGTTGAAGAAAAAACTTGCAGCTGTTCACGACATAAGAAAACTGTGATATGTTAAATACTCAATGTTTTTAGCCAAAAGTCACTCATTCGGTGACCACCGAATGAGTCATTTTGGCTAAAAACAGCGAGTATTTGAAGATTTGGTGACCAATGAATGAGTGATTTTTGGACTAAAAACATCGAGTATTTGAAGATTTGGTGATCACCGAATGAGTGATTTTTGGCTAAAAACATTGAGTATTTAACATATCACAGTTTTCTTATGTCGTGAACAGCTGCAAGTTTTTTCTTCAACTTGGAAAGGTGGACCAGCCATTTTTACAAGCCACAGCTGCTCCGAATGGAAACGAACCGATCAAGTTTACTCATTTTGCGCTTTCTACTTCGTATTTGTGAGAACCAAAACTTTTTTCAACATTTTTGTGGCCAAATTAAGAGCGTTCGTTTAAGCTGAAATGGTGCGTGTGAACTGGTTTTGCCAATTTCTTATTTCTTTCCTAAGCGACATATCATCACGTACTGTCAGGTGTTTATGCCCGTGCTCTTGCGGCAAAACGTTTTGTCCTAGCAAAGAACGTCAGAGATAAAAATTTCACACAACAAAATAGTATGAAACTGGATGTCGTGTGAACGTTTTCCGTGCGGATTATGGAGCTGACGACAATAGTTATCCGCATTTCCACTGAAATTGAATACATTTCATTGTTACCGAGTAACTACGCTTATCAGTGTAGCAGGCTGTTCAAGCTTGGACAGATAGCATGGAAAGAGTGTAGTTTCGTCCTTTTACCTAGTTGATACGCTTTGTGAAAGAAACTTGACTTGAAATAAATCTAGTGACGTCACGGCTTTGTAAAATTCATTTTTGCACCCTTAGCTTTACAGGCTGCAAACACAAACACGATTGTGATGTTTCTTTTTTGTTCGTGTTGCTTAATGCGAGAGTTCACCCATCTAGGTGCCCATTTATTTACTGTGTAATTTGTTGTAGACTGGCACCTGTTTGTAATAGCTGATGGTGCTCAGAATTATGCAAGTGTTTTCAGTGTCAGTTTGGTAGCATTGTTTAGTTGCTTCTTGCTTAATTTACCGTACAGAATTCTACAAACAGTAATTCATGCTTTACTGTGTCTGTTTGGTGCTGCATATATAGCAGTCTACAAACAGTAATTCATGCTTTACTGTGTCTGTTTGCTGCCGCATATATAGCAGCCTACAAACAGTAATTCATGCTTTACTGTGTCTGTTTGGTGCCGCATATATAGCAAGTCTACAAACAGTAATTCATGCTTTACTGTGTCTGTTTGGTGCCACATATATAGCAAGTCTATAAACAGTAATTCATGCTTTACTGTGTCTGTTTGGTGTGGCATATATAGCAGTCTACAAACAGTAATTCACGCTTTACTGTTTACTGTACGTTTAATGTATTAATGTACGTTTCAAACAAAGTAGGTCCCAGAGTGAATCCTTGTCAAATGCCACAAACAGCATTAGACGTGAAGTTTTTGGATTAGTCGCGATTTGCGATTGCCCATTCAATTCTGTACTTGCTGCGCCATCTCTGATTTATTTATGAAACTACAAACGATTGCCCATTCAATTCTGTACTTGTTGCGCCATCTCTGATTTATTTATGAAACTACAAACGATTGCCCATTCAATTCTGTACTTGTTGCGCCATCTCTGATTTATTTATGAAACTACAAATATTTTTACTTAAATATTTCTTTGTATAAAACTTGTTGTCACACACTAGGTCAGTAGGTTTTTCTTATGTGACATTAAGCAACGGGTTGTCTGTAGAATAATGTTGTTATTATAGATTACTATCATCAATATTACGACACTGTCAGTTTGTGAAATGAGTAGCAACTCATGCTTGAATTGAAGTGCCTTTTCCTTGTGACAACGACAACCCACAAAACTGCCCCGTTATTTTGTGTATCTCGAGTCCGTCCATAACGTAATGTCCATCATGTGTTAGTAGTGATATTACTTTTGTTGACTTAAATTTGTCAGCAATGCCATTTGTGTTTATTGTGTTCATAAGTTGTTTTTAACATCAGAAAGCTATTTCCTACATCAACACTGCAACTATGAACATATTACTCTGCTTCAGTATTGTGACTGTGAAGCATGTTTACTTGTCACTCTACAAGTGTGCTTCAGTATTGTGACTGTGAAGCATGTTTACTTGTCACTCTACAAGTGTGCTTCAGTATTGTGACTGTGAAGCATGTCTGCTTGTCACTCTACAAGTGTGCTTCAGTATTGTGACTGTGAAGCATGTTTACTTGTCACCTATCAAGTCTGCTTCAGTATTGAGACTGTGAAGCATGTCTGCTTGTCACTCTACAAGTGTGCTTCAGTATTGTGACTGTGAAGCATGTTTACTTGTCACTCTACAAGTGTGCTTCAGTATTGTGACTGTGAAGCATGTTTGCCTGTCACTCTACAAGTGTGCTTCAGTATTGTGACTGTGAAGCATGTTTGCCTGTCACTCTACAAGTGTGCTTCAGTATTGTGACTGTGAAGCATGTTTACTTGTCACCTACCAAGTCTGCATCAGTATTGTAACTATGAAGCATGTTTACTTGTCACTCTACAAGTGTGCTTCAGTATTGTGACTGTGAAGCATGTTTACTTGTCACTCTACAAGACCAAACACAACCACTCTACAAGTGTGCTTCAGTATTGTGACTGTGAAGCATGTCTACTTGTCACCTACAAGTGTGCTTCAGTATTGTGACTGTGAAGCATGTTTACTTGTCACTCTACAAGTGTGCTTCAGTATTGTGACTGTGAAGCATGTCTACTTGTCACTCTACAAGTGTGCTTCAGTATTGTGACTGTGAAGCATGTCTACTTGTCACTCTACAAGTGTGCTTCAGTATTGTGACTGTGAAGCATGTTTACTTGTCACTCTACAAGTGTGCTTCAGTATTGTGACTGTGAAGCATGTTTACTTGTCACTCTACAAGTGTGCTTCAATATTGTGACTTAAGAAGCATGTCTACTTGTCACTCTACAAGTGTGCTTCAGTATTGTGACTGTGAAGCATGTTTACTTGTCACTCTACAAGTGTGCTTCAGTATTGTGACTGTGAAGCATGTTTACTTGTCACTCTACAAGTGTGCTTCAATATTGTGACTTAAGAAGCATGTCTACTTGTCACTCTACAAGTGTGCTTCAGTATTGTGACTGTGAAGCATGTTTACTTGTCACCTACCAAGTCTGCATCAGTATTGTGACTGTGAAGCATGTTTACTTGTCACCTACCAAGTCTGCATCAGTATTGTAACTATGAAGCATGTTTACTTGTCACTCTACAAGTGTGCTTCAGTATTGTGACTGTGAAGCATGTTTACTTGTCATTCTACAAGTGTGCTTCAGTATTGTGACTGTGAAGCATGTCTACTTGTCACTCTACAAGTGTGCTTCAGTATTGTGACTGTGAAGCATGCTTACTTGTCACTCTACAAGTGTGCTTCAGTATTGTGACTGTGAAGCATGTCTACTTGTCACCTATCAAGTCTGCATCAGTATTGTGACTGTGAAGCATGTTTACTTGTCACTCTACAAGTGTGCTTCAGTATTGTGACTGTGAAGCATGTCTACTTGTCACCTATCAAGTCTGCTTCAGTATTGTGACTGTGAAGCATGTTTACTTGTCACTCTACAAGTGTGCTTCAGTATTGTGACTGTGAAGCATGTCTACTTGTCACCTGTCAAGTCTGCATCAGTATTGTGACTGTGAAGCATGTTTACTTGTCACTCTACAAGTGTGCTTCAGTATTGTGACAGTGAAGCATGTTTACTTGTCACCTATCAAGTCTGCATCAGTATTGTGACTATGAAGCATGTTTACTTGTCACTCTACAAGTGTGCTTCAGTATTGTGACTGTGAAGCATGTTTACTTGTCACCTATCAAGTCTGCATCAGTATTGTGACTATGAAGCATGTTTACTTGTCACCTATAAAGTCTGCATCAGTATTGTAACTATGAAACACGTTCGCTTGTAACTCGAGATCAGCATTGCGACTATGAACGTGTTCATTCGAGATTAGAATGAAAACAATTTCTGTGCCACGTTTAATCTGCCAAAATGAGTCGTGCGTTGAACGTGTTCATTTGAGATTAGGATTAAAATAATTCTTTGTGCCATTTTTAGTTTGCCAAACCGAGTAGTGCATTCCTTTAAAAAGATGATACTGGGTGTTTCTACTTATCCAACGTTTTTAAACACCTAATGTGATTATAGGTTAACAATGAGACAAAACAGTTAATTAAACCGCAACACAGATTTTGCGTTCAACTGTTACATTGTGCATTAAGTTGCAAGACGTGCATTAAGTTGCAAGACATTGTGCATTAAGTTGCGAGACATTGTGCATTAAGTTGCAAGACATTGTGCATTAAGTTGCGAGACATTGTGCATTAAGTTGCGAGACATTGTGCATTAAGTTGCAAGACATTGTGCATTAAGTTGCGAGACATTGTGCATTAAGTTGCAAGACATTGTGCATTAAGTTGCGAGACATTGTGCATTAAGTTGCAAGACATTGTGCATTAAGTTGCGAGACATTGTGCATTAAGTTGCAAGACATTGTGCATTGTTTTTGCTCACTTTAAATGCAGCTATGACAGTTTATTGAGAAACTTACGTTGATGTTTACAGAATTCAGTATTTATCGCGTGATTTTACTTTTGCAGCCGGTAACCGCATTGCTTTTGACGTTCGATAGTATTATCGTAAAATCGTAATCTTTTAAGAGCGAGATTTTGAGCGTAGCTATACGAAATGTTAAACTCTTGAAGAATCTTTATAATTATTTATGTTGTGAATTTTAAATTTTATCGTAGTTGTTTATGTTATGCATTAGGTAGAATTTTCCCTGGAATTTTCCCCGGGAGGCAAGTCGGTTCAGCGAAAACCCGTTATTCACAAACTTCCAAACGATTCGTTGCACAACTGTTGTTATTGTAGACAGAACTGTTGATACAATTTGAATTCACAACTATTGTTATTGTAGACAGAACCTGGTGATACAATTTGAATTCACAACTATTGTTATTGTAGACAGAACCTGGAGATACAATTTGAATTCACAACTATTGTTAGTGCAGACAGAACTGTTGATACAATTTGAATTCACAACTATTGTTATTGTAGACAAAACCTGGAGATACAATTTGAATTCACAACTATTGTTATTGTAGACAGAACCTGGCGATACACGAAATCAACTTAGATCTCAACAAACTTACTTAAATTCGATTCCAAGTGAATTGCTAGTTTGCCCAAAATAGAATAATGATTTTTGTAGATGTCAAATCCACTGTGGTAATCATAATGCATATCGTAGTGCCATCTATTAGCAACAAGTGGCACTAAATCAACTTAGATCTCAACAAGGTTACTTAATTTTGATTAAAAGTTAAGAAAAAAAGCTAAGATTAAAAGATTAAGAGTTAAGATTAAAAGCTAGGAAAGTTAAGACACCTTGTCGTCGGGTGAACAAAATTTTTGACCGTTTGTGCCAAGACGATGAAACTTTTGATTTTTGTTTAACACTTCTCATCGTTGCCGTTGTCGTCGTTTTACTACAAGCCATTTTGCGGACTAGCAATTAACAGTTTTATATGTATCTTCATTGTTGTACAAACTGTTTATTCTTGTAATGGATTATTATTATTATTATTATTATATTGTTCGCGAATAAACGACTAAGTCTACTGTTAAAATAAATGAGTTTTTGTTGAATTTTTGTACGACTGAGCCGGCCTTGCTCTTTCTTTCTTCTCTCTTTCTTTCCCTCTCTCTCTCTCTCTCTCTCTCTCTCTCTATCTAGCTATCTCTCTCCATCTCTCTTTCTCTCTCTCTCTCTCTCTCTCTCTCTCTCTCTCTCTCTCTCTCTCTCTCTCTCTCTCTCTCTCTCTCTCTCTCTCTCTCTCTCTCTCTCTCTCTCTCTCTCTCTCTCTCTCTCTCTCTCTCTCTCTCTCTCTCTCTCTCTCTCTCTCTCTGTCTCTCTCTCTCTCTCTCTCTCTGTCTCTCCCTCCCTCCCTCCCTATTTTTTGTCTTTATTTTTAATTTTTCTATTTCATTTGGGGCCACTAAATTCACTTCGCTTAGGGCCTCCAATTACCTAAGGCCGGCCCTGGTCACTGAGACAGAAAAACAGAAGGAAAAAAATCAGAAAATTCTGAACAAAATATTTTTATTACAATAATATGCCACTTAATCACAAACATGATAACAATAAGAGACACTGGCATTCAAGTCTGATACATCAAAAGGTCAAAGGTCACAAATGCTGTCATACTGACGAGGAAGCTGTATTTTCATAAATACAAGAAGGTCAAATGTTGCGTGAAATGGTGTTCACACCGTGGACTTCAGCGTACAAAATGTAAAAATTTAAACGCAGTCAATGTAGAAAAAGTGTGTACAGTATTGAAAAAAAGTCTTATTTTTGCAACCACTAATTATTTGGTAAGATTAGTCACGCTTCCTTTTGCAGATTACTCCAGTCACCATGCCACAAAAACATAATCAGACAGACCAATTTATAAAAAAAATGACAAATCGGGTATGTACAGGGTGTTCAAAAAAAAAACAGTGGAGTGCAAATATACCGACATACACTGAAATGTACAAAAGTGACTGGTACACTTACAATTATGCAAATATAATGGTATATTTTAATTTAATTTAATTTAATAATTTAACGACAAATATAATTTAACGTTGTGATGTCAAAATTAATGCAAACTCCATGGTAACACTTCCTAGTCATTTGACTGGCATATTTCTACTGCACTGTTTTCTGTGGGACACCCTGTATCTTTTATTGTTGTTACATGCTTGCATCATCAAGTAGTAAGTTACATTTGTCAAAATGGCGTACGGATACATACGGGTAAACTGTCATGTGCGATTTACTGTCATGTGAGAAAATAGTCCGACAACAAAAGCAGCGGGCGCAATTTCGATATTTGAACACATAACAAAATCATTTTAGCATAACAAACGACACTGGACCAAATTTACATTAGAAAACATGGAGCAATATTATAACGGACGCCCTCCACGCACACCAAGTCACAAAAACGGAGCAGCGGCGGCAACAACAACAACAACAACAACAACAATAATGAAGGATATTTTTTTATATGTACAATCACATTAAATGATGATAACTTGTTATGTACATTGGGCAAAAAACCGAAACACTAATTCGCAAAAACGTTAGTACTTAGTGCATACGGGGTGTCCAAGAAAAACCGACCCCGCTGATACGGGGTGTCCAAGAAAAAGCGACCCCGCAGAATAACAAGTGCATTTTGCAACACGGGTGCTCGGGGGACGCGTATCGTTTCAATTGCAACGAGTGGCTCTTCAACATTGAGGAGAGGTTGGTGTCCACACAGCGCAATTGAAAAGAGGCGCTCAGCATGACACAAATTGCTCTTCTTCAACCGACAGAATTGCACGCAGCAATATATAAGGATTATATGTACACGTTTATTATGAGGTTAGTACCTACGAACTGGTAGGTGTGATCAACACTGTGTTTGTATATTAAATCTTGGAATTTTTGTTCCAGAAAAAGAGAGCGCGGGGGCGGATAGAGAAAGAATGTGACAGAGAGAGAGAGAGTGGGAAGAAAAAGAGAAGTAGGAGAAAGAGAAAGAGAAAGGGGGGGGGAAGGGAATAGAGAAAGAGAGAGGGGGAGAGAGAGAGGGGGGAAGGGGATAGAGACAGAGAGAGAGTAGGAAGAAAAAGAGAAGTAGGAGAGAGAGAGAGGAAGAGAGAGAGAAAGAGGAGACAGAAGAGAAAGAGAGGGGGAGAAAGAAGAGTGTTACGTCTAACTAGAACATTACATCAACCGGCAAATTTTCTTTCTAAAAACAGCTACTTGCGTTCGAGACGGTTTGAGAATGGTACAGCGACGGAAATGAATCCTTTTTTTGCAACTTACGACGAAACTTATTAATGTGCCAATATAACTACAAAGCTGGCCGTTGCGTGCGGCTTCGGCGGCCGTTGCGTGCGGCTACGGCGCTCGGCCGCAATAAGTCTAAATAAATATTGTTCGGATTTGAACACCCTAATCCAAAAGCGCCCGTACCCGGCCCAAAACGTGGAGCCCGTAAAGATTCCGACCATTAAAACAATTTCACAATAATCTATCGCCTTTCCTAAAGCGTTTTCCCAGCTTTAAAAATTTGCTTTATCAAAAAATGTCAAAGTTGAAATTCACTTTTCCATGTTCGTCTAGGGGGGGATAAACAATTAATGTAACAGTCACTAATCACACAATTAATTTCATACATACAGCGCGCAGCATGCAATACTGTGCCGCGGTCCACGATGGTCCACTCTCACGACACCAGGTGGCTTTTGGTGTGAATGGACGACTTCCGGTTGGGGACAGTCTCGGGCGTGGGAATCGTGTCTCCGGTGGGCGTCGGTCCGAGCACGAGTTTCTGGGTCTGGAGGACCGAGCGTCCGGCCTTAGCCATGTTGTAGTCGCCAGAGTCAAAGAAGTTTGGTTTCTGCTGGAAAGAAGAAATAGCGTTCATGACATTTAAGGGCTTAATATAAATGTGTAAAAAACAATGTTTGAACAAAATTCATTATTCAAAAGTAAAGTGAATGCTTAAAGGAATGGATACAAAGCACTTAGCATGTTGCTGTTATAACTTCAATTAGAAAATAAGGAATATATAATCTCTAATTCACATTAAGTAGTCGGGGAAAATAAGGAATATATAATCTCTAATTCACATTAAGTAGTCGGGAAAATAAGGAATATGTAATCTCTAATTCACATTAAGTAGTCGGGAAAATAAGGAATATGTAATCTCTAATTCACTATATAATCTCTAATTCACATTAAGTAGTCGGGAAAATAAGGAATATATAATCTCTAATTCACGTTGAGTAGTCAGGAATTTGATTCAAGTCAGTGGTGGAAACCTTTGAAATGGGAGCGTGAAATGATCGCGATTTTAAAGTGATTTTAGTTAGTTACATCAGGCACTTGCAGTTTTATTAATAAATCCTTTTAACAATTTTGCGAACATTATATACAGTGTTCCCTCGTGGTTCGTTTATCGCGGACTCGCTGTTTCCCCGGATTTCAAAAATATCAACGTAAAATATTTATTACGGTATTTTTGCTGTTTCGCGGATTTTTGCGGTACTCCGTCTAAAGTATTTTTGCACATGCGTAGTACGTATTCTACAGTAATGTATAGATTTGATGAATTTTGCATAAAAAATCACAAAATGTATAAAAATATATTAAAAATATTTATTCTAACATTAAAAGAATATTATAAATCATAAAAAATTACCATTTACAGTAAATAGTGTATTTATTTGGCGAATGAATACACACCAAAAACGAAATGTAGTACTTGTGCCCGCTTGAGATGCTACTTGTCGACGTGAGATTGTGCACAACACACGATTGGTTGATTGATGGAAAGTTTTTTAAAAGGTACATGTACAGTGTGGGAAAAGTTATTAAGGGAATGGGAAAGGGTTAGTGTATAAGAGTGTGGGGAGGGTTTACAAAGACTTCAAATAATGTATAACTACTAAAATGAGTATAGCGTCCCTACTTCGCGGAAATTCACTTATCGCTGGAGGGCCTGGAACGGAACATCCGCGATAAGTGAGGGAACACTGTAATATAGGAAAGAAATTTGCAAACAACTGTTTATAAAGCGTATTTTTTAAAATACATCACCTCTGAATCCATATTTGCATGCGCAGCAGTAAATTACACTTGAAAATTATGACGTAACTGGGAAAATTCCTGACTTTTCGTTGCACAAGGAATACCCATAGCGTGTCAATGTCAAAGCGACACAGAGACTAAATCTACACAGTGTTGACTAAATTCAAGACGAAGGTGAGAAAATGAACAAAACTTACTCCTCGTTACAGAATTCAAAGCGACACAGAGACTAAATCTACACAGTGTTGACTAAATTCAAAATGAAGGTGAGAAAATGAACAAAACTTACTCCTCATTGCAGAATTCAAAGCAACACAGAGACTAAATCTACACAGTGTTGACTAAATTCAAAATGAAGGTGAGAAAATGAACAAAACTTACTCCTCGTTACAGAATTCAAAGCAACGCAGAGACTAAATCTACACAGTGTTGATTAAATTCAAAATGAAGGTGAGAAAATGAACAAAACTTACTCCTCGTTGCAGAATTCAAAGCAACACAGAGACTAAATCTACACAGTGTTGACTAAATTCAAAATGAAGGTGAGAAAATGAACAAAACTTACTCCTCATTGCAGAATTCAAAGCAACACAGAGACTAAATCTACACAGTGTTGACTAAATTCAAGATGAAGGTGAGAAAATGAACAAAACTTACTCCTCATTGCAGAATTCAAAGCAACACAGAGACTAAATCTACACAGTGTTGATTAAATTCAAGATGAAGGTGAGAAAATGAACAAAACTTACTCCTCGTTGCAGAATTCAAAGCAACACAGAGACTAAATCTACACAGTGTTGACTAAATTCAAAATGAAGGTGAGAAAATGAACAAAACTTACTCCTCGTTGCAGAATTCAAAGCGACACAGAGACTAAATCTACACAGTGTTGACTAAATTCAAAATGAAGGTGAGAAAATGAACAAAACTTACTCCTCGTTACAGAATTCAAAGCGACACAGTGTTGACTAAATTCAAAATGAAGGTGAGAAAATGAACAAAACTTACTCCTCGTTACAGAATTCAAAGCAACGCAGAGACTAAATCTACACAGTGTTGACTAAATTCAAAATGAAGGTGAGAAAATGAACAAAACTTACTCCTCGTTGCAGAATTCAAAGCGACACAGAGACTAAATCTACACAGTGTTGACTAAATTCAAAATGAAGGTGAGAAAATGAACAAAACTTACTCCTCATTGCAGAATTCAAAGCGAAGCAGAGACTAAATCTACACAGTGTTGACTAAATTCAAAATGAAGGTGAGAAAATGAACAAAACTTACTCCTCGTTGCAGAATTCAAAGCGACACAGAGACTAAATCTACACAGTGTTGACTAAATTCAAAATGAAGGTGAGAAAATGAACAAAACTTACTCCTCATTGCAGAATTCAAAGCGACACAGAGACTAAATCTACACAGTGTTGACTAAATTCAAAATGAAGGTGAGAAAATGAACAAAACTTACTCCTCGTTGCAGAATTCAAAGCAACGCAGAGACTAAATCTACACAGTGTTGATTAAATTCAAAATGAAGGTGAGAAAATGAACAAAACTTACTCCTCGTTGCAGAATTCAAAGCAACACAGAGACTAAATCTACACAGTGTTGACTAAATTCAAAATGAAGGTGAGAAAATGAACAAAACTTACTCCTCGTTGCAGAATTCAAAGCAACACAGAGACTAAATCTACACAGTGTTGACTAAATTCAAAATGAAGGTGAGAAAATGAACAAAACTTACTCCTCATTGCAGAATTCAAAGCAACACAGAGACTAAATCTACACAGTGTTGATTAAATTCAAGATGAAGGTGAGAAAATGAACAAAACTTACTCCTCGTTGCAGAATTCAAAGCAACACAGAGACTAAATCTACACAGTGTTGACTAAATTCAAAATGAAGGTGAGAAAATGAACAAAACTTACTCCTCATTGCAGAATTCAAAGCGACGCAGAGACTAAATCTACACAGTGTTGACTAAATTCAAAATGAAGGTGAGAAAATGAACAAAACTTACTCCTCATTACAGAATTCAAAGCGACACAGAGACTAAATCTACACAGTGTTGACTAAATTCAAAATGAAGGTGAGAAAATGAACAAAACTTACTCCTCATTGCAGAATTCAAAGCGACACAGAGACTAAATCTACACAGTGTTGATTAAATTCAAGATGAAGGTGAGAAAATGAACAAAACTTACTCCTCGTCGCAGAATTCAAAGCGACACAGAGACTAAATCTACACAGTGTTGACTAAATTCAAAATGAAGGTGAGAAAATGAACAAAACTTACTCCTCATTGCAGAATTCAAAGCAACGCAGAAACTAAATCTACACAGTGTTGACTAAATTCAAGACGAAGGTGAGAAAATGAACAAAACTTACTCCTCATTGCAGAATTCAAAGCGACACAGAGACTAAATCTACACAGTGTTGATTAAATTCAAAATGAAGGTGAGAAAATGAACAAAACTTACTCCTCGTTGCAGAATTCAAAGCAACACAGAGACTAAATCTACACAGTGTTGATTAAATTCAAAATGAAGGTGAGAAAATGAACAAAACTTACTCCTCGTTGCAGAATTCAAAGCAACACAGAGACTAAATCTACACAGTGTTGACTAAATTCAAAATGAAGGTGAGAAAATGAACAAAACTTACTCCTCATTGCAGAATTCAAAGCAACACAGAGACTAAATCTACACAGTGTTGACTAAATTCAAAATGAAGTGAGAAAAGAACAAACTTACTCTCATTGCAGAATTCAAAGCACACAGAACTAAATCAATAAATTCAAAATGAAGGTGAGAAAATGAACAAAACTTACTCCTCATTGCAGAATTCAAAGCGACACAGAGACTAAATCTACACAGTGTTGACTAAATTCAAAATGAAGGTGAGAAAATGAACAAAACTTACTCCTCATTGCAGAATTCAAAGCGACACAGAGACTAAATCTACACAGTGTTGATTAAATTCAAGATGAAGGTGAGAAAATGAACAAAACTTACTCCTCGTTGCAGAATTCAAAGCGACACAGAGACTAAATCTACACAGTGTTGATTAAATTCAAGATGAAGGTGAGAAAATGAACAAAACTTACTCCTCATTGCAGAATTCAAAGCAACACAGAGACTAAATCTACACAGTGTTGATTAAATTGAAGATGAAGGAGAGAAAATGAACAAAACTTACTCCTCGTCGCAGAATTCAAAGCGACACAGAGACTAAATCTACACAGTGTTGACTAAATTCAAAATGAAGGTGAGAAAATAAACAAAACTTACTCCTCATTGCAGAATTCAAAGCAACGCAGAAACTAAATCTACACAGTGTTGACTAAATTCAAGACGAAGGTGAGAAAATGAACAAAACTTACTCCTCGTTGCAGAATTCAAAGCAACGCAGAGACTAAATCTACACAGTGTTGACTAAATTCAAAATGAAGGTGAGAAAATGAACAAAACTTACTCCTCGTTGCAGAATTCAAAGCGACACAGAGACTAAATCTACACAGTGTTGACTAAATTCAAAACGAAGGTGAGAAAATGAACAAAACTTACTCCTCGTTGCAGAATTCAAAGCAACACAGAGACTAAATCTACACAGTGTTGACTAAATTCAAAATGAAGGTGAGAAAATGAACAAAACTTTCTCCTCGTTACAGAATTCAAAGCGACACAGAGACTAAATCTACACAGTTTTGACTAAATTCAAAATGAAGGTGAGAAAATGAACGAAACTTACTCCTCGTTACAGAATTCAAAGCGAAGCAGAGACTAAATCTACACAGTTTTGACTAAATTCAAAATGAAGGTGAGAAAATGAACGAAACTTACTCCTCGTTACAGAATTCAAAGCGACACAGAGACTAAATCTACACAGTGTTGACTAAATTCAAGATGAAGGTGAGAAAATGAACAAAACTTACTCCTCGTTGCAGAATTCAAAGCGACACAGAGACTAAATCTACACAGTGTTGACTAAATTCAAAATGAAGGTGAGAAAATGAACAAAACTTACTCCTCATTGCAGAATTCAAAGCGACGCAGAGACTAAATCTACATAGTGTTGACTAAATTCAAGACGAAGGTGAGAAAATGAACAAAACTTACTCCTCGTTGCAGAATTCAAAGCGACACAGAGACTAAATCTACACAGTGTTGATTAAATTCAAAACGAAGGTGAGAAAATGAACAAAACTTACTCCTCGTTGCAGAATTCAAAGCGACACAGAGACTAAATCTACACAGTGTTGACTAAATTCAAAATGAAGGTGAGAAAATGAACAAAACTTACTCCTCGTTACAGAATTCAAACCAACACAGAGACTAAATCTACACAGTGTTGACTAAATTCAAAATGAAGGTGAGAAAATGAACAAAACTTACTCCTCGTTGCAGAATTCAAAGCGACGCAGAGACTAAATCTACACAGTGTTTACTAAATTCAAAATGAAGGTGAGAAAATGAACAAAACTTACTCCTCGTTGCAGAATTCAAAGCGACGCAGAGACTAAATCTACACAGTGTTGACTAAATTCAAAATGAAGGTGAGAAAATGAACAAAACTTACTCCTCGTTGCAGAATTCAAAGCAACGCAGAGACTAAATCTACACAGTGTTGACTAAATTCAAAATGAAGGTGAGAAAATGAACAAAACTTACTCCTCGTTGCAGAAGTCGTTTTTGCAGGAACAGCGAGCCTCCGGGTTTTGCAAATCCACCCTACAAAAAACACAAACACATATGTTTAACCAACAGTGAAGAGGACTAAAGTGACGTCAAGACGACTAAAGTGACGTCAAGACGACTAAAGTGACGTCAAGACGACTAAAGTGACGTCAAGAGGGCTAAAGTGACATCAAGACGACTAAAGTGATGTCAAGAGGGCTAAAGTGACGTCAAGAGGGCTAAAGTGACGTCAAGACGACTAAAGTGATGTCAAGAGGGCTAAAGTGACGTCAAGACGACTAAAGTGACGTCATGACAACTAAAGTGACGTCAAGACGACTAAAGTGACGTCAAGACGACTAAAGTGACGTCAAGACGACTAAAGTGACGTCAAGACGACTAAAGTGACGTCAAGAGGGCTAAAGTGACGTCAAGACGACTAAAGTGATGTCAAGAGGGCTAAAGTGACGTCAAGACGACTAAAGTGACGTCAAGACGACTAAAGTGACGTCAAGACAACTAAAGTGACGTCAAGACGACTAAAGTGACGTCATGACGACTAAAGTGACGTCAAGAGGGCTAAAGTGACGTCAAGACGTCTAAAGTGACGTCAAGACGACTGAAGTGACGTCAAGACGACTGAAGTGACATCAAGACGACTAATGTGATGACAAGACTCCTCGCTACATTCAGACGTTCTTTTGAAAAATAAAATGGCGGCCGTTAACAAACAGCACAAGCTTAGGTACACATCACTAAAATATGTCACGAGTAAAAAATATTCGAGGGGGGTGCAGACAAAGATTTGAAGATCATTCTTAATTTCATTAGCCTAGAGGCCCCAAAGGGTTATAATCCGTCCCGTCTATCACATAGATGGTAGCCATTATATCACAATGGAAAACTATGTATTATTTGATAACTTTTGCTTACCTTGAAGAATTTAGTTTGTTTTTTGCTTTCATTTGATTATGAAATATATTTATTAATTTTTTAGTATTGCATCTTTGAATTACTGTATCTGCTTTACCATAAATTTACGCATACAGTATAACTATTATTATTATTCACAGTGTAACCTGGTATTCAATACTCGAGAATTTCTCGCTTACTATTTTTCCACCCTTTTAAAAATTTGACTAGATTAAATATACATTTCTGCTACTTAGTACTTAATTTAATACCAAATCTATTTTTAATACCATAATGTTTATATATATATATATAAACACCTAAAAAAGTGTCATGAGCCTGTAAGCAAACTTGTATTTTTAATAAGGCACAGCGGATCAAGTGACCGATAGGTTTTCGTGATCGAAATGTAAAAATAATTACGTAGAATTTTAACTCTTATTGAGAAAATAAAATTGAATTCAGGGATGAACACAAATTTCAAAAAACTGTGAAATAGGCCAGGGGTTTAGGGGCCGCGAAGCCCCCTTGGAGCCAAGAACAAATTGATATTTTGTGACATTAGAGAGCCTCTAAGTGGACTTAAAATATCAGTTACCTTTATTTCATGCATAATTTAAAATACTCAACTACCAAGGATACATGATACCTAATTGTCTCAAAAACACCTAAGTACTGGCAAAGTATATAAAAACTATGCAAAAGTATATAAAAACTGTCTGCAATTGACTCAAATAACTCTGCACAGTTGATTCTATATTTTTATACATAGAGATATACACATGGTTACACTGATGTAAGTGATGTAAACAAAGTGACGGCCTGCCACCTAGCGGTCAGTTTGTGAAATAATGTAGAATTTTCTCAACGAATTTACGCGATTTACAAAAATGGCACTACTGGTCTTCCAAAAACTCGGAATTCCGCGTATCCGCGGAAAATTCTCATCCCTGTGAATTGAATTGTACGAAAGATAAATTCACCTGTGGATATTTAGCCTTTAGTTTCTGTTCTTCAATCTGTTCAGGAGTGAGTTTTGGTTCTGCTGGTTTAGAATCAACGTCATCTAATTTCTTCTTTTCCTAAAACGAATATGCATAAAAAACGAATTAACCTTAGTCTATCAGCACTGGATTGCAACCGCGTTTCCAATTTCGTCGTTACCGAGATTCAAAGAAAGTTTGAAAACTTCGCTCATGCTGAAGGTTGAGTTTGTGTAGTATATGGAGCACGGTAAGATTCACGGTAAGCGACAGACTAGCACATACTTAACATCCAATCAACATCCTCCATTTAGGTTTGCATTCAATTTGTGTCGTAAAGCTAGGACACCTACGTCTAAGTATAATGGTGCCTAATTAGTAAATGACATCTAAATTTGATTGTCAATAGTGTGTTCTTGGTGAATCAGTGGTGTACACTGGGATGGTAAAGCAATGTTATTTTACCAAGATGTATGCGCATTTAAATTATTAAGAATTCATTTACAATTACATAAGTCTTTCAAAGAGGTTAGCGTACCATTACGTAATATAATTTTGTGTGGAAAGTTTCTTGGGCTATGCTTCAAACTTCCCTTTTCTTCAACTTGTCTTTTGGATTTTCGATTTTTTCCGTCGCCCTTTTGCCGAACAAGTCGGATCACTCGTGCTTTTTCTGCCCTTGATTAAGTTTTGCCACATATTCGATTGTAAAAGCAATAATTATGCAACACCAGCGCTATGTGATGATACATGACTACGAATGGCCAATTTAAATCAAGTTGCAGATGCAAGCATCCATTTATCACTCAAATTATCAGCATTACCTCTACAGCTGGAACGTCTGATGACATTTCTGATGTCTTCACTTGCTCGGCGGTGTCTGGATTCATGTTTGTGATAATAACACGAATTTTATTTTATCAAAATTACCGAAAATACTCAACCACGCAGAATCAACAAAATCAGCTGTAATCTTGCAAGGTTGATTTTGAAATCCCGAAAGTGAAGTTTATAAAAGTGCCCGCCAGGTGCGCAAATACTGCAGTTTTGTCACGAACAACATGGGCAACAAAAACCCTAAATTTAATGAAAATAAATGTAGTTATGCTCGCCGAAATAAATTTCGTTCTTCCTAACGTTAACTGAAAAAAATAGTTAAGATTAAAGTAAAAAAAAAACATAAAATACATGTTTGCAAAGAAACAGTGGTATATTTACACTAATAATTTCAATAAAAGCAAGACTTCAATAAATTTTTGCTTGCTTCTTTTATTCTTGTTTAGTTTTTACACTAGTAGTAGTAGTAACAATAATAATAGTAATAATAATAATAATAATAATAATAATAATAATAATAATAATAACAATAATAATAATAATATTAATAATAACAATAGTAATAGTATTAATAATAGCAACCGTAATATTGGTATTAGTAATGGCAAAATAATGATGATAATAATAATAATTTTTACGTAAATGCTATGGGAAGAGAGTATATATCCGAAGTTGACTATATTTTAGAGCATTCTTTATTCTGAACTAATGCTTACACAATCGTCCGGTTTTCCTTTAAATATTAGTAATTTACTAGCAAAAGGCCCACAAAAAATTTTGCGTATAAATACACGTATAATCAAAAATATGCGAACATCCTACCTAGTGTTTGTATACTTACCTAACGCAAAGCCTGCAGCAGCTTTTACTGAATTAAAGCTGGAAGGTTATAGACAGAGTATAATGGATGACGTCAGAACAATGGCTTTACGTCAGCCGTTTTCTAAGCGAAAATTGCCGAAAATAGAACACCTAATTAACTCGTCGGTACTCCTCTGAGTGGACGTGTCCTAAAATATAGCCCACACCATCGTGTAGCCCTGTTCTTCCTCTTTCTAAAGAGCTATATATCTCATTCCGAGAGTCCATCAGGCGCCGCTAGAACGTTTTTTCTGCAGGCTGTTTGGCCAAAATTTCGAAAAATCGCGAGTTGGGTTCGGGAAAACGTCCGTTACGGGACGCCGTGGCACTCTCGCGAATTTTAAATATCCCTACTACACCCACTGCTGAACGGGCTATCTATCCATAGCCAGCACCGCCCTCGGCCCCTTCCCGTTCTTCAGATCTCAGGCGTATAACTTTTGCAAAAAACGGCCGAAAAATGGCCATTTTTGGAGGTTTTTCGCCCCCCCCTTTCCTCCCGGTGGGCCCAATGGCAATAAACCCCCAATGGCACGACACTAGATCGAGACCTTTCGTTTGATGTATAGATCGCCGCAAATGGTGCCGTCGTCGAAGCTGTAGCCCCGAATCTTATATAAATAAATATATATATATACATATATATATACCAGCAGAATTAATATATACTAGCAAAGGCCCCACAAAAAATTTTGCATATAAATACACGTATAATCAAAAATGCGCGAACATCCTACATAGTCCTCATCCTACATAGCCTCTGGTAGAGAATACTCATTCCTAGTGTTAAGGCACGATCCTTCTTAAAAAGTTATAAATTATGCCCTCTAGATATAGTACTTTGCTTTAATTATAGTACATGTAGAAACAGCAAAGGGCAAAAAGTATGTTTACGAATAATAGGGCTAGATAATAATACGTAAGTCCTCTGCCACAGGGTTTTTAATATATCTGTCAATCAATTTTTGTGTCTCTTAATTCTAAGTTGATATCGGCTTTTGTATCTCAGTGCAGTAGTAGCTGCATCTGTGTATTATTTGCTATTGGAATACTTTATTTAGTCTGCCATATTTAATTTTCTGTATAATAATTATTATTGTATTAGCTAAAATGTATCTAGTTTACACCGAAAACATTTGATGGTGAAATAAAGTGAACTGAACGGAATTGAGTGGTGCGTCTCAAGTAGCGGTTCCTTCCGCGATCATGGCTGCGTCCAGAAGCAGAACGTGATTCAATTCTAGTAGACTGATTAGCACCAGGAACCTTTTCTTTTTGGCCGCGTTTCAGTTACTTGAGAACTTGGATACTAAGTGGTGGTACAGTTGTTTAATTAAAGTACTAAACTGGTCACAGAAATGTCAGGACGGAAACCTGAACTTGAAACTTGCTCTCTGTTCTTTACGACTACTAATAATAGGGTGGCTGAACGAAAATTGTAGAGCGCGCCACCATAGCCGCAAGCGTGCTCATTTGATAGAGCTATGAGCATATAGTTAATTAAAAAACCAGATTTAAAATAATTAGTTTGTTCTGAAATGGCGGTCAGTTAAAGTTCAAAAAAGGCTTGCGTTTTAGGAGTAACAAAAAATGACTAAGTCCGGTTTGAGCAAAAAGTTAAAAATTGTACTTTTAGCATTCTATTATTTATAACTAAAAATTCCAAATACAGGCTTTAGTATGTTAGTGTTGTTAAATGGAGTGCATTGTACGAGAAATAATCATATCAAGTCATATGGCAACATAGTATTCGTTTTTCCAGCATCCAAAATTCATCCAAATGATGTTTTACCTTAACAGGTGTGAAAATGGACCTTTTACGAAAGTGTGCTAACTTGTCAACTTTAGTGTGTTATAAAAGATGCCAATTCAGCTGGTAGTTAATTGTTAATATAACTTTTGGTAGCTCAGTGTACATAGAACAGGTATTCATAAACACTTTGCACCTTCAGATTTATGCTAGGGAAAATTTTTACAGGAAAAACCTGGAAAACAGCATTTTTGTGAGTATTACCAAATTTACGATATGAAAACCATGCGTTTTAGAAAGTGGGATTTAGTTGGTTACACAGCCATTGAAGTGATTTTTCTGTGTTTAGTGCCAAGTCCATGATTTCCTCTTGTACAGGTAAAAATCTATGATGAAGAAACCCCGTTGTCATGGCAACGCATTAATTAATTCAAATATATTTTTTGTTATTCAAATATCATTTTTGTTACTTCATGGTATAATATAAATGTTAACCGAATCATAATTAATGATGTGCGTTTTAGTACCCAAGACCGGTTATCAAGGGCTCCGCAACACTTATTGCTGGAAATTCTTAATTAGTTTCACCTGACACAACTAATCGATAACTGTTTTATTTTATAATTTTAAATGCCAATTGTTACCTTTTCTCAGATACCCAGATAGAGTGATATCATTCTTAAGAAATGATACAGCATGGAAAAGCTGGATACATAATAGGTCTGCAATTTCTCCAGGTGCATGTAATGCACCCCTTGATCACACTTGTTTTAATGTATTTTTTCCTTTTTTCGGGCATATCTACTTGATGTTTTGTATTTTTGTTATGTATGTATAATGAAATTTTTCTAGTGTGAAAGCTGCATGACAAGTTTGCAATTTCCAGGTACATCTAATCGACAATGCATGTATTTTTTGGCTGTAGTTAAATGTACTGTTAGCTCAGTGTCTAGCTCAGTAGGATTAACTGCCTGCAATGAAATGTCTTGTAACATTATCTGAGGAACAAAATTGCCAAATACAGTTATTGCAATATGACTGTGTGTTGTAACTTGCAATATATGTAGAGCTTACAATTCCTGTTTCTCAATTTCAAATGTGTACTAGATTTTAACTTGGCTAGAATATGTTCATTGTATATTATGTCCCATACAAATCGTACACTAGGGTTTTGCAGCAGATCTATTAGCAATTTATTTTTCTTGTATTTGCTCACTACTTTTTTTAGACTTTTTTTGCTCTGCTATTAGTCAAGTTCATTCTTCAAAATTTTTTGTTTTTTATTTTACTGCTAGGTAAAGTCAAAAATGACAAAAGTTAAAAAATACTTAACTTGTAATAATGCAAAGTAAATTTATTATAAATAATGATGTTAACTACACAAAATATTCATATCTGATTTCTTTGTATAGTACATTATACAATTTTTGTACCACTTTCTTAATATGAAGGTTTTAATGAATTAATGATAGACTACGCCTAGTTATCAAACTTGGGTAAAAATGGAAAACGAAAAGTAAAATTATTGCAAGTAAACCTGATATGGGTTTTTTGAATACAAGTACAACATCAAACTACAAGAAGTCTAAGATGCACCCACTCCTGCTGAGTATGTCTTCATGGTTGATTGCTGAGTTTTTAGGACAGATAAGATTGAAGAAACGAAGACTTAGTTAAAATGAATAGTGGTTCACATATTGGGTTGGTAAAATATATGACTATAAATTTATCATAGTAAAGTATAAAAGTATTTTACTAAAATTTGAATTTTCTGCACAAGAGATGCTAATGATTTAAGCTTACTTTTAACAACAAGCATTTACGAGCTAATTTACAAAAGTTTACATGTTTGAAACTTTGATTTTTAAAATAGTACGTTAGATCTCAGAAATGTCAACGGGTTTATTAATTATCTGATCTTGAACTCCAAATTCAAATGTTGATCTTTTAGCGGTTGTATAACGCAAAATGAAGATGACACTATAATAACTTTACTGGTCTGCAGGGTTCCACTAGGTTAGGTAAGATTTGCAAAAGCCTAGAAAAACAAGTTTTCAATATTTAAGTTTCTCATAATTATTCTTTAACATCATAATAAATATCAAAATTAATAGTTTTGTTTATCATAGTTTTGTTGACTGGAAAACCTTTAGCTAAAACTAAAGTTTAGTCAGAATGGTTAATGAGAATATGAAGGAATTAAATTCTTGGCAAATAAATACCTTAGTACTTTAACCTGCTTTCATTATAATGTGACTAACATAACACAAAAACCGCTAAAATATTGGCTGCACATAATAATTTTGGGAGTGTGAGGTGATTCTGGTTGGATATGCACAGTAAATTTTAGAGCATCTAGTCAATTGATTAGCAATTCACTTTAAGGCATAATTTTGTACTGGTAGGCAATGAGCAAACAATAGAATTCAACATAGTAGCAAAATGTTGATCAAAACAAAAAATAACATAAAAAACTAAAATGTGTATTTAAAATTGTTTTAGACAAAGCAATTGTTTTAGAAGTTACAGTTAATGCTTTCAGAAGTAATTTCAGCTTGAGTAATAAGCAAAACTTTACCTGCATTAGCTAGGCCCACACAAAGTATTCTTAAATTTAAAAAGCATTTGAACCAATGTTACAGCGATAAAGTTAAGATTAGGCTTGGAAGAATAGTTTGAGATGCGAGCCAATAAGATTTCCATTTTTCGAGGACTGAATAATGGCGTATATTTTCAAGATACGCTACTTTGATGACTAAAATGTTGGCGTTTAATTGTGGCTCGGGTCTTAAAATAATCAGCGGGGGTTTTTCTACACAGGTAAGCTTGAAATTTTAGGTTTTTAAGTTGTTAGTCTGGGCCGCAAATTGATTTGAAAATACCCATCGTAGTTTTTAAATTGTTGCCATTTTTGATGTCACGCTGACGGATCGATTGCAGTAAAGCCGTTTTTGACAACTTCACACGTTTCCTGCTCAAAACTTAGGACAGTACGGAAAATTAAATTTCGGCAGATAAAAGACCGATAACAGTAGTTTAACTGTATTAATTTGATTTTTAATTTACTTTCATATTGTTTGAAAACTGATAACCGAAATATGCCAGAAAATGATGTTCTACCTTCATCTCCCACAATATGGCGGCGCGCGTGAGCCACCCTACTAGTAGCAATGTAACCTAGTACCTATGAGCTCGTTGTTATATATACTCGCATAGCCTTTATATAAAAGCTAGCTGCACAACTGCTTGTGGCGTGATACCTTGTGCTTGTGTGATGACCCTGATCTTGTATTTTCTATGGGGGAATCAAAGAGGTGCATGCTGCATTTGTTTTACATCTCATAACAGAAGGGAGCTATTGTAATGTGGTTTGCACTGTTTGGCATTATTATAGTTTTTGTTGTCTAGGGGAATGAATTGTGTGCGCCACAGTACATTAACCTCACTATAGTAATAGTATAGGTGTGAAGTTTGGGTCCATTTCTGCATATGTGTACCAAATTGGATTACACTGAACCTGTGGAAAGAAAATGCAAATAAAGAAATTAAGTTTAACCAGTTTATTTTCTAATCATAAATCAGATACAATAAAATGATAGTAGGAGTAAACATTTCAATATAAGTTAATGACTTCAACTTTATTATTCAGAGCAAACTTCAATTTGAGTGTTGAAAATTATGCATTGTCAATTTAAGGTTGCATCATTCTATTTCAGAATGCAGTGGGCTGTTCAATTTGTCAGATAAATATTTGTACATCTTTGCCTTAATTCAGTCACAAGTTCATGTGACTGTGGCAATTTGAGTTATTTCATCCTTCAACTTGGAAGTTTGAGTTTTAATTTCTCACCTTTACTTCAGGTTTTTGTTTTCTCTGCTTTTGTCTCAGCAGGGGGCAGTGAATGCATGGATCTCGGCTAAAACACTTGCTTTATACACAAACACGGTGCTCAGCGCATGCGCGTGGCCAAGTGATACCATACTGCATGTGCAACGAGGGTTTTGAGCAACTGCTACTTATTTCCATTGGCATCTTCTTAATAAGCTACTAAATTGCTTATTTTACAGTTTACTTTGTCATCTACTTTCTCGTAATTATTTTACAGCTAACAAATAGTAACAATTGTTTAAGCTCTGCTAAAAATAATCTTCGGTAAATTAATTTATTTATCAAGCATCCCAATGGCTCTCAATTGGCGTGATTTCCTTGTTGCGCGCCCTCTATCGGCGGGTTGCATAGTTAGTTTTTGTAAACAAACATGTCCGCTCCCAGCGAAGGCATTATTTATTGTAGCAAAGGTTAGGTGGGTTTTAAACAAGGCAAAAACACCCCACTAGTATGATAGTCACTAAATGTATGGATGCGGATCCGCCCAAGGAGCATGTTAAAAATACGGGGGACTATGGCCTATTTGCACTCTATACACTCATGGATCTGAAGAAAAAGAAAGATCAAATGGCAGACATTAAAATAATTAATCAAATAATTTAATCATCAACAAATTCCGGAGTGATTTGAAGTGAAAGTTTAGTAATAACAAAGATATAGCAATATTGACAAAGTTTGGGGTTAGTAGAGTATACACGTTTGCATAAAGTTCATGTCTGCCCACTATGTACCTAGGTTTTTTTGGAACACTTTTTCTTTAAAGCGAACAGTTTGTAGAACGGAAGCAATACGTCGTAATATAACCATAATATGGCTAACTCCAACTCTGGTTGACGACCACAGCTTACACCAGCTAGGCTCTCACAGTATCACCATGTACACCATATCTTGTGTGAAACTTTCTAGTACGGCATTTCTCTTCAAAAACATATAACTTCACAGAGACGAGTAAACGACCTGTCTCGTTCTGTGTCAAGTTGCCGACCTCCTCTAAACAGTGTTGAACGAAGTTCATCGAGAAGCCACTCGCTTAAACAGCTATAATCTTATTCACCTGTGCACTATCGTTAACCTTGACTTAGCCACTGCATTACAGCCGCGATAGGGCAGACAAGAGTGGGTCAGATGGAATTCAAAAGGGGGTTTGTTAATAGATGCCTGCATCCTAACAGATAATACAATTAACTATCACTGAGTAGTTAAATATCATACATCAATTAATTAAACATGCAGTGTGAATAGGGCTTAATGTTGCATAAGCATAATGTGGGAACTATTAAATGTAGGGCGAAACATGACAGGTTATAGTGGTTTACTCTTTAATAATCCTGGTCTCAGGAACCAGTTATAGCTGTGTGTTTATTACTATGGTCACTAGTACCAATTATCGTTGTCGTTATCATGTAATATTAATCTCTTTAATTAATATTGATTCTTATCTCTCGCTCGTGATCGTATAACACGTGACCTAAGACACACGACTTATTTAAAGAGTGATTTGCATCTATTACACTAATTGCTATAAGGTTATTCACAACCAGGCTCCTAGAGCTTAAGATAAAGTCTATAGAGCAATAATTCCTTCTCACAAGACTGTTTCTATGACTCCGCGTTGTGAAAAGAGTCTTAATCTCTAAAGCTTACTAGCAAAAGTTCCCGCAATTGAACTCGTAGAATACTTAATGTACACAGCAAATCTTCAGATTCGTTTACAGAATTTAATGTTGCTTAACTGAAACACCTATAAGCATACTCAAACTATTCATTTAAGTTAAAGCGAAATCCGTTTATTGTTCACAACAAAAACTCTTAGTCAACTAATATTACAATGTTTGATCTTAATCGCCAAAGACACTCACAATTAATAATTAGCTCCAAGAGATACTAATCAGATTCACTTAACTATTTCCTCGCTTCGCACTTAAGGTGCTAATTACAATGGAGGTGGGGAAGGCAGAGGGACAAAAATAGGATAAATGAGCAAAAATGGTCAGAAAATGAAATTATTTCTTAGCTATTTGCTCTGTTTTTACTTACTAACATTCAAAAATGTAGAATTGTAGATTCTATACGTAGATATTTGTAATCGCAATTTGCTTTTGTGTCAATAAACTAATGTTTCTAGATGGTGTTCTTAAATCGTAAACCTGTTACATAGTCTTAATAATGATATTCAATAAGGATATTGCATTTTTAACTGTAAATTTTAGTTTTCCTTTCTTTTTGATACAGGTGTCGCCTCCTTATGTGACAAATCATTTTCTCAGCGAGGTGATCTTCTCAAGCACATGAACACTCACACTGGAATGAAACCCCACAAATGTGACTTATGTGGCAAATCATTTTCTCAGCGAGGTGATCTTCTCAAGCACACGAACACTCATACTGGAATGAAACCCCACAAATGTGACTTGTGTGACAAATCATTTTCTCAGCGAGGTAATCTTCTCAAGCACATAAACACTCATACTGGATTGAAACCCCACAAATGTGACTTATGTGACAAATCATTTTCTCAGCGAGGTAGTCTTCTCAAGCATATGAACACTCATACTGCAACGAAACCTCACAAATGTGACTTATGTGACAAATCATTTTCTCAGCGAGGTGATCTTCTCAAGCACATGAACACTCATACTGGATTGAAACCCCACAAATGTGACTTATGTGACAAATCATTTTTTCAGCGAGGTCATCTTCTCACACACATGAACACTCATACTGGATTGAAACCCCACAAATGTGACTTATGTGACAAATCATTTTCTCAGCGAGGTAGTCTTCTCACACACATGAACATTCATACTGGATTGAAACCCCACAAATGTGACTTATGTGACAAATCATTTTCTCAACGAGGTCATCTTCTCGGGCACATGAACACACATAGTGGAATGAAACCCCACAAATGTGACTTATGTGACAAATCATTTTCTGAGCGAGGTCATCTTCTCAACCACATGAACACTCACACTGGATTGAAACCCCACAAATGTGACTTATGTGACAAATCATTTTCTCAGCGAGGTAATCTTCTCACGCACATGAACACTCATACTGGAATGAAACCCCACAAATGTGACTTGTGTGACAAATCATTTTCTCGACGAGGTAATCTCTTCAGGCACACGAACACTCATACTGGAATGAAGCCACACAATTGTGACTTATGTGACAAATCATTTTCTCAACGAGGTAGTCTTCTGAAGCATATGAACACTCATACTATGTTGACATGAGTCAACATAAACATTACAACATGTGAGTCAACATGTTACAGTAGTGTTATTAATAACTAATAATAAAGTAATAATACAAAACTAATAGTAACTCGTTTTTTCTTCTACAGTCAAACCTCTGTTTTCAACCATAATTTGTTCCTAAAAAGTGTTTGAAAACCGATTTCGTTGAGAACCGAATCATTTATTCTCACATTGTGTTTATGCCATAGTGTTTATGCCATAGTGTTTATGCCATATTGTTTATGCCATGGTGTTGATACCATAGTGTATATACCATTGTGTTTATACCTTAGTGTATATACCATTGTGTTTATACGATAGTGTTTATACCATAGTGTTTATATCATAGTGTATATACCATAGTGTCTATACCGTAGCATTTATACCATAGTGTTTATACCGTAGCATTTATACCATAGTGTTTATACCGTAGCATTTATACTGTAGTGTTTATACCATAGGGTATATACCATTGTGTTTATACCATAGTGTTTATACCGTAGTATTTATACCATAGTGTATATACCATAGTGTTTATACCGTAGCATTTATACAATAGTGTTTATACCATAGTGTATATACCATTGTGTTTATACCATAGTGTATATACCATTGTGTTTATACGATAGTGTATATACCATTGTGTTTATACGATAGTGTATATACCATTGCGTTTATACGATAGTGTATATACCATTGTGTTTATACCATAGTCTATATACCATTGTGTTTATACGATAGTGTATATACCATTGTGTTTATACCATAGTGTATATACCATTGCGTTTATACGATAGTGTATATACCATTGTGTTTATACCATAGTGTATATACCATTGTGTTTATACCATAGTGTATATACCATTGTGTTTATACGATAGTGTATATACCATTGTGTTTATACGATAGTGTCTATACCATTGTGTTTATACCATAGTGTATATACCATTGCGTTTATACGATAGTGTATATACCATTGTGTTTATACCATAGTGTATATACCATTGTGTTTATACGATAGTGTATATACCATTGTGTTTATACGATAGTGTATATACCATTGTGTTTATACCATAGTCTATATACCATTGCGTTTATACGATAGTGTATATACCATTGTGTTTATACGATAGTGTATATACCATTGCGTTTATACGATAGTGTATATACCATTGTGTTTATACCATAGTGTATATACCATTGCGTTTATACGATAGTGTATATACCATTGTGTTTATACCATAGTCTATATACCATTGTGTTTATACGATAGTGTATATACCATTGTGTTTATACCATAGTGTATATACCATTGTGTTTATACGATAGTGTATATACCATTGTGTTTATACGATAGTGTATATACCATTGCGTTTATACGATAGTGTATATACCATTGTGTTTATACCATAGTCTATATACCATTGTGTTTATACGATAGTGTATATACCATTGTGTTTATACCATAGTGTATATACCATTGCGTTTATACGATAGTGTATATACCATTGTGTTTATACCATAGTGTAAATACCATTGTGTTTATACCATAGTGTATATACCATTGTGTTTATACGATAGTGTATATACCATTGTGTTTATACGATAGTGTCTATACCATTGTGTTTATACCATAGTGTATATA
>JAQGDQ010001922.1:5000-21074 GCA_030141605.1 Tubiluchus corallicola
CCAATATGTCTTCTAATCTGCCTGCTAAGTGTCAATATGTATGTAATATGCAACTTTTAAAACAGAACTAAAAAGTAAGCTCCTAACTCAAAAAGTCCCTTATATAAAAACGGTAAAGTAGAATTCATCAGTAATTGGAGAATATAAAAAAATTATATATATAATCAGACTCATAAATTTATAATAATATAAGTGTCTATACTACAAAAATATACGACTCGTACGGAAACTCACATGGCAGAAAAGTAGCAAAAACTATCAAAAGGTAATAAAATTCAAAATTTTTCATACAAATTTATACATGTATACAAATTTGTAGATATGTAATATTTTAATGTTTTTATTTTTGTGAATTTTAACTTACACTAACTGACTCAATTGCACACATCAGTCTGTCACTGACTGATTATACACTGATTTCACGTATGATGTAATTTGTTTTGCTCTATACTAATCTGCACATCTCTTCTTCTCTCTTTCTCCTCCTCTGTCTGTACTTTTAACTCCTTTATCTCCATCTGTATTCCCTGTCTCCATCTCCGTCTCTGTCTCTATTCGGTTTTACAAATTTTCCGTAATCGACAGCCATTACTGTAATAATGGTTAAACCTGCAAATCAATTTGACTCTAGCCTTTGATTCACTTTGGGTATCATGTTGAAGCAAAAACGACGTGTTTTCTTTCACTACAGCCGACAATAGAAAAAATGAACCGACGGGTCATTCAGCACGTGAGCACGCGATCAGCTTTACAGATATTTAGTTTCAATAAAGCTTAGTTGATTGTTTGCAGCAATCGTGGTAATCTTTGGATTACTATAGTCACGTGCTTGTCTGATTGCTATGATAAAATGGCTTTTGTAGCTAAGTGAGTGACCTTGAACAAAGAGATCCAAGGTCAATTTGTTTGTCTCAGTGGCCATTGGCAACATTTTATGAAATATGTACAAGTACTTGGACACAAGAACAAGTACTTGATTCAAAGTCGCTCTGATGTTCAGAGAAGAAGGATTTTTCACTATGACTTTCATTGTTCTTGATGATAACAATAGCAATGATGACAACAATGGCGATGACGATAACGTCAATTAAGCCGACGAGGATGTGGCTGACATTGACAATGATGGTGATGATGACGACGACGACGATGCCGGTGATGATGACGATAATAATAACAATTACAAAGATGAAGACGACGAGGATGAGGACGAAGACGATGATAATAATAATATGAACGAAGATGATGATGATGTTGGTGACTGACAACAATGGTGATGACGGTAACAATGACAATATGATGATAATGACAGTGACTACGACGATGGTGATGATGACGACGACGACAATGATGGTAACGACGATGATAAGGATAATAGTGGTGATGATGCTGATAGTGGTGATGATGACAGTGATGACGACAGTGATGTGATTATCATTTAACAAAAAGTTGTCATTAGAGCAGTTTTTGAGTTCCATAATTGGAGCTTTTGTTGAAGTTTCTGAATTCAAAATCTGTGCACTATGGTTTTCAACTAAATTTAAATATCTTCTTGAAATGACCATGTCAAGATGAACATTACAGAAATTGTTTCGTTTATATTTTAACTACACATATTGAAGATATACGCTATTGCTTGCAGCAATCTCTTCTTCGCATTAAAGCAATATTGTCTTACGGATTTTTCTGCTTGATAATGTTTAGAGATGTTAAGATGAACATTGCAGAAATTGTTTCGTTTATATTGGACTTCTGTCCGCTTTTAACGGAGGCAGGACGGATGGCACCGCGGCCTACACCGTGCGGCATGTCTCAATTAAGTCGCTCAATGCCAAACCAAAACAGAACCCGAATAATAAAGTCGAAATGACAATTTATTACTAAATATGACAAATAGCTTACCTAAAAGAACGGAGTTTGCGGCAAAGCCTGTGAAATGTGAACAGAGCTGCGATGAAAGACACGACCACTGACAAGGATCTACAGCAGACCTTCCCTTTTTATAAGCTCAGGTATGCACGTGACTAGTGGCTTTTACTAACACAAGGTCAGAATAGGACTCTATGTGCTAGATAAAGCCACGTTCACACGCACACCTGAGAAGTCTACTGTATTCCCCTGCCAGCATTACACTTCATCTCATCACAACCCTGCAGTACAATATTTTAACTACACATATTGAAGATATACGCTATTGCTTGCAGCAATCTCTTCTTCGCCTTAAAACAATATTGTCTTATGGATTTTTCTGCTTGATAATGTTTAGAGACGATGTAATGGAAACATACTTCAAAATTACAGATAAACATCCTTCTCCTGCCAACGTCTTAAAAGTAATACGATCTGTTTTTTTCAGAGAAGTACTCCTATCAGCCTACGTCATCGTACAGCCATTATTGGGAATCCATATGACATCAGATGAGTGAAACGTTCCCAGAGGTACTAGCGACGGCAGTCCTAAATGATTGACGAGGGAGAAAAGATAAGGACTCATTTGCCGGCGACCTAGTTTTCCAACATCTTAAGACGATCTGAGCTTCTTAACACAATCTCTTGCATCTTAAGCTCTTAAGATAAGGAGCACTATTTTAAATGAAAGAATCTCTTCTTTTTGTCAAGACTGACAAGGAAACTGGCAAGGCTGAGAAAGGAGCACGAATCGATGCAATTAAAGACGTACAGAGAGGCAACATCATTCGAATTCTTGCGGGGGAAAAAGTCAGTCTGGTCAGCAAGCCATTAGTGATTTTGCATTAACTAATTTGGCATGTGTAATTTCATCCGAGTAACATTAAGTGACCTTTGCTTGGTCACGTCTTAGTCTGTGCCTTCACCCATTTGGATGCTGCGTCTGTACTCCCCAATTGGTTTCGTTGATCACTCTAATAGTCTGCTATGCTAACACTGCTGTGTGATCGACGTCTAAACGAGCAGTATCAATTAATCAATATAACGCCGTGAGGTTTGAACTCGTCTGGGTGGCTTGTTTGCTTCCAAACATCCGTTTCACTGCAGTACGATAATGAGTTACATTCATTAGAGTTAAATGTAATGACGTCATTTACAAAAGACGAAAAACTAACGTAATATTGAGAGACAATCAATAGTACATTAAGTGTTATATTCATTTGGGGAAATTTGAATTAAATGTAATGATGTCATTCACCAAAACGACGAAAAACTGACGTCATATTGAGAGACAATCAATAGTAATGACGTCATTCACCAAAGCGACGAAAAACTGACGTCATATTGAGAGGCAATCAGTAGCACATTGTTTTGGTTCTCCACGATGAGCTACAACAATAGCTCAGCAGAAGCTGAGCTGGATGCAGGCGACGTCACAGAATGGGAAAGTGGTGACCTCGCCGACCTGTGTCCGTGGAGCACATATCCCAGTTGTTTTTCAGAGGTGCGTATCATAATCACCGCTGTCTGTGTCACCTTGCTCATGGCCTTCATCGTTGTCGGCAACCTGATGGTGGTGATTGCCATTGCCCGAGAGAAGAGTCTGAAGCAGATTCAGAACTGGTTCCTGGCCTCCTTGGCCGTTGCCGACATGTTGATCGGTGGCCTCATAGTGCCCTTCACGTTGGCTCAAGAACTGATGGGCTACTGGTACTTCAGCGTCATCTGGTGTGAAGTGTGGAAGGCTTTGGATGTGCTTTTGTGCACCGCGTCCACTTTGAGTTTATGCGTGATCAGCTTGGACAGGTACTGGTCCATAACGCAAGCCATTAAATATGTGCAAAAGCGCACGCCTCTACGAGTCGGTGTCATGATAGCGGTCGTGTGGATTGGTTCGGCCGTCATCAGCGTCCCACCTTTACTGGGATGGCGTGATGAGATGCCGGCCGTGCTGTACCCATTGTGCCAAGTAAGTCAACGAATTGGATATGTGCTTTACTCTAGTATGGGCTCGTTCTTCGTTCCCATGGCCATCATGGTTTTTGTATACTTTCGTGTTTACCTCGCTGCCCGCAAAAGGGCCAGAAAGGGAGTGCACAAGAAAAAACTGCAGCCAACGGAAACCACTACAATAGATGGTGGAGGATCATCTCTACGAACCGTGGGCACCAGGACTACAAACATTGAAGACACTCATGCCGGGATTGGTACGACTCCGGTCATCTACTGCTTCGAGGAAGAAGACCACTCCCAGAAGAACGGCGATGCCAAAGCACATCACAAACAGGAAACAGGTGGCCAAGCAGATGAAGTTCAAAAAGAAGCAGACAAGGACATTTGTATGCAAACGACTCAAGACGGGAAACATGTTGGCCTAGATGTCCATTTATCCATACACAAATCTCCCCTTCTAGCTAAGATCTGTGCGCAGTCGCCCCTTTTGGGCCGGCAGCGCACCAACACCAGCAATTCAGAAGACAATCCATTCTTCAGCCAAGCAGAGAGGCAGAAACGTAAGCTTGCCCGGGCCAGAGAAAGGAGGGCAACACTCGTCATAGGCTTGATCATCGCCGCTTTCATCCTCTGCTGGCTACCGTTTGGTCTAATCTACGTCATCCAAGCTATTTGTGATAGGTGCACATTGTCTCCGCTCGTCTTCTCCATCTTCTTCTTCCTCGGCTACTGCAACTCGGCACTCAACCCGGTCATCTACACCATCTTCAACAAGGACTTTCGCAAAGCGTTCAAGAAAATGTTGGGGTGCGAAAAGCGCGGCACAGGATCGGTTACTTAAGGTTCCTGTTCGGACGCTTTCCGCGGACTTCTTATCGGGACATGTCTGGGGTGATCGAATGTTGCCAAAATTATTACGACATAAAAATGGCGTGACATGACAAAAAAATTCCATGACATCGTACTTAAAAACAAACTTATCAGATTTTATTCATTTATAAAGTGGATTGCGTGAAACATTGCTAATTGCCATTTTTTTCGACTGCTTGATTGCCAAAGCGTTGACTTTAACGTCGAGCCTTTTGTTCATCATTCGTGTTATCAAGTCTAGTGTCAACATTCAGTCTGGTGCAGTCGCTGCTTAGGTGCAATGCACAGTCGTCAACATTCACTTTCATGCGTTTAGACGGGAAGTTAAATCATACAGCTTTGACAACTTGTTGTTATGAAGTCATCGCCTGGTTGCCATGACGTCGTCTACAGGTTTCTGGCTTGAAGTCAATAGAAAGTTTCTGCTACAGTCTAATGGCTAAAAATTCTGATTGTGAAAGTATGACGTCACTGCGTTGAGAGTGTGCATCGCGCTCAGCAGGTTTTGCTGCAGACCCTGACTCTATGTTAACGAATGTTTGAAGAGTTTAAGAGTTTGAAGAATCCTTTTGACATCAGCAGACGAAAGTGTGCATAAACTGATGTCAAACGACAGTTTACAAAGAAAATCACAAATTGCGATTGTAGAACGTGTTCTAGAGTACATATAATAAGCCTTTTTACAGTGTCTGCAGCTCAAAGGTTAAATGTATCACAGTGACGAGACATGTGTGTAAAGCAAAGCCGTTTACCGCATCAATTCAGGAACTTCTTTAATCAGTAACTTCGGTAATTTTGTTTTACTTACATATGTATTATTCTGTACGTAGAGTGGTTTACTAGCAGGATCTTGCTTGAAAACAAGAAAAAATGAACTAGGTAAGGTTCTAGCTGTTAAAATGTCACTTTTACAATAGAGCGGACTGCAAGGCGTTGTCAGGTTTACACAAATGCGTTGTCTGGTACACTTAACCTTTAACCTTTCACGATCATCATCAATCGCTGGAACCATGAAAAGGCTTATCCTAGTCTATAATCATCTAGACTGTAGGATGACGTCAGTTCCGCCCTTACAATCACGAAAAAGCTCTCTATGATTGTAGCGGAAACTCTCTAATAGCAAAACAAGAGGTACAAAGAAAAAGATGTGGCTTAGACTTCTAATAAGCTGCTGATTATACCAAATGGAAAGATTATTAGTTGAATCGCTGTGTGTTATAGAACTGTAATAATCTGCTAATTGCCTGTAAGTAAGCCTAACGTTGTTTAGAAAATTATGTTTTGCACAATGAATTAAAGCTTCACTGTTAAAAAAGAGCATCGTTCTTGTGTTTTAAATGGTTTCTACTTTTTCCATAGATTTCACTCACAAAAAATTATTAAGAGCTGCCAGTATGCACAAACAACACACAAGGCACTGTTTCTCGCCTATCCCTACGTCTCTCTCTCTCTCTCTCTCTCTCTCTCTCTCTCTCTCTCTCTCTCTCTCTCTCTCTCTCTCTCTCTGTCTCTCTCTCTCTCTCTCTCTCTCTGTCTCTCTCTCTCTCTCTCTCTCTCTCTCTTTCACTCTCTGTCTCGCTCCCCCTCTCTCTCTTACTTTCTCTCTCTCCCTGTCTCTCTCTCTTTCTTAATCTCCCCCTCTCTCTCTCGCTCGTTCTCTCTCTCCCCCTCTCTCTTACTTTCTCTCTCTCTCTTAATCTCTCTCTCTTACTTTCTCTCCTCTTTCTCTCTTTCTCTCCCCTATCTTTCTCTCTCTCTCTCTCTCTCTCTCTCTCTCTCTCGCTTACATTCTGTTCTCTCTTTATCTCTCTTTCTTTCTTTCTCTCTCTCTCTCTCTCTCTCTCTTTGTCTCTCTCGTTTTTTCTCCCTCTCTTACTCTCTCTCTCTCTCTCTCTTTCTCTCTCTCTCGCTCCCTCTTTCTCTCTTACATTCTCTCCTTCTCTCCTCTTTCTCTCCCTCTCCTCACTAGTAAAGAACACCTGCTAACTCATCCATTCCTTCATCAATCTTGCATGTTGGATACAGCTAAAGTGTTTCTGTTGTACGTGTACAATGTTTAACAATTGATTTTTGCTGTTAACAAAAACAAGATTAAGGCTACTTGGACAGGTTTATCATCGATTTTCTTGGCCTCGTGCACGACGACACTGTGTTCGAAACTTTTAAACGGTTGCTTAGCACAGCACCCAATTACTAAAGATGCTGTCACGCGATTGACATCAGCCAATAGGCCACTACGTATAACCATTTTTTTCAATATGACACGAAAAACAAGTGTGATAGTTTCAAAAAGAATTAGATTACCTTTTTGAAGATTACTGAATTCTATGACACTGTACTATGTGCTAGATCCTCGATTGCCTCCCGTAGAAGTAATATTTATTATATAGCTCCTTCATGACAGCACCATTTAAAATAGATCTTATAAGACCCATGACTTTTCTGCAGCTGTATGAGCACAGACGTAACTAAATGATTACACATTAGGTGCTGCTCTATTCAGGAGAATCTCGGCTATCTAATGCTATTTATTTAAACATTTGTAAGTGATTTAATTGGATCAAATTAAAAAAACCCGCCCTTTTCAGGCACTTCAACTTATTCTATTGAGTAGCTCAGTCTGGTGTACACTTGCATGACCGTACACACTATTTTATTGATCGCCTGTTTGCTACAGGACAAGCTGTGCACTGGTTTGCTGCTATTCCAGCACAAACCAACCGATCAATCAAGGACAAATTAAGGTCGTTTTATATTTTAACAGGAATTTTTCCTTAAAAATAGAGTCGACTTAAGGACAAAGTGTATCAGAGTGTTGTGCCTGGATAGTTGAAATTTTCTGCATTAGCTGATTTCACACAAGTGATACTGTACTTTGTTACAGTGCAAACACTACAGTTATTGAAAGCTTTGTTCAATTTTTTCATCAAAAATCAATTTTTAATTTGTCTAAGATAAGCAAGTGCATTTTCATATTTAAAATATTTGCAACACCTGCTCACTGCATCACTATCCCAGTATGCACCACTGATTCATAAAAAACGCCTTACTGATCTTACTGACAATACAAGTACCTGGTAATTTAAAGTCTTCTTAGTTAGTGAAGAGGGTGCTACGATTTCTCTGATTACTTTTTCAAACTTTTCGCAAAGTTTGGAATGGCAGTTTCTAACTGTCACGGCGTTACTTTAAATTTACAAGTTTTTTACAGCGTTACTGTTAACGCATGCTCTGCATGCAATAAGTCAGCATGTAAGTGTTACAAAATTTCAAGACGAATTTCTTAGTCTTTATTTATGAAAAGTGTTTTCTTGTATTTTAAAGGAATGACTACGTTGCTAATGTCTTCCTGTTTAAAATCAGATGTCGTCCTGCTGTGTTTAATCAAACTTGTGAATTTACTTCACTCAGGTAACTAAAGCTTATTGCGACTTTATAAAGGTGAGCCAAGCTTTTCAATAGTTACCTGTTCAAACTGCAAAAAATCGAATGTCGAATTAGATTTTGCACTGACTGTATGAAAGGGTTGCTGTGGAGAAAACGAAATAATACCGCCCCTTTTGTAAGAAGAAGGATAAATTTCATAGCCTATTAAAACCGAAACACTGTGTGGCAAGTGCGCGAATTATTGGTATTGGTGTATGGATAGTATTTACTAGTTAACCAGAGACTTTTTGAAAAAGAAACATTAACAGCAGTAGCAACAACAGCAACACCAACACCAACAGTAGCAACAACAACAACAACAACACCAACAACAACTACACGAACAACAACAGCAACAATACCAATAACGACGACAACAACAACAGCAGTAGTAACAGCAACACAACAAAAGTAACAGCATCTATAACGACAACAACAACAGCGACGACGACGACGACGACAACAACAACAACAACAACAACAACAGTAGCAGCAACAGCAACAACAGCGACGACAACAGTTTGCAATGTTCACAAGGCGGAGGTGTGTAGACATGATTGTCATTACACATGGGAATGGGGAGAGGAAAAACTGGTGTGTAATTAGTGACATATATATATATATATAAAAGACCCGACGTTTTTATCCACTGTACGTAAACAACAAAAACGTTATGAGTTTAAAGACAACTGGGTGCTGTTGAATTAAAAAGAAAAACTATAACTCCACAAAATGTTTTTTGTATTTATTCTTAGAATTTCATATTTATAAAATTTATATTTCAAACCAATCGCTTTTACGCTGCACCAAGATTAATAACAAGAATGTTTAGTTTAAACATAATTTATTATAGGATTGGATCAGACAGTTTGAACACCATGATTTAGGATCCTCAGCACAACAGTCTATACACACTATTTACAAAAACATTTACAGTAAGAATAGACTATAATTACACAAACTGACAAGTTTTACTACAAGATTACATTAGATATTAGCAGAAAATGACAGTTAGAAAATATTAATGTACGAATATTTAAGACTGATGCATTCCATATCAGATAGAAACTACTAGAAGCGTTTAGTACGTAATATAAAGTCATGTATGCATTGCAATATTTTACAGTTAGCAACATAGTTAAATTCATTTTTTTTCCGAATAATAACAACTTCAACAGACCATTAGTTTCTAAGGCTGCTATATTAAGGTTTTCGGGCAGAAGTATTTCGTTTAGTTTATCAAACATAACAACCCTAGTTTGTTGATATAATAGGCAGTGCAAAAAAAGGTGTTCAATAGACTCAAATCGAAATTCACAGTTACAATTCGGCAATATAGGATGACCGTTATTATCATTACAGCCTTTAGAGAAAAGGTCATAGTTTAACTGAGAAAATCCGATTCTCATGTGCGTATGATGTACTGAAATTGGAGGTTTACCAAATGAAAACTCTTTCTTACGCAACAAAAAACTTAAATGAGATTTGAGCTCTTGTTTGAAGTGTGAAATGGATGTAATTTCATGAATGTTCTGCGGTAAGTTGTTCCACATGTTAATGGTCATTATGAAAAACGATTTTTTACGAAAAACAAGAATGTTTAGCTTAATTAGGTTTACTGGCCTTGCGTGCGAAACGTGTCACGGAAGGCCTGGAGACATATCCACGTTAATGGTCTGATGAATTGTATAGATTTGAAAGGCAGTGCCCCCAGGTAGCAATGCACTTCCTACATAATGTGACTGACTTTGTGTAGTTTGGACACAATTAGATGAACATGTTCGTTGAAGAAGAGAGACTCATTTGGATAAGAAAAATCAGTACTAATGATGTATTAAAAATTAACATTTTATTTACAACTATGTCCCCTTTTCACGCGTATTTTTCTTGTGTGAATGACATACGATAAGTTAGTTTTTGCTAAGAGTGTTAGAAGTTAGAACTTTCGTTGAAGCAGTCGGAGTGAAATCAATTTTTGTCTGCAACTTTTACAAATCGAAACTTGGCGGAGTTACGATGTTCCGTAACAATAAAATATTACTAAGTCGTACGTCGTTAGTAGTGATTTTCCTTATCAAAATGATCACGAAGTTAACGAATGGACTTGTGAAAAAATGTGTTTATGAGAAAATGAAGCTGTGTTTATCGTTGCTGGAATCTTCTTTGCTGGTCGTGATTGTTTTATCATTATTATCAAATCAACGTTCAATAGGTAATTAAGTAATAATGCAGATGTATGATACGTAGGTCCTCAGAGATGTGCATTCAGTGATCTTATTTATGTAGCAGGAAAGTTATACTAAATTGAAATGACTGAAAAAATTTTGCACTTCTGAGGCTCGGACCCTAGAGCCTCTGTAGGACGGTAGCTAAAGTGTCTTGCTAACATTAAAGTTGTTTTAGAAATCTCCCTGACACGTGCATTTTATACATTTTTACTAACAATATTTTATATCCAATCAAATAAGTTTACTCAAAAGTAATGTCCATAACTGTCCTTTATGTATTATAAAAATTCTACAATATTTGTACATAAAAATGTATTGATTTATTACGTGATACTAAAGCAACTCTTTTGTGATCAGTACATTCTTCTGTTTAACACTGTTTAACATTCTTCAACACAGCTTTTGTATCATTATTATGTTAATATTGTTTATTAAAAATAAATAAACTACGTTTACAAGCATTAGTTTTTGACTCAAGTTATCTAAAGTTTCTGACTGTATATAAAATGCTGTTATAAACTGTTAATGTAAAATCTACTACTACTAAACCTACCACTATTTTACTATTATAGGTGCTTCGGCTGACCTTTTGACTGATAGTCAAACACCAAGTCTTACTGATCGACAAAATAATACAGATGAAGACGCATCGTGTCCGCGAGTAATTCCTGCACTCATCCCAAGTCTTTTCACAAATGCGCCACCTGTCGTCAATTTTGGTTTATTCGGACAAATAGTTGAGGAATTGCCGAGTTATTTTAAGAAACGGCTCAAATTGAGATATAGTGGTGGACGGAAAGACAGACACCGGACGTATCTGGAAAGGATGGTCCAGGTTTCAAATTTTCAATTAACAAAAGACGAAGACTGGACAGTGTGGAGAAATGGTCAAGTGTTCAATCAGACATGGCCAATTCTTCACCCACATGTCAAATTTAACCAACTTCCGGGTTCACAGGAACAGGCCATGAACAAAGTAAGTTTCTGGAAGAACATGAAATCAATGATGTTAAAACATGGACGGAAGGGGTTCAATTTCCTTCCACAAACTTTCGTCTTACCAGAAGAGCTGTTTAAGTTTCAAAAGCACTTTGGCGATCAGAAAAATCCAGGATTGTGGATTTACAAACCGTGGAGTAATTTACAAGGCAGAGGTGTTGGAATCATTGAATCCCTGAAAAAATTACCTAAGACAGAAGTGGTCATACAGAAGTACATATCGGAGCCATATCTCATTAACGGTCTTAAATTTGATTTGAGAATATTTGTGCTCATTACGTCTCTAGAACCATTAAGAATCTATATCCACGAGCTTGGGGTAGTGAAGTTTGCCACGAAATTATATTCCAAAGATAAGCTAAGCGATAAGTTTGTTCATCTAACTAACATTGCGATACAAGAGAAAATTTCAATGTATGATTCCTCTAAGCACTTTTGGAGTTTGCAAGATCTCTGGCGCTATCTTGAACGGAAAGGTAATGATACTAAACGGCTCTGGAAGCAAATTAAAGATATGATTGCAAAGCAGTTTATAAGCAGTGAATCGATTTTGTACAAGATGTTGAACGCCCATGCGAAGAGCTCCTACTGTTGCAGTGAATTGTATGGATATGACATCTTCTTGGACAGCAAGCTAAAACCATGGCTCTTGGAAGTCAACACTTTTACCATATTTGGACATGACGAAATTGGAGAAATGGTACAAGACTGGCAAAACCTCGTTGGATATCGTTTACCAGCTAGATCAGATGTAATCGCTGAAGGAAAGAGAAATACTTCAGCTGCCTTCAATGGTATTATAGGACCAGTGATACCAGAGCCACTTTACACTCCCACCCTTCTGCCTCATGAAGAAACAAAGCGCCAGCATTTTACAATAAACGCGACAGAAGAGGAAATAGCATCTCATATTCTCGATGAACTCACGCCAGCTGATGTACGTGAACTTGTAGAAGTTGAGGATGAATATCACAGACGTGGAGGTTTCCAGCGCCTCTTTCCCAGCCCAATATCCCACAAATACCTAAAATACTTTGAGCAGAAACGTTACAGCAATTTACTACTAGATGCCTGGGTGAGGAAGTATCCCAACGATCCCAGCAAAAGATGGGAAGTGTTGGAAGCACTGTGTAAGAAAGAACACAAACTTTTCAATAAGTAACTCATCACAAAAGAAGTGGAGAGGTCAGTGAAGCAAGTGAAATGGTTGGTGCTCTTGGTTGCTGATATCGAGAGTCTAGGAGGGTATCAAAGGACCAAAGTCTTTTGAGCCATTTACAACTAGAACCGACATCTTCCCAGACTTTAGTTGAGTCATAATATAGCCACATAATTAATCACCTTAATGAGTTCTAGCACTGTGCAGAGTTTCAAATCATATTGAGCATTTTTACCATTCTGGTAGATTAAAAACCCCCATTCATTTTGGTCAAATGACAGCCATCTTTCTTGACGTCATATTAGGCGCTTTCCTGTGACCAAATTTAGGCCTAATTTGTTATTCTCTGAACTAAATACTACAAGAAAACACAAAAAAACGTTTTCTTGCAATTTTTTTTGGGGGGGGGGGGCAGCAATTTGACTTTACTAATTCGAAGCCTAAACAACAGTATTTGTACACGAACAATGTGCTAAACACTGCTATTATTCAAACTGTGATTGAACACCTATCTATGCCAGAGTGAGCATTTGGCTTTCGTGGAATAGGTCAACCACCACTGTTCCTCGTCCCGTAACTTCGTAAATAGATGCTGTAGCCACTGTGCCCGGTTAGCTGCAAGGAGGCATTCTTCTTCTTCTTCATTCTGAATAGAAATGGGAGCACATTTGGAAAACTGTGCCTTCATGTTAAAGGGAATATATAAACTGATACTCTTTGAAAACTCGACAATGTTTTTCCCATTGTTGTCGCATCCACACTCCGTTGCTCTAATGTTTACATAGTTCATTGCAATAAGTTGAATATTACATTTGACATTTAAAAATTAGTGAGGTGCTGCTTCAGAAAATTTTTAGCCATTGTTTTAATACTGTGTAAAACGAAACTGGCATGTGTAATTTTATTGTTGTTATTTGTAACTGTAATTTTAAACAAACATACATAAAAAAATTTATACATAAACTTGATAAAATCCTGAACAAAAAATGTTTTGCTTACGAATAACCGTCGCTGTTCAATAATAGGCTGGTACACGGATTTTAAGCACATGACAACAAACTGTGTGAGCGACAGTACTTTTTCTACCTAGCAGCAGATCCTACTACGCTAGCAGTATAGCATACATGGTGTTATCTCAGGCATGTGAGCATGGTCGCATGCGCACAAGAGTCAAAGCCACTACTGTGCTGGGCTGTGAAGCAAACAGTACTACCCTCACGTGCTCTGGTTCCGTACAAGTATAAACAAAGAGCTAAAAAAGACTTATTACATTGAATATTACCGAAATATTGGGTGAATATAGAGGGTGCTGCTGTTTCACAGTACCTATACAGGAGCCGCTACTATTACAGTAATGCACTCTTTTTCAACATTGTTGCTCCTTGCCCCATCTATGAAACCAGGGACATTGTCCTTGGCTCGTTTAGAATGCAGATAAGGTAAAACACGGAGCTAGTTGAGCAAGCGACATTAACAGCATTTACATTACTGAAATCGATGCTGATACTAATCATCGACCGATCGATACATTCAAGTATGACAAGACACAGATTTTCAAGGGCCTGCAATGGACTGTCCACTCATGGGTCAGCAAGTGGACGACGAGCATTTGACTGGTAGTGATTATACAGCAAACGGAAGTAAGTGGCTTCTCTAGGAGTGAAGCCAGACTGTATCGGAATAGAGGATTCAAGGTTCAGACTCTGAAAAGCTGAGTAAAATGGAAACTTCTTTATGATTAAAAAATTTTGTTAAAGGTTAAAATTAAATTTTAAAATATTGAAAACACTAGGATGACTTCAAATTAAGACGTGCTCTTTCTGTGATGAGCCAATAGCTGAAGGCATGCAGCGTGCGACTTGTAATCGCAAGATTTGGCGTTCAATTACAGGAATGGTTCACAATTTTTAGCTTAATTAATTTTTAGAAATTTTAAAAATGAATTTTAAAAATCCTTTGTTGATTTAATAACTTAAAAATGCATAATAAAAATGTTTGTTTTCAAGAAAAGTAAAGTTTAACTGGACTATAAAAACTGAAGAATTTAGTTATGTAAGAGATCAGTTAAGTATCATTTGAAATAACGTTCTTTAGAAATAACAAAAGCAAGAAATAGAAAAAAACGTAGCACGTCAATAACAATGCAATATTGACTTAGTAAAGGGTAAAAGAGAAGCCAGCAAAAGCTCACATCAGAAGATATGCAGCGTACTCTGCAGGCAACAGATCAAACCTAACCAAGAGAACAAGAAAGCAGCTATTGTAACGTGCTGTCACCTACCAGCAAGAAAACGAACAGATTAAAATGTCAAAATCACAGCAGTTAATTATCATAAAAGATTTCTTATTTTAAGCATGTAGGTAGACATAAGGTAGGTAGGTAAATAGGTAGATAGGTTGGTAGGTAGGCAGGTAGGTAAGTAGGTAGGTAGGTAGGTAGGTAGGTAGGTAGGTAGGTAGGTAGGTAGGTAGGTAGGTAGGTAGGTAGGTAGGTAGGTAGGCGGTTAGGTAGGTAGGCAGGCAGGTAGGTAGGTAGGTAGGTAGGTAGGTAGGTAGGTAGGTAGGTAGGTAGGTAGGTAAGTAGGTAGGTAGGTAGGTAAGTAGGTAGGTAGGTAGTTTGGTAGGTAGGCGAGTATGTAGACAGGCAGGTAGCTTATAGAGTGGTAGGTAGATACCAAAAATAGGTACTGGTCTCGTTACAACCAGCGCATAAGAAATTTTCTTATGTATATTTCGACTGACTTTCAGATTAGAACACTAAACAGGTCGGTCAGTAAAACGACATTTAACATTTCACTTTGACGATCTTAATTTTAAATTCTTTGCCGCACGGAAGCACACAATAAAATACAAGCACTTATAGCCGTAGAAACCGTTCAGATTACTCTTTCTCTTACTTCTCTTTTTTCTTATTTTATAGCATTTTATACTTTATAGTTTTTATTGCAACTCAAGATCTATTTTTCTAATTTGTAATGTTAAGTTTAAAATTAAATATTCATAATTTTAAAAACAAATTTTTAAAGATTTAATATAAAACCTTGCCGAGGTGTAAAAAATATCAAACTATCGTGATGTAACTTAAAAAAAGCACAAATACGATTTTAGCTTCTACTACTAGATGGCGCCAGCCCATTATCAATGCTTTATCACAGAACGTGTAAAAACGAACTCTGCTTTGCTTAAAACTTTATCGCCAAGCAACCGTCATGACTCTTAGCTATTTTCCGTCTCACAGAAGATGACGTACAAGATGGTGGCGATGACCATAGCAACAGTTGCGTTGCTAAGTTTGCGTTATCTCAAACTACAACCATTTGCTGTCAGAGAAATTATTTCAGGGAAAAATACAAAGTATTCCTATTGCTCAGCTTGAGGGCTAGCCGTTGATAAAGAATGAATAGTAAGAATGGCTTTTGTATATTTTCTAAAGAAATCCTTGACTTACATATATTATAGGTTTATAGATTTTATAGATTTAAAACATTCGTACCTCTTACATGCTGTCTTATTGCACACAGAGCTTGCATTAGT
>JAQGDQ010002127.1:0-14031 GCA_030141605.1 Tubiluchus corallicola
TTTCACAAAAATCATCTTAAAAATTATAGTAGGAGGGTTTAAACAATACATAAATAGTTTGAAATGACGCTAGTGTCACGTGGTGACGGTAAGATATCAGTTTTAAAGAACACGAAAGAGGTACCTGAAGTAGGTTTCACAAAAATCATCTTAAAAATTATAGTAGGAGGGTTTAAACAATACATAAATAGTTTGAAATGACGCTAGTGTCACGTGGTGACGGTAAGATATCACTTTTAAAGAACAAGAAAAGAGGTACCTGAAGTAGGTTTCAGAAAAATCATCTTAAAAATTATATTACTTTATAGCAATTTTTGTTCCATTGCGCATATTAAACGATACTAGCTGATTTCCTGTACACAATAAGCTACCTTACTCTGTGTATAATCGTAAGTACTGTTAAAATTCTAATCAGTCTTGTTCCATTATGCATATTAAACGTTACTACCTGATTTCCTGTACACAATAAGCTAGTTTACTCTGTTAGTTTACACACACAGTGTCATGCAGCGTGTGCTGACATGCCTGTTTGCTTTCACCATGAATAGGTTTTTCAGGTGTTTGCTTAGCTGATATTCAAAACCCGATGTAATCGGACAGAATTTATGATATGAGGTTGGAAAAAGAGCGTGCTTGTGTTTGTGTAAGAGAGGTTGCTCGTGAAAGTGATAGTGAAGCCATATTTGACACGTCAAGGAATAATATGGTTAAAGGAAAACAGCACGATTTTTTCACATCCTGTCCCATTTTATAGTGCAATAAATAATAATAATAATAATGATCTTTATTTAAAGTCTGCTTTTGGGTCAACAATTAACATTAGCTCAAAGAGCTATTATCGCCGACTGTAAATAACAACCTATAACTACATAACAGAGACTATTATTACCCCACTTTTACCCTAAATACCACGCGTCAGGCAGGGCAACAGCTGGTACCATTTTTAAAGTCTTTGGTATGACCCGGCCGCTGGTTCGAACTCACGACCTCCCAGACGGAAAGCAGACACATTACCACTAGACTAAACCGTCTGGTCCTGAAACATATACATTTTAACACCTATATAGGACTGCAAAATAATTGCTGATAACTTTAAAGAAATAGATTAAAAGCTTAATTAAGGGTGGGCGAGCCCAGCTAATGATGACGTCAAAACTGAGCATAATTTTCAACAGCACAGACATTCATTGTGCGTGTTGTACGTGTCTTTGAAAGCGAAAATTAAAGTACAGTGATACCGTACAACATTCCGTGTGATATACAAATTTTCAAATAATAATTCAAATTTACTGCTTGGTTCAAACGTGTGCAGTATGTCAGAAACGAGCCCCTCTGAACCCGTTTTTTGTACAATGAGTCTGCGAAATGCAGGCACTAATGCCCGTCTAACTAACGAATAGTGAAATGCATGTAACAATGAAGAACTAGTAGTAGTAGTAGCAGTAGCAGTAGCAGCAGCAGTATTATTAATAATAATAATAATAATCATAAATAGCAGTAGTAGTAGTAGTAGTAGCAGCAGCAGCAGCTATATTTACACGAAATATTTGCACTTTCCAGTAATTGACACGTCTTGTATTTTATAGTGAAAATAGTAAAATCTTTGGCTTTATTTGAACGGTATTTTTTGTTTTTACAGGTATGATAACATTGCTCAAAGCGAAACATGGCCGCCGTATCACACAAACCAAGTTAGCTTACGAATCGTCGAAGCTCACGCTTATCAGTTTACTGAAGAAACTTGCAGTAAGTTGTTTGCTGTGGTTAGCAAAATTAATTATTAATTCTGTCCGATTACATCGGGTTTTGAATATCAGCTAAGCAAACACCTGAAAAACCTATTCATGGTGAAAGCAAACAGGCATGTCAGCACACGCTGCATGACACTGTGTGTGTAAACTAACAGAGTAAACTAGCTTATTGTGTACAGGAAATCAGGTAGTAACGTTTAATATGCATAATGGAACAAGACTGATTAGAATTTTAACAGTACTTACGATTATACACAGAGTAAGGTAGCTTATTGTGTACAGGAAATCAGCTAGTATCGTTTAATATGCGCAATGGAACAAAAATTGCTATAAAGTAATATAATTTTTAAGATGATTTTTCTGAAACCTACTTCAGGTACCTCTTTTCTTGTTCTTTAAAAGTGATATCTTACCGTCACCACGTGACACTAGCGTCATTTCAAACTATTTATGTATTGTTTAAACCCTCCTACTATAATTTTTAAGATGATTTTTGTGAAACCTACTTCAGGTACCTCTTTCGTGTTCTTTAAAACTGATATCTTACCGTCACCACGTGACACTAGCGTCATTTCAAACTATTTATGTATTGTTTAAACCCTCCTACTATAATTTTTAAGATGATTTTTGTGAAACCTACTTCATGTACCTCTTTCGTGTTCTTTAAAACTGATATCTTACCGTCACCACGTGACACTAGCGTCATTTCAAACTATTTATGTATTGTTTAAACCCTCCTACTATAATTTTTAAGATGATTTTTGTGAAACCTACTTCAGGTACCTCTTTCGTGTTCTTTAAAACTGATATCTTACCGTCACCACGTGACACTAGCGTCATTTCAAACTATTTATGTATTGTTTAAACCCTCCTACTATAATTTTTAAGACGATTTTTCTGAAACCTACTTCAGGTACCTCTTTTCTTGTTCTTCAAAACTGATATCTTACCGCCATCACGTGACACTAGCGTCATTTCAAAGTATTTATGCATTGTTTAAACCCTCTAGCAACAAAGTGGGTTCATTGAACTATGTGGTCTACGACCTTCCAACATTTTACTGGCCACAGTAGTGAACTGAACTCACTGACACAGTTCACGCCCACGAGACGTTCATTCTGAATTTTTCAAGTGGTGAAATTAGTTACAGTTTAGACACTCACACACACACTGCACGTACAGAGGTGACAGTTACGTACAACATATGTTAAATATGTTAGAACAGATGGTTTAGTTTAGTGGTAACGCGTCCGTTTTCCATCTGGAAGGTCGTGAGTTCGGTCATACCAAAGACTTTATCAATGGAACCTGCTGTTGCCCTACCTGGCGCGTGACATTTTAGGGTAAAAATGGGATAATAATAGTCTCTCTTATGTAGTTGTAGATTGTTGGCACAAAAGCTCTTTGGAGCTCATGTTAACTGTTCACCCGCAAATTATTATTATTATTATTATTATTATTATAATTATTACATGAGAACCTAGCTATTCGGATTAAGTAAGTTATTGTAAATGGAAAGAGTTAGAAGTGAAGAAAGTTCGCACTGACAAACAAGTACAGTAAGTTTATTACGAAACTAATCAACGGTTAACAATGATCAAGAGGACAGCATTGGTTCTCAAACTCCACACGACGACTCCCCCTACAGGATTTACAAGCCTAGCAAAAATGACTTAACATTAGTTCTCTAACTCCATACGACGACTCCCCCTACAGGATTTACAAGCCTAACAAAAATGACCTAACATTAGTTCTCTAACTCCATACGACGACTCCCCCTACAGGATTTACAAGCCTAACAAAAATGACTTAACATTAGTTCTCTAACCCCATACGACGACTCCCCCTACAGGATTTACAAGCCTAACAAAAATGACCTAACATTAGTTCTCTAACTCCATACGACGACTCCCCCCTACAGGATTTACAAGCCTAACAAAAATGACTTGCTTTTCTGACAAACTTTCAGAACACAATACGCGATATTTAGTTCCAACTGAACAAATAACAGAGCACGACAAAGCACGTGTTTACACGAGCACGACAAAGCACGTGTTTACACGAGCACGACAAAGCACGTGTTTACAACGACAAAGCACGTGTTTACAGCACGACAAAGCACGTGTTTACAACGACAAATCACGTGTTTACACGAGCACGACAAAGCACATGTTTACAGCACGACAAAGCACGTGTTTACAACGACAAATCACGTGTTTACACGAGCACGACAAAGCACGTGTTTACAGCACGACAAAGCACGTGTTTACAACGACAAAGCACGTGTTTACAGCAGGACAAAGCACGTGTTTACAGCACGACAAAGCACGTGTTTACACGAGCACGACAAAGTACGTGTTTACAACGACAAAGCACGTGTTTACAACGACAAAGCACGTGTTTACAATGTTAAAAAAGATGACTGGACGTTTCTGCAACGTTAAGTAAAACCAGTTCATAATTAATGTACTCAACTGATTTTACTAATATCTATATTTTACAATATACTACATCTAAGTACTTAAAGACTCCTTAGTCGATTTTGATATACCAGATTAACAGCTGTACAATATACCACATCAAACTGATTCTCATGCCAGACTAACAGCTGTACAACATACCACATCAAACTGATTCTGATGCCAGATTAACAGTTGTACAATATACTACATCAAACTGATTTTGATGCCAGACTAACAGCTGTACAATATACCACATCAAACTGATTCTGATGCCAGACTAACAGCTGTACAATATACCACATCAAACTGATTTTGATGCCAGACTAACAGCTGTACAATATACCACATCAAACTGATTCTGATGCCAGACTAACAGCTGTACAATATACCACATCAAACTGATTCTGATGCCAGACTAACAGCTGTACAATATACCACATCAAACTGATTCTGATGCCAGACTAACAGCTGTACAATATACCACATCAAACTGATTCTGATGCCAGACTATCAGCTGTACAATATACTACATCAGACTAACAGCTGTACTATATAGCACATCAGATTAACAGCTGTACAATATACACCAAACTGATTTTGACCACAGATTAACAGCTGTACAATATACCTCAGACTAACAGCTGTACAATAAACCACATCAAACTGATTCTGATGCCAGACTAACAGCTGTACAATATACCACATCAAACTGATTCTGATGCCAGACTAACAGCTGTACAATATACCACATCAAACTGATTCTGATGCCAGACTAACAGCTGTACAATATACCACATCAAACTGATTCTGATGCCAGACTAACAGCTGTACAATATACTACATCAAACTGATTCTGACGCCAGACTAACAGCTGTACAATATACTACATCAGACTAACAGCTGTACAATATACCACATCAAACTGATTCTGACGCCAGACTAACAGCTGTACAATATACCACATCAAACTGATTCTGCTGCCAGACTAACAGCTGTACAATATACTACATCAGACTAACAGCTGTACAATATAGCACATCAGATTAACAGCTGTACAATATACACCAAACTGATTTTGACCACAGATTAACAGCTGTACAATATACCTCAGACTAACAGCTGTACAATAAACCACATCAAACTGATTCTGATACCAGACTAACAGCTGTACAATATACTACATCAAACTGGTTCTGATACCAGACTAACAGCTGTACAACATACCGCATCAAACTGATTTTGATGCCAGACTAACAGCTGTACAATATACCACATCAAACTAATTCTGATACCAGACTAACAGCTGTACAACATACCGCATCAAACTGATTTTGATGCCAGACTAACAGCTGTACAATATACCTCAGACTAACAGCTGTACAATATAGCTCAGACTAACAGCTGTACAATATAGCTCATCAAAGTACTTAAATACTGCTGTGTCATCCACAAACACTCGTATAGAACAAACTGAAAACAAAGCTCATGATTTAGCACACTCCTGCTGTATTTTCATAATCCCCAATGCCACAAACAGTCCTCAAATATTTATGCTTAAAGACTTGACTCCCTAGCCACCAGGCATGGTAAATAATCAATGGCTTCGCGTTCCGACGGGCTTATCTTGAGAAGATTGATGAGATTTAGAGCATCTTGAGAGGTTGGTATTACTTGGAAAAATGCATTATTCAATCTACGCTGTAAGTCTGAGCCGTTACACACGAGAGCTCACGAAGGCAAGTCTACTGTATCCTAACCATTAAACTTGTGCTGACTGGTCAATATTTTACTAAGCGGTTTTCAATCTTGACTACGTCACTTCTGCTGCCGTTCTGGAGATTTCAAACGGTCAATAATTACTCATTAGTTGCGCGTCAGTTGCAATTTTTGTCACCACTTAAAGCACAAGAAAACCGTCCACTTACATAAAGGTTAGAAAATTCGTCTTGAAATTATGTGCCACTTACATGCTGCCTTTTTGCATTCAGGATTTGCGTCGGCAGTAACGCGGTATAAAACATGTACAACGTAAACTCCCGCGATGACCGTTAGACGCAGCCATTTTGAAGATAAGTCATTTGAAATAAGTTTAGATAACACCGGGTAAAGTTTGAAAAAATAATTAGAGGATTCGTAGCGCACACGTCACCAACTGAGTAAACTTTTAAATGACCGTATGTTAATCAATGAGATTAAAATACGTTTTTGGGTTTGTGAGTGGTGCACCCTGGAGGGTGAGTCAACAATATTTTACCAATTGCATTTCTGAAACCTACTTCAGGTACCACTTTACCTGTACTTTCGACTCGATCCTGATAATCAGTAAAGCTTGTATAGCAGCTACGAATCAAATGTGCAATGAATAAAATGAAAATGTGAATAAAGATAAATACAAATAAAACTGCACATTGCAAAGATCCTATGAAATAGTGTTCATTAAAACATTTATGGTTAAATTTCACGAATGATTAAAATATATGAAGCCAACAAATTTATCTTTTCGACTGACAAAACTTGTAAAGACAACGAACTACCAAAATATACATTGACCGTTATCCAACGACGTCAGGCACATCAGGACCATATAAAAGTGTTTTCGGTATATATATAAAAATACACACACACACACACACACACATATATATATATATATATAAGTTTTAAGAGCTTCCCAAAACTTCTAAAGCATGAGTATCAGTTCGCTAAAGACAGCCACTAACATCATAACTACGTAATTGCATTCAGTCTGATAAAAAGTATACGTTTTAACACAATTAAGACTGCTAAAGCATTTCTGATAACTAAACGACAGACTAAAAACTTATTTAACGGAAGGCGAGTCCAACTGTTGATGACATCACAAACTAACATAATTTCCAACAGCAAGAAGCATGTTTCCTTTCAATATTTACCATTAGACCATTACCATTACCATTATCATTGCCATTGCTATTACTACATATACATATATATATATATTTTTGCAATAGTTACAGTATATCAGATTAACCTATATGTACATATAGGTTAATCTGATATACTGTAACTATTGCAAAAAACACTCATTCGCACAACAATTAAAATTTCAAATGGAACATAATCCAAGCACTAAAATGGAAGGCTAAAGTTTACAAATCCCCACACTGAAGAAATTAGTTCGTGAAGTGGATTAGGATTAAAGTTAGGATTAGGATTAAGGTTAGGGTAGGTTGGGTTAGGTTTATGTTGGGGTTCGGGTTAGCCTTTAACTTTTATTTTTCATTTAATTTTTTTTTTATTACCACAAATTTACAACTTGGAGACATTATACACGGTTTACTGGGAGACTGGGACTGGGAGACCCGGGAAAAAGCCAGAAACCGTACAGGCCACGAAGTAATAGCGTTAGTGTTGGGTTGAGGTTAGGGCTAGCGTTAGTGTTGGGTTAAGGTTAGGGCAAGCGTTAGTGTTGGGTTAAGGTTAGGGCTAGCGTTAGTGTTGGGTTAAGTTTAGGGCAAGCGTTAGTGTTGGGTTGAGGTTAGGGCTAGCGTTAGTGTTGGGTTGAGGTTAGGGCTAGAGTCAGTGTTGGGTTAAGGTTAGGGCTAGCGTTAGTGTTGGGTTAAGGTTAGGGCTAGTGTTAGTGTTGGGTTAAGGTTAGGGCTAGCGTTAGTGTTGGGTTGAGGTTAGGGCTAGAGTTAGTGTTGGGTTGAGGTTAGGGCTAGCGTTAGTGTTGGGTTAAGGTTAGAGCTAGCGTTAGTGTTGGGTTAAGGTTAGAGCTAGCGTTAGTGTTGGGTTAAGGTTAGAGCTAGCGTTAGTGTTGAGTTGAGGTTAGGGCTAGCGTTAGTGTTGGGTTAAGGTTAGGGCTAGCGTTGTTGGCATCTTTCTGTCTCGGAAGACAGTGGAATGTGCGCCAAGAGAGTCCGATCCTTGACCGTCTCCAGGGCGCACGCCTGGGTAAGGTGTATGGAGATCCTGAGTTGCCCAGACCGCAGGAACCCCCTCTCTTTCTCCTTAGTGTAGTCCAAAGGAAAGCGGAGCGATACATTTGGCACCAGGTTGGTTGTAGGAGCTGCCGGACACAGTAAGCATGCTGCACTGGTCCGCCTTCGGGGCTCCACTCCAGATTTGGAAGGTTTACTCCTCTACACATGGCCGTTGGGTCACTTGACCTCCTCTGCCCTCTAGCTGTTGGCTGCTTGTACAGCTCCTCCACCTAGTGTCGAGATACAGTGTGGGCATCCCGCAAGCCTACAGCACCTGGTATTCCTAGGCGGTCATCCATCCAAGCACTAACCAGGCACTAACGTTGCTTAACTTCGGTGATCAGAGGAGAACCAGTGTTTTCAACGTGATTTGGCCGTAGTCCCGGGCTAGCTTTAGGGTTATGGTATTTAAATTGTGTGGTGAATTGCAAACTCCTTCCAAATCACATGCGTTTTATATTCTTGCTTGTTAGCTAGTTCTATATTAAAGTTGTGCTCAGAAATCATGACACGTGCTGCCACCATCAAAGTCCAATCTAAACATGTTGATCACGACCAGGCAGCTTCATAAAAATCAACCACACAGCCGGAAATGAGAAGTTAATTAACTGGGCAGCTGCAATCAGCAAATCCAGGCCATCAATGGCTTCAATGGCTTCAGTCTTCTGCTAACAATGAGGAGAGAAGAGGGAATAATGAAGAGAGAAAGCTCTGAAAAGGCATTACAGCTTCCTGAGTAGGATCTTCACAACGATCAGCAACGAAATTGACTTGTAGTGGACTTCTCGCGCGCCACCTGCTCACTGCTGCGCTGATTAGGGTCTCTCTTTAAAGGAAAACTGGACGGTTGTGTAGACAAAATAAAGTATACTTTAAAATATTGAAAACTACAATCGATTTTTTAAATCAAAGCTTAGATTAAAAAATAATTACCTCGGATAGTTAAATTTTGTTAAACTTTCAAAGTTACGCGCGGCTCGGCGAATGTACTAAAACCGGCATGGCACCTTTTTGTCACATTCACTTAGCCGACAAATAGGCGCTGTACCGTGATAAGCGTGATCATGAACTGCAGTGTTCGTCTGTGACGTCAGTGTGACGTACAGCTCATTTTCGTGACATCACATCGGCGTCTTACAGCAATCTTTATTAACGCAAACGTGCTTGACGTGCAGGGAAGATGCTTACTATTGCACGAACTATGGTTAGTTTGTGACGTGAGCGATGGCTGTGTTCAGTAGTCATTAAGTAACTTTGCAAAGAAATCATTCAAATATTAAAAACAACTGTTAACTTTTATAGACAAGAAAATGTATGTTTTAGACAGTAAATTAAAATGCGATTGAGTCTAGTCAATCGTCCGGTCTTCCTTTAAATCTTTATTTTTCTGAAGTTGAAAGATGAAGAAAGGGAAATTCTAGGGAACGTTTCAAAATATTCCATGTAAAATTACATTACTTAGGAGTTAGCAGTACGATGACCTGTTTAAAAAACACGGTAATTAAAAAATAAAATTCTTAATAACTTAAAATGTTTGCCATCTGCCAACTGGTAAAACGTCACTGTTTCACAATCCCAGTATGCACCAACAAAAAAACGTCGTCGGCTCACCAAAAAATATTGCCAAGTTATACTTTAAATATTATACTTTATGTTATGTTATGTTATGTTATGTTATGTTATGTTATGTTATGTTATGTTATGTTATGTTATGTTATGTTATGTTATGTTATGTTATGTTATATAATATTATATTATATTTTATACTTTTGCTGGGTTAGTGACGTGATTGTTGTTTTTTTGAAATTTTAAGCAGTGTAATCTTGCAAACGATTATCGTTAAAATGGTTGCACCTAGCGGTCATCACGGGAGCTTTATACACCCGTTACTGCCGACGCAAACTCTGTAAGACAGCAGGAAAGTCATGCAATATTTCAAGACGAATTTTTTTAACTTTGCGTTCGAATTCTGTTTTACTGTGAAAAGTGTCTCCCAAAATTCCCAAAAAATTATGCAAAGGCTCGTAAAAAATAAGTAATTTTCAATGTAAATTGGAAGATTGTGATTGCCATACTCGACTCGACTTATCAGAGGCGGGCACCTTTATAGGGTGCAAAGTCTATTCTTCTTTAACGCTGATCTTTTATTTGTCTTTTTCCAGTTTAAGGTCTTTATTTGTCTTTATCCTGTATTCCATGCATTCGTTCACTAGATTTCTAATTTCTAGCAATCCTTCCTTTTCACTGTTTAATATATCTGAGTTCAAAATTTTTTCCATTCTCCATATTTGTCACATCTAAAAATATGTTCAGTAGTGTCATCATCTTCCTCACACACTGGGCATAATAACTGATCCTTAAACTCATTCTTGTAGTTCCCTTTAACTTTAATCATATTCAGTCTTATTTTCAATATATCTTTAACCTCTTCTGGCTTGCATGTGTCTATGTAATTTTGTCGTTTCCACTCGGTATGCCTTAAAAATCTTAATTTAGTGCTGCTCCTGCATTTTTCTGCACATTCATTCTTTATACAACATTCAATCTTATTCTTTGTTTCTTTCTTCCATTCAGACTTTTTCATGACCTTCACTTTAGATGTCAATTTAGATCTTAATTCAAATGGCAGACCAGACGTAAAGAATCGTTTGTGGTCCACATGTGTTGTCCACACGGTAGACAATCATATTAATTGAAACAACGTTGTAAATAGTACAATTTTATGTAAGCGGGATTTTGCTAACTGCGTACGCCAACTCAGAAGAGATGATACAAAGGTTTCATGGATACGGCTACGTAGAAAACTTGGCTAAGTAACGGGTAAAACGGTTAGTGATGTTCTAAAAACGGTTACACCACTTAGTTTAGTTTAAACATAATTTATTTAGGATTGGGTCAGACAGTTTGAACAACATGATTTAGGATCCTCACCACAACAGGCTTTATACACTATTTACAAGAACATTTTACAGTAAGAATAGACTATAACTACACAAGCTGAGAAGTTTTACTACAAGATTACATTGGACATTAGTAACATTTACAGTAAGAATAGACTATAACTACTCAAGCTGACAAGTTTTACTACAAGAATACATTAGACATTAGTAACATTTACAGTAAGAATAGACTATAACTACACAAGCTGACAAGTTTTACTACAAGATTACATTGGACATTAGTAACATTTACAGTAAGAATAGACTATAACTACACAAGCTGACAAGTTTTACTACAAGACTACATTAGACATTACTAACATTTACAGTAAGAATAGACTATAACTACAAAAGCTGACAAGTTTTACTACAAGAATACATTAGACATTAGTAGAAAATGACGGTTAGAAAATATTAATGTACGAATATTTAAGACTGATGCATTTCATATCAGATAGAAACTACTGGAAGCGTTTAGTACATAATATGAAGTCATGTTACGGTTACACCAGTTAGCGGTCGGTTAAACGGTTACTAATCAACGTATTACTTACAGGTCCTTAGCAGCACTTACCACAGACATTGTTGATTTGAGACCCCCTCCCCCCTCCCCGTTCCAATTCGTGTTACATACAAACGCACTGGTCTGTTAGCATACATACAATGGTTTCATTAGAACAAGCCATCAACGTACATTATACACGTGTATGTTAAGATAAACACAGCTGTTGCACAGCTACGTTCGTGTAAATAGCATTCCTGAAGTGGTTCAACTAACACTGCATTACATTCCTTCACAGATTTGCAGCTGTGATTGAAATGATTTAATACACTTTATGACAGCATCAAACTTTTGCTCGTGGCGTTTACAAAATAAAATTATTAAAAAGCAAAAATACATGATATCAGCAGCACGTATCGTGATATGGAAACAGATATATGATCCTAACTCCCTGTCCCAGGCATGTATATGGGCAATTCACATTCACACTGTTCAGCCAATTCAAAAATTTAAAAAGAAATACAGAGCAATGATTCTCAACTTCCTAATTTCCCACACCTACTGCAGCAGTCATACCTCAATCCTGGTACAGATTATGCAAAACAAGGCATCATTGATAAATCTTTAAAGCTGATGTCAACATAGCGCAATCTATTATCTTTCTTCCTACCATTTCCACTAACACATCCTTCTACCCTTCCTGTGTGATCTAACCTTTCTCCCAGTTCTTTTTTTGTTCACTCATCCATTCTTTTTTATCGGGTTCACATGACAGTGGGCTTATACAAGCCTTTGCTTCTCTAGCCCACTGCAGTACAATTATTCTTTTATGATAACGATAGTGTACGAAACATAACAATTTAATACAGTAGATGTAATAATTTTGATGTCACTGTGTGCTTAATGTCATTATATTGTACTGAATGTGATAATAATAATAATAAATAAATAAATAAATAAATTATTAAATATAAAAATGGGCGATTAGTAGATTAATCGAGATTACAACTATGTGTAAATAGATATAATCAGCTATTGAACAGCAATTTAGGTAATCGAAAGTCAAATATACGTGTTACACGCTGACTATAAGGTAGTGTTTTAGCTCAAATACACGAAATTCTTGCATTTCTTCTTCATTATTCTCACCTTACACGCTGCACACAATTGCAAACCACAGTGTTGCAAACTGTGGCTTTTTATAATGTGTGCAGTTGACATAGTAATGGAGTAGTTAATGAATGTGCGTGTTTATAAAATAGTTTGCTAGTATGAAAATGGCAGACAACGACAAAAGCCATGAAGAAGTTTATTAGTTATATTTCGGTGTTACAATGTTTGAAAAATGCGGCTAAAATAGTAAAAAATTACTGTAAAAGATTAATTGTGACATTGAAATACAAGAACAAGATTGTAATCAAATTAGAAAATTTCAAAATCGTCCATCACTAATAAATAGTAACGAAAACTGATATTATTGTGTTATATTTTGTTACATTGTACTAATATTTTTTTATTAACAGCTGAAAATAAATTAATTCTAATTCTAATTCTTTTGAACATTCTTTTATCCATCACTTCTATCCTTACTTTGCACAAATCTTTTTTTAAATTGCCTAAAAACTTTCGGTTTTTTTTATTCTTTTTTTCTCATTATTTGGACGTGTTTACAATGTTGCAAGCACCTAACAAGGTTTACTTCTGGTTCTTGCCATTTATTATATGCACGCTGTCGTATAATCATTATTATTAATATCTATTTTTTCCCAGTGTTTCTTGAAATGAAATGCTGTATGACTAAAGTTCACTAAACAGCCTAAGATGTAGCAGCCTACGTATAGCAGCTACGTATAAAAACTACGTAATATCACAATACTGGAACCGGAATAATACAATTCCACTTTTATCTGAGGCAGAATCAGCAAAAGGGTAGCACGAATAGTCTGTCTGTCTGTCTGTCTCTATTATTAATGAAATGAAATGCTGTATGACTAAACAGCCTAAGATGTAGCACCTACGTATAAAAACTACGTAATATCACAATACTGAATAAGAACAATAAAATTTGAGGCAGAATCAGAAAAACGGCAGCATGAAATTGGAAAACCGACGACAGCAATACGCAAGACTATTAAAATAGGAGCAACAAACAAACATTTTCCTCCCATTTGAATTGAAAAGCTTTCCATTCCGCAAATTTCACAAAACGACAAGTAATTCATGGAAAAGCTGCAAAAGCTGACAGCTTGACAGGCTGGTAAATTGCAATAAGCTTTTCAAGTGTTCATCCCGCGCCATAATCAGGCAAAAGCTGGCGAGAGTTAGCAATAAATCTGCAATGCGATGATCATAACGTCTAATGCAAGCGAAGTATATTGAAAAGCAACGAGGATTGATTACATTACGCGCCGGGTT
>JAQGDQ010001537.1:0-35691 GCA_030141605.1 Tubiluchus corallicola
GTGTGTGTTGGATCCATATGTTTAAGATGTCTCTGTTCAATGGGTAAGTCACTTGTGCCAATTTTTGCCATTATTGTCAATGATTCCTTACTGTCTGAAGTCTTTTCATTATTATGTAGACAAACACTTTTTCAGCCGTTAGTGAAAAAACATAATCTTGAGCATAAATTCTGCAATTACCATCCGGTGGCTAATCTATCATTTGTATCAAAAATTATAGGAAAAAAAACCACTGCTGAGCAAATAAATGAATATCTCACTGATGATAATTTGTTTGAACCATTGCAATCTGCATATCATCCTAATAACAGTTGAGAGACTTGTCTTCTTAAAGTCAAAACCGATTTTCTTCATTCACTGGACAAGGGCAGTGTTGTAACACTCATTATGTTATATTTATCCGCAGCATCGCAAGAATTTGCTGGATGGGCTCCAGTATAGGTGTGGGATAAATGGAACTGCACTTGCGTTTTTTTACTCTTACCAATCCGATAGATTTCAGAAAGTCAGTATTAATGATGTCAGGTTGATGGATATGGAGCAACATTGGGGTGTTCCCCAAGGGTCTGTTTTAGGCCCAATGTTGTTTTCCATATATGCTTCTTATTTGGGCAACATTTCTAGGCTGCATGGTGTCGATTATTATGTCAGGTCGATGGATATGGAACAACATTGTGGTGTACCCCAAGGGTCTGTTTTAGGCCCGATGTTGTTTTCCATATATTCTTCTTCTTTGGGCAACATTCTTATGCTGCATGGTGTCGATTATCTTGTCAGGTCGATGGATATGGAACAACATTGGGGTGTTCCCCAAGGGTCTGTTTTAGGCCCGATGTTGTTTTCCATATATGCTTCTTATTTGGGCAACATTTCTAGGCTGCATGGTGTCGATTATTATGTCAGGTCGATGGATATGGAACAACATTGTGGTGTACCCCAAGGGTCTGTTTTAGGCCCGATGTTGTTTTCCATATATTCTTCTTCTTTGGGCAACATTCTTAGGCTGTATGGTGTCGATTATCATCTATATGCTGATGACACACAGGTTTATCTGACGTTTAATCCTAAAATTGATATGGATGAAATGTAAACTGTGAATGTTATTCAGAACTGCTTTGTAGACATTTGTTCACAATTATTTGAAGCTTAGTGATGACAAAACCGATTTAATGATTTTTGGAAGTAAAAACCAATTATCAAAAGTTAAGCAGTCTTCTGTCCTTGCGGGCACTGATCTAATTGCGGTATCCGATGCAGTGAAAAACCTTTGGAGTTATTCTAGATCATCCATTAACTATGTCTACCCGTTTTAATAATGTGTACAAAACATCGTATTTCCATTTACGGAACATTTCTAAAATTTGACTTTGTTTATCAAAACCAGCCAGTGAAACTCTTATCCACGCGTTTGTCAGTTATTGATTAGACTATTGTAGTAGCATAGATTAGACTTCTAATCGATTGTAATAGCACACTTTTTGGTATTCCGCAGTATCAGATTGATAAACTACAACATGAACCCAACACAGCAGCTAGAATTATTACAGGCATTCGTAAATATGATCACGTAACTCCTGTTCTCATACATTTACACCGGTTGCCTGTTTCCTTCAGAATAAAATACAAAATTCTCTTATTAACACATTCAAAGCTCTGAATGATTTAGCGCCTTCCTATATGTCTGATTTTTTTAATCCATACGCGCCCGACTGCAATCTTAGATGAATTGATTCATCGACACTCGTTGTACCATGTTATAATCTAGTCACACATGGTTCACATAGTGTTAGCGTAGCGGTACGAAAATCATGGAATGATTTGCCAGTTTGTGCTACGAAACAACACCTTCCATAAGAAATAATGTAAAAGCAATCAGTTGTGATCCAGGAGCAGAAATCAATAAGTATTGGCTATGAGAACTTACAGCACATTGTATGTCGACAAACTTGGCATCGTGTTCGCTGCTTGAATGACGTATTTACTCTAGAATTGAATTACATTCACATCAATTCAACGTACGATTACATTTTATTTAGCGTTCATATTTGCTATCCTGGTGAAGTACAACCAGTGTGTCTGCAGCATGGATGACGTGTTTGAACACGATGAGGAAACTACACGGTGTGACACAATCTGCGGCGGTACGTTTACCGGCATGAATAATCTCGGTTTTTGTGGAGGACAGGAGCTTTACAGCGTTTATCAAACCGACCACGGTACTCATTTTTTGTTAAATTACAATTGTAACTGTGACCAAGTTTGGCACAGCAAATGTAGCAACTTGAGATATTTTTCGCATCTATGATCGACAGTTGTTGTTTTTCGTTGCTCACCAAGAGCATTTAGAATCACTTTTCGTCTAGTTGCAAAGTTATATTACTTACCGGCTTGAAGGACTTATGCAACTAGAATAAGAAATTCTTTAAAAATCTGAAATGTTTGTTCCAACTGGTAAAATGTCGATAGCTCACCTCCAGCATGTACAACTCACTCACCAAAAAACCTATTTTTAATCTTAATAACAAGTTGGTGCAATTCAAAATTTTGCTTAGTTGGTACTTGTAATTTTGGTACAGGTGATTTAGTACTAGTAAGTTTGGTACAGGTAAGTTTAGTACTAGTAAGTTTGCTACAGGTAAGTTAGGTACTGGTAATTTTGGTACAGGTAAGTTAGGTACTTGTAATTTTGGTACAGGTAAGTTTAGTACTAGTAAGTTTGGTACAGGTAAGTTAGGTACTAGTAAGTTTGGTACAGGTAAGTTAGGTAATGGTAATTTTGGTACAGGTAAGTTAGGTACTTGTAATTTTGGTACAGGTAAGTTTAGTACTAGTAAGTTTGGTACAGGTAAGTTAGGTACTAGTAAGTTTGGTACAGGTAAGTTAGGTACTGGTAATTTTGGTACAGGTAAGTTTAGTACTAGTAAGTTTGGTACAGGTAAGTTAGGTACTAGTAAGTTTGGTACAGGTAAGTTAGGTACTGGTAATTTTGGTACAGGTAAGTTAGGTACTGGTAATTTTGGTACAGGTAAGTTAGGTACGAGTAATTTTGGTACAGGTAAGTTAGGTACGCGTAATTTTGGTACAGGTAAGTTTAGTTTGGCTATAGTGGGCTATAATATAGTTTGGCTATAATAATACTCACTTTTCAAATTTGGCAAAACTTCCTATCATTTATAACTAGCCCTGCCCTATAAAATACTAGATGGTATAGTGCAGTGGTTCCAAAACAGTGGCCCATGACCCCAAGTTTAACTTATTATTAATATTTATTTATTATTTATTATTATAACTCATTACCCACTTTTCTGTTTAGAAACTAGTACTGCAATTGTAAAAGCCTCTTATTTTCAAACTCCGTACAAGATCCCGGAAGCTGTCATTTCGCCTCGACTTTAAAGTGAATTATCTCAGCTTAGAAATAACATAGACCAATGAACTTGGTATAAAAATGATCCTCAATGGAGATTCAGATATGTGATTAACTAGATAAGCTTATTTGCCGACTTGTGGACGATTTTGCTATGAAAGCAAGCGCATGTGTTACGTCTGTGTATTGCGGTGTGATACATATTTGGACAATAACGATTTCGTTCAAAACAAATTCCGATCACAAGCTGCACATTATTAACACATGGAGTCGTACCTTTAGTCTTGGAGAATGGTGACTTCAAAATGTCAGAATGCAAAAAATATTATGTCACTGCTGCTGTATGGCTTGCGGTTTCTCAATTAAAGTCAGACACCTTTACTATCAGCCAATTTCATAAACAAAAAAATTCTTACCATCTGTGGAATATACCACCAAGCTTTTATTGCAAGCGACATTTGAAAAGCCGAGACTGCCGTACGTGTTGCCGCATCCGCAGTTGCGCTCCCACACACCAGCATATGCCCATCCAAAACTCTTACAAGAGAGGACACATATGTTAATAGAGTCGTGCGCAAATCTATTTTCACGCATTTCACTATCGTTCCAGCAGCCCAAGTTCTTGGTACCTATCAAATTAACACAAAACAGGAAAACTTTTCTTCACAAATATTACACTGAAAACAACTTTCATATTACGAAAGAACAAACTAACCCTGGACAAGCACTTTTAACACAAAATAATAAAATGAGCCTATTTGACAGCTAGACATCTCAAAGTTTAACGCGTAACCCTTGTTGGGTTGATTAAGTTCACACTTTCTTGTAACACACCAAGCACATTGTCAAGTTCAGACTTGTTCTGTTGATTAAGTTCACACTTTCTTCTAACACACCAAGCACTTTGTCAAGTTCAGACTTGTTGGGTTGATTAAGTTCACATTTTCTTCTAACACACCAAGCACTTTGTCAAGTTCAGACTTGTTGGGTTAATTAAGTTCACACTTTCTTCTAAAACACCAAGCACTTTGTCAAGTTCAGACTTGTTGGGTTAATTAAGTTCACACTTTCTTCTAACACACCAAGCACTTTGTCAAGTTCAGACTTGTTGGGTTGATTAAGTTCACACTTTCTTCTAAAACACCAAGCACTCTGTCAAGTTCAGACTTGTTGGGTTGATTAAGTTCATACTTTCTTCTAACACACCAAGCACTCTGTCAAGTTCAGACTTGTTGGGTTGATTAAGTTCACACTATCTTCTAACACACCAAGCACTTTGTCAAGTTCAGACTTGTTGGGTTGATTAAGTTCACACTCTCTTCTAAAACACCAAGCACTCTGTCAAGTTCAGACTTGTTGGGCTGATTAAGTTCATACTTTCTTCTAACACACCAAGCACTCTGTCAAGTTCAGACTTGTTGGGTTGATTAAGTTCACACTCTCTTCTAAAACACCAAGCACTCTGTCAAGTTCAGACTTGTTGGGTTAATTAAGTTCACACTTTCTTCTAACACACCAAGCACTTTGTCAAGTTCAGACTTGTTGGGTTGATTAAGTTCACACTTTCTTCTAAAACACCAAGCACTCTGTCAAGTTCAGACTTGTTGGGTTGATTAAGTTCATACTTTCTTCTAACACACCAAGCACTCTGTCAAGTTCAGACTTGTTGGGTTGATTAAGTTCACACTATCTTCTAACACACCAAGCACTTTGTCAAGTTCAGACTTGTTGGGTTGATTAAGTTCACACTCTCTTCTAAAACACCAAGCACTCTGTCAAGTTCAGACTTGTTGGGCTGATTAAGTTCACAGTTTCTTCTAACACACCAAGCACTTTGTCAAGTTCAGACTTGTTGGGTTGATCAAGTTCACACTTTCTTCTAACACACCAAGTACTTTGTCAAGTTCAGACTTTAACACTGGCACAGAACTAACACCCAGCAGGCTTGACTTCAGTGCTGAGGTTTCTTTGCACTTTTGCACTGGCACAGAACTCACACCAGACAGGCTTGCCTTCAGTGTTGAGGTTTCTTTGCACTTTAACACTGGTACAGAACTGACACCAGGCAGGCTTGACTTCAGTACTGAGGTTTCTTTGCACTTTAACACTGGCACAGAACTGACACCAGGCAGGCTTGACTTCAGTACTGAGGTTTCTTTGTACTTTAACACTGGTACAGAACTGACACCAGGCAGGCTTGACTTCAGTACTGAGGTTTCTTTGTACTTTAACACTGGCACAGAAATGACACCAGGCAGGCTTGACTTCAGTGCTGAGGTTTCTTTGCACTTTTGCACTGGCACAGAACTCACACCAGACAGGCTTGTCTTCAGTGTTGAGGTTTCTTTGCACTTTAACACTGGCACAGAACTGACACCAGGCAGGCTTGACTTCAGTACTGAGGTTTCTTTGCACTTTAACACTGGCACAGAACTGACACCAGGCAGGCTTGACTTCAGTACTGAGGTTTCTTTGTACTTTAACACTGGTACAGAACTGACACCAGGCAGGCTTGACTTCAGTACTGAGGTTTCTTTGTACTTTAACACTGGTACAGAACTCACACCAGGCAGGCTTGACTTCAGTACTGAGGTTTCTTTGCACTTTAGCACTGGCACAGAACTGACACCAGGCAGGCTTGACTTCAGTACTGAGGTTTCTTTGCACTTTAACACTGGCACAGAACTGACACCAGGCAGGCTTGATTTCAGTACTGAGGTTTCTTTGCACTTTAACACTGGTACAGAACTAACACCCAGCAGGCTTGACTTCAGTACTGAGGTTTCTTTGCACTTTAACACTGGCACAGAACTGACACCAGGCAGGCTTGACTTCAGTACTGAGGTTTCTTTGTACTTTAACACTGGCACAGAAATGACACCAGGCAAAGGTTGAGTCCAGTACTAAGGCTTCTTTAAACATCCAGAACTAGTACAGAAGTGATATGTACAAGGCAAGGCTGATATGAAGTATTAACTTAAACCAGAAGCCAAGCACATCTTGTCGTAGTGACAGGTAATAGCATATACTTTGACACTGTAAATATTTCACTTCATATTTTGCTAATGTTGTCTTACCGAGAAAACATTCCAGAGTTGACTGTTCAATTTTAATAAACAAATGTGCTAACTAGAAAGTGCAGCAGAGTTTGATTAATAAACTGATATTGAAATTACGAATTGAAATAAACTGCAACAGTTAAAATCATGTCAAACTACATATACAATATTATGTACACAAAAATGAGGTATGCAAATTACTGAAATTAGGAACTTTAAGACAAATAGGTTCACTGAGTTATTGCCTAGAAAAGTTGAACAATGAACTAGATTATGTCTCAGGGTAGTCCGCATAAATTGACACAAATTTGCTTTGTCAGTTTTTCCTCACTTAAGGATCTAAAACAAGAACCTGTTTACTTACTTTTACGCGCATCAGTAGAAAAAACCACCATGGAGTTCGGTCCCGGGCAAGCCATACCCATGTTGCCAGGACTGCCACTAGGACTGCAAGACTTACAGTTCGTAGAAAACTTGTCATATGGATATCCGTTACCACATATGCAATACATGCTGGCGTCTCGGTCAGCATACAAAATGGAAAAGTAATAGCCAGTCTTGTTACATTTTTCCTTACAATAAATGTCTTTTCGTCCGCTGAGGAAGTCAACATTCTCGAACGGCTGCTGGTAGTTATTTTTATCATCAAGCTGAAAACAACCTTCGAAGTCAGAATGATCTTGTTCGGCTGAAAAAGAGAAGGACAAAACTGGGTTTCACAAATTTCGAACACTTCCAGAACAGTTCATAAACGAAAAAAACGCTAAAAATCAAAAAAGGAGAAAAAGCTTTTTGCATTTTATCATCAGGTAAGAGATAAAGGAGAAAAAATCATTTTGAATCAATATTACAATTTTTTGGGTAGTTTTTTATCATCGTTTATATTAATTTCGGTGGTATGTTGCATATAAGATTCGAGGCTGCAGCTCCGACAACGGCACCATTTGCAGCGAGCTATATATCAAATGAAAGGCTTTGATCTAGTATGGTCTCACTGGGGGTTTATTTTTCGAATCAGGCCCACCCGGATGAATGGGGGCAAAAAACCTCCAAAAAACCTGCAAAACTTTTACCTCTTATTTCTAGAGAATGGGCTTAGGGTGTTGCCTGTTCAACGGTGGGTGTAGTAGGCGTATTTAGAAGCAACGGGATCCCACAACAGGCGTTTTCCCGGACAAAAGTTTGGCCAAATAGCCTGTAGAAAAAACGTTCTAGCGGCATTCAGCGTGACTCTTGGAAGGAGATATACAGCTCTTTAGAAAGAGGAAGAACAGGGCTACATGATGATGTGGGCTACATTTTAGGATTATTAATTATAAGTGTTTTTATACGCTATTTTTTGCGGGGGCTTTTCTAGTCGTATATATTGATTTCGGTGGTTTGCCAAGGAAAGTGGACAGTGTTGACAATGGTCGAATAGCCTATTCAATGTTGGGTGTAGTGGGCATATTCAGAATGCGCGAGAGGCCCACGTCTTCTTGCAACGAGCGTTTTTCCGGACCCAGTCCTTGATTTTTTATCATAATTTTGGCTGAAAACCCTGTGAAAAAATCTTTCTAGCAGTGCCAGGCAGGACTCTTGGAAGGAGATACATAGCTCTTTGGAAAAACGAGGTACGGGGCTACACGATGAGGAGGGTTTCTTTAAAGGGGGAATGTCATGAAACTTATCTTATAGTTACCTTCACCGGGAACAACTTTGCGAAATTTTTTAGCAGTACGTTACAAATTTGAAAAAAGTATATGTAGTACAAAATAATCTAACACAATGCTCTTTGTGCTACACAATTTACCAAATACATTGAAGTCATTGTTTATGGTGTAAGGATTAACAATTTGCAGTTGTCGGTTTACGATTTATGTTTTTTCTTTAGTTAGCATTCAAAATTCAGGAAAAAGCGTCATAAATAAAATTCTAGCACAAAAAATTGCATTAAGAGATGACTAAACTGCATTGATAAACTCTGCACTTAGAATGAAACAAGAAAAAGACACTACAAAAAACTGCATCTGACTGAATCTCTGCGAAGTGTAAACACAATGTTTTTAACACTAGAATTCATCATGTTCTAAACTCATGTTTCAAAGCAAACAGCCGAGAAATTATTACACAGGTTGTAGGAGTGAATCCACGTTTTTAGATCATATTGCTTCAATAATTTTCTGTTGCTCATTGGAAACTAAAAGTTATTATATTTTGGCTTCGTATTTCGATACTTTCCGTCTGACTGCTGCATCCCGTCTAATTGCTGAATCCTAGTGCAACACATTCCATGACCGTTTTTCAATAAGAACAATCAAGACCTAAACCGAGCAAATCACGCATCCAATTCACAATAAGCTAATCTTTATCGTGATTCCGTCACTAGGTATAAACTGCATAAAAGTACTATATGCTGATGCTACTCGTCGATGTAAACAAATACTCAAACACGTACAATCGTTCTCCCCTTATGCATTTTGCCAAGTTTCATCTGTAGTACGGCAATTTCGCCACCAGAGGCGCAGGCGCAAATGCATGCTCAATGGCGGCCTAGTCAAATGTTCGTTTTGTGTACAATTTTATCCGAACTTTTGCCAAGGATTTTTAAGCACAAAATTTACGTCAAGAATAAGGTACGTATTTCTATTCGTAATATAAACGCGAGTTATTCAAGCTCAATGAGCTTAATAACCTTATTAGAGTTATTCACAGCTTAATGATTAACTTCCTTCTCTGCCCTGCAATTATTTTGAACTGGTCCTTGTAGTTGCTTGTCTACAGTATTGCTTGTGTTTGGTGCAAAGATTTCCCTCATTACCCCACATAGGCACTATTCTGAGAATAAATTGTGTACAGCCCATATTCCAACTCAATATTGTAGTGTTTTATACGTCATTTCGATTAAAAAATAAAAAAGGCCATTTTACAAATTTGCATTTACCTTAAGGCTGCGATAAGCATCGTTACGTTCGCTAGTCAAATTAATCAACTTTATATTAAGCTAAAATATTAAATTAACTGAGTTCAGTTAGACCAGTAAACTTGTTTGTCAGCTGTAATGATTTGCCTATTTTTGCATCACTAATTCTGTAGTTCTAGACTTTACTAAACATGAAATCATGCAGTAAATAAACCTAATTTGGTAATTTACTAATTTATACGACGTTCTATCAAATTGATAAGATTGTCATTCATTAAGCTAAAATCAGTTCATAATGATTCAAAATGATGCATTTACTTACATCGTATGTCTCCATAAAGCAAATCTAGTATTCACCAATATATCTGACAAATTATGCCACTATCATACTGTGAAAAACTACTTTTAAAGAAGCCTGTTAACGTCTACCAACTGACTCACTTGCCCAGGTAGAAACAGATCTGCACAGGTGATTGACCGTGGTCACACGGCCAACGAGATACTTGGCTAAATTCATTTTAAGAATTCATTTCTCCGATCGACAATAAATTAACCCCAGCAGCACTGTAATTCTTACTTCAAGCATTAGCAAAGACTGCACGTTAAAGCTGTATGAGAAACATTCTCAAAAAATGTGAATGTGGCACATTAATGTTTCCAAAAAGTTAATTATTAAAATGTACCACATAGTGGAAGCTAGTTTATATTAGTTGAACGCTTGACAACTTACATAATGACTTGCTAATTAATGATAAAGGAATTGGTGGTGTAAAACTTTTGCAAAATTACCTCCAGTATCATAAACGGCAAACACTTCAGAGTTACTGCCTCCGAAACCTCCTTCGATTGTGCCTATCTTGCACGCCGCCCTGGCGGCTTTGGTGTCAAACAATGCTCCTAGTCCACCATCGCAGTAGCAATCGCCCTTATAGTTGGTGAAGTGGTACAACGCCAAGTGCGCATGTGTTTCCTTAAATTGAGGGAAACCGTTATTCTTTTCGATGATACGCCCAAGACAAAGTTTGAAACAGTGATATGGCGTGTCAGCTTCATCAGAATAGTTCCAACTAGAGTACCCAGATGGAACGTGCCAGCATCCTCGGAATTCGTGTCTTTCCTTTTGCCAATCAGCAAGAACTGAAAAAAATTCATACAAAGCTATAATGTTACTCAAGCAGTAGAGTAAAAAGGAACAGTGATTTCTAAACTAACTAGACAGACCAACATATAACTGTTACAAAAATAAATTGATCGACTTAATTATTAATCAAGAGCAAAAATACTGTAATACTGCCGGGCACTTACAAGGGGATAGTGTATCCCTAGCGAGTGCGTATTCAGGATTTCCGGAAGCCAACAGGTCCTGGTTCGGTATTTACTTGAAATTGTGTTCAGCATAAGTACAAAGTGAGGCAAGTTTCTAGTAGAACAACGAATGCTATGACTAGCTCAAGTAGAACGTAAGGCAAAGAATAAAAGCTCAAGTAGAACATAAGTCAAAAAATAAATGTTCAAGCAGAACATAAGTCAAAGAATAAAAGCTCAAGCAGAACATAAGTCGAAGAATAAAAGCTCAAGCAGAGCATAAGTCAAAGAATAAAAGCTCAAGCAGAACGTAAGTCAAAGAATAAAAGTTCAAGTAGAACGTAAGTCGAGGAATAAAAGCTCAAGCAGAACATAAATCAAAGAATAAAAGTTCAAGCAGAACATAAATCAAAGAATAAAAGTTCAAGCAGAACATAAATCAAAGAATAAAAGTTCAAGCAGAACATAAATCAAAGATAAAAGCTCAAGCAGAACATAAATCAAAGAATAAAAGTTCAAGCAGAACATAAATCAAAGAATAAATGTTCAAGCAGAACATAAATCAAAGAATAAAAGCTCAAGCAGAACATAAATCAAAGAATAAAAGTTCAAGCAGAACATAAATCAAAGATAAAAGCTCAAGCAGAACATAAATCAAAGAATAAAAGCTCAAGCAGAACATAAGTCGAGGAATAGAAGCTCAAGCAGAACATAAGTCAAGGAATAAAAGCTCAAGCAGAACATAGTCGAGGAATAAAAGTTCAAGCAGAACATAAGTCAAGGAATAAAAGCTCAAGCAGAACATAAGTCGAAGAATAAAAGCTCAAGCAGAACATAAATCAAAGAATAAAAGCTCAAGCAGAACATAAGTCGAAGAATAAAAGCTCAAGCAGAACATGAATCAAAGATAAAAGCTCAAGCAGAACACAAGTTGATGTGTTAAACAAAACCGAACAAACACTGAATACAAATGAATCAGCTTACATGAAGTCTCATAAACTTTCGTTGCCCGGTCTTTACACACGTTGCCTGTAGAGTCAAATCCTGTACACTTCGTGTCACAAGTGTCAATTCCAAACCTTCCGTAGGAGTTACCGCAGAAGCAGCGATGTGGCGGGTTCTTATTTTCAAATATCAAACCGTAGTATGGAAAACTTTGGTTGGAGCATTCACTATTGCAAACATTTCTCACCTGTTCTTCAGAACTACGTTCATCAATTTCGAAGCTTTGCGGAAAGTCGTCTTCATTATGAGCGCTTGTAACATAGCAACCAAGAGAGTCGTCCTCTAAAAAGAAGCAAGTGCAGATCGATGAAACGAGGTCACACAGTTTAGAAAGGGACAGTAAAGCAATATTTTATGAGTAACTTTGTAACCACGTGCAAAATGAAAAACAGAAATTGTGCTGTACATGTGAATGGGTCAGCATTAAAATGAAAAGCAGGCAGGCCAAGCAAAACTACAAAAATGGGAAATGTTCACAAAACTGCTGCATACAGGCACTAGGCAAACTATCAATTTATTTTGCAACTAATTCTTTAACTCTACAGTTTAGTATAAGTAATAATATAATATGATTAAATGTATTTTATAACTTTTTTTGTACGTTCATATACTTACATAGTGCAGTCATATAAAAGCATATTTTTTTAAATTTAAAACGTTAAACGCAATAATTATATAACATCGTTCTTTCGGGGAACGCAAGATGTGGCCACGTTTTTCGACTGCTAACTCTCGGCCAGGGTTGCCACTTTGTTTGATGCTCAATGTACTGGATGCGAAAAATTATCTAGTGTTGCCGCTTATGCCATAATTAAGAGGACATCATACACATTCATGATACAAAAAAAGACTATAAAATAATAGATAATTTAGTATAATTTAGTGAAACTAAAAACAAAGCATGAAAACTTTGATTTCAGCTGATTTTAATTGTGCCACCATTCAGTTTTAAACATTTACAAAGCTTTAAAAAAATTTTATTAACATATATATCCCTATTAACATTTTTTGAGTTTAATGGGTAAGGCACAAAAAAAAATTTTCTGGTCAGTCTCTGTCTCGGTACTAATTTAGAACTTTAATATAATTTGTTGTGAATAAGTTACAACGTACAAAATTTACCTGTAGTGCAGTTGCGTCCCGTATAGTCAGCATCACAGATGCAGATATAGTTATTTACTAAGTTAGGTAACATAGTTAGGTAAACAATGATCAATATCTACAACAAAATAAAAAGTAGCAGTCACTGTTTGCCAAACTAAAATGAAATTTGCTATTACAGTCGGTCTCTGTCTACCACTAGTGAGTGTGTAACTGATATAGTATGCCTATGAAATAACTTACCTTGTGCGTGGATATGCACTATGTCCAGTAACTTGACAGTGAGTAGTACATATGCTATGTTTTTCAACCCTTGCATTGCTTTTCACAATCAGCCTAAACAAGAGATCATTTAGAGGTTATCCTTAACTGAGAATCATTTCAAAATTTCAATCTTTAATTCAGGGGTGTGCAAATTATCTGACTGGCCGGGCCACATTAAATTTTCCCACAATTCCTGCGGGCCACAGGCAGTTTGATCAAGGAGCCAAGTACAGAAAGGCCTAATAACGATTTTTTTGCATCCGACCTGCGTACATCATTACTACTACACTCAAGAAACTATTTTAGAAGTTATTAAAATTTATATTACAAACCATATATTTCTACTTTCAGGACAGATAGTGGTAATTTCATTACAATGCATATTAGTAATGTGTATCACACAGTCAGTGTAGTACAGTGACATTAAGCTACAACCACCTTGTAAGGGTTAGTGGCATCCGATTTAGTAGAAAAAACTACCGGCACTATGTTTGGGATCATGGCATGGACTTCAGCTGGATACACTCAATTAATCGCCCGGGCCGCATTATTAGGTTGACAAATCTCTTTGCGGGCCGCACAAATTTTCTCGGCGGGCCGCAATTTGCACACCCCTGCTTTAATCAAACCTATCGAAAGTGTGATATTAAAATTGTAAATCTTCTATTTTGACTCACTCACCATTAAGGACATAACTCTGCAATGTTAAAGTCAAACTTCTGGGTAAAAGTATAAGGAAGGTGTTGAGGAGGTGCTGCTGTATGTGACATTACTGAAAAGGATGAAGCCTCGGTGATATGAAGCCATGCTACACAATTTCAGGAAATTTAAATTGCACAACTTCATGGGTGTATTAATGTATTAAAAAAGTTACGAGTAAGAGTATTTAGCTGTATGATATTATATAATAGGCTATCAAGTTTTGACTGTTTTAGAGTTTGGTAAATAACCTCTACTAAAATTTCTGGTCACTCAGTTTATTATTTTTTAATTTTCTTTTTACCATGGAACAAGTCTCAATAGAGACATAATAACGGGTTCATTTTACTCCAAAGCTGAGGTAAGGTAGGTCAGCCGGATAGCAAAAAAATTTAGGTTACCGTAAAAAGTTGTTTGTTTTAGGGTTATTGATTTTTTCGACAAATACATTTCCTAGTTCTTTGTTGGGGTTGACACTAACCCAACAACTAGGATACTGATCTAGTAATTACCAGGCTTCGTGAATTCTGGCTGTTAATATTGAAACTTAGCCTTCTTCTATTAGACGATAGCATTGCACTACAATGCCTATGTCTATTCTTGAACAAAGACGTAGTACTATTGATTTGGCATATGCATATAAGATGTTGAACGATGATATTATGCTGCTGCAATCTAGTGGATTTTTGGCGAAATCATTTGTTAGGCTTTTTCGTCGGGTTCGGGGTCATTCCGATTAAAATTTTTGTCCTTGTGCTAGAACACTTTTAGTCACCGGGTAAACACAGAATTCGTCTCCCAAGTAACGTAATAGCTTCTAAGAACACCAGTAAATTTAGTAAAAGTTCACAATAACATTGGCGCGTTCAAAGGCAACTATTGGGTAGCGTCAAAACCATTCAATGTCATAGATTCAGTACAAGAGGAAAAAACAAACAGTAAACAAACATACCGTCAAATTTTAATCCAGCTATTTAAAGCTAAGTATTTGCTTCTTTTCTTAACACTTCGATGTCGTCATTCTGGTTACGTACACAACGATGTTAATGGATTTACTTTTATAATTCTTGCTGCAAAACAACAATCACGAATGACGCTGCCGACGCGAATCTGCTTACCGCTATGAATAACTTACCGCCATCTATAGTCAGAAACATTGATCAAGCGTTATGCACAATGTCGGACTCGCCACGACCACATACTAAGCTCTACAAATATGATAATTAGAACAATTACAATAAGTTAGTATTTCTGAATAATTAATGAATTGGGTGGCACATTTTACAGTGTAACAAAATTTTGCTGATAGTTCAAGACCCCTGATGAAATCACCTCGGGGTTGTCAGGGTTTCTTTCATTCTAGTTTACAAATGAATCTCAGCTATGAAATTTCTATGTAAATAAAGTTTGCAAATTATTTATAACAAGAACAACATCGGTTTCCAAAACAACCCTCTATTATAACAAATTTTATTCTATTTTTCTATTTCATTGAGAAAATCCAATGTTTCTACTGCTCACTAGCAGTCTTTTCATATTTCTCAATGATAATTGACACTACGCATTAGAAACGCTCTAATGAGAATGTAATAAAATTTATTATACTGGGTTACTTGTGAAAATCTAAATTTTTACAACAGGGAGTCTAAATAGGCTCCATAACAATAAAAGCTTTACATTGCTTTCCTAGAAAAGCATTCTAACAAATAAGCAAGTGGGGCGTGGTGGACCTAAACACATTATTGCTTCTATCTCTATTTTGCTATATACTATGTACATAGACATATTTAAGAGTTGTCTCTTGTTGTCCTATGTAAATCTTTTATAATTTTATTTGAGGTGACGTTTATGTTAAAGTAAAAATAAATTAGGATTGTCTAATGACTATGTTCCTAAGAAGAATTATTCTGTAAACATAATAACTTTCTCATCAGGGTTGGCCTCTGTTAAAACTGAATTCAATGCTAATATCATCGCGACTGTAATGTAATAATAATTTCATTTAAAACACAAGTGAAACACTTTAACACTCCATTGTAACACTTTTAGGAACTCAATACTCACTTCCGAGATTGGTCCCGATTACTATTACCCACATGTTACTTAGATAGGCCCTGCTTGCTTGGTGAAAGAACAAGTGGTATAATTTTTGAATCTTTGCCATTTTTGAGCCAGCAACCTGTAGGATAATATTGCCCGGTTGTCACATTAACCTCTGCTTCCCCCTCCCTTTCAAAAGAATATTCGACTAAACTTCGTAAGGTGCATAATTGTAACTGGAAGTTACGTGACAGAGACCTATCACCCGGTTTGCTGCTCTGCGGGCCAATAAACGACCAGCATCGAGTGCCATGGCAACGCTCATATCAATATTATTTAAGATGGCGCTTTTTTCGATAATTTTGCTGGAGGATTTCCAGTTTATTGAGATAAAGGGAAAAGCTTATTGCACATACATATGTGCACAATTTTGTTTATGTGAGAACTGTGTAAGAAATTTCGTGAGTAACTACAGTGAACTCAACTCTTCCACTGGCACCTCTGTGTAAAATAATGTAATAATTGTGTAGATCATTATACATTTATAGAATTAGTATTAATAGTATTACCACTCAACCCTACTGATATTTTACAAATGGAAATAATTCAACTTCTGCAAATATGCATATATATTTTCTTGTACCCATTTAAACTGCTCAAAACAAGACTGCTTGGAAGATGGGACAAAAGGAACTATGTATTCTCCCACTACTAGTAGTAAACTGCCGAGTCCACTAGCTCAATTTAAGGCTTGTTTGGATAAACACTGGCAAAATCACCAAGCAAATACATTGATTGTAACAGGTCTTCTCGGGAGCAGCAAAACCTAGCTATGACATGAAGTCCTCTTCTCCACTGGTAGTGTCTTCACAAATTTTTAGTTTTTTACAGTCCGCTCGGAAAAGTAGAGGGATACATAGGCAAATATGCTAAATCCCCATCAGTAATATGGATCATGAATTAATTACACTGGACCGCCAAACAAACTAACCCATTGAGAGTATTTACAAACCAAAGCCATCCATAAGTTGGCATAGTTAAAACTCTGTTATGGTGCTTCAAAGTAGAATGCACCGAGATTTGGTCGAGTGTCAATTTTTCATTTTCCCCCTAAAACACTAAATATATTGGACATTTATATTCTAACATCAAATCGTTACAAAACTGTTAACTTTCATACTCCATACCCAATTCCTTTGTCTAAAAACTGGTAATGCAATTGCAAAAAACTCGGTACATTCAAACTGCAATAGTAGCTCACGGAAGCAATCATTTTGCTTGAGGTTATTTCTGTTTCCAAGCCTAGATTTTTGCCTGGATTTAAATATAACTTCGCCGTGCTTTTGCAAAGTCCATGTTCATACAGTTGCTAAGTGCCTTGTAGAAACACGGAAAAAACAACGGCTGACCTTAACAGTGATTTTCTCAAGATTATGTTTTTCAGTGTGCAGCCTGCACCTCGACTTTAATGTGGATTATCTCAGCTTAGAAATAATATGGAGCAATAAACATTGTATCAAAATGATCCTCATGAAATGCAGATATGTGAATAACTATAAAAGCTTAATTTTCGGCGTATGGATATTCTTTCTATGCATGAACACAAACACAAAGCCACAGTCGACATCGTAAAAAATGCTGTAACAATTTTTTTTATAATAATACCATAAAGAAAACACATTTTACATTAGAAGTTAATTACCATTGCATTTTTACAAAAAGAACTTCAAAATCGAGAAACAGGATTCATAAACTAACTAGACTGTTTGACTAGATGATTTAACTTAAAGAATCTAACAGTGATACCGTAACAATGATGTACAGTGATAACAACAATAATTCTTTGAAAATTGCACCAACAACAACATGCGAGCGTGATTTTTACCAAGACAATCAAATGCAATACAGAGTGCACACCATGCAAAATCTGTGTGCAGGAAGTTGACTGATAGAGTTTTGCTCATCTGCAGTATCGCTAAGTGCTCTTTTACCAGGTATATATGTCACATGCTGATTTTTATTAAAACGTCCTTAATTTTCTGTTTCGGACGAACTGACCCTGCTTGCTTTCATGTTTGGGATCAGTACAAGAATCTGCCCACACAAAACAAGGTCAGACCAATAAAATGCAATCATTTTCATCACGTGTCATCTAATAACTGTATATTAAAGTTACTGATGACACTGTTTGCTTCATACAGAGGTTGCTGTGTAGGTGTAATGTTTTATCCCACATAATTTGAGGCAGATAATTGTGTGTCGGATAGATTTTTTTTACCATTTTTACATACTAGTATAAGTACTAGTATGAAATTGTGTATGTGTAAGCTAATAATATGTATCTTCAGTAATGCAGTTTGCTGTTTTTTACAAAGTTCAGTGTAACTTGTATTAATGGGCAATCACTCCACGGATCAGCATGCAAATTCGTACATCAAATGTCACTTAACTCTTTCTTTCGGCATTAAAGAAAATAACACAAGCACAACTGAGTCCAATTAACCAGCTTAAAACAAGAATTATGTCGAAAAGTATGCGATGCTGAATACTAATTATTTTGCAATATTAAATAATTACAATGTAAATCTAGTTAATTTTCGGTACCACATAAATTTTGAAAAATCGCACCCTTCCATAATACGTGTGTGTGTGTAATGGATGCCCTTATATTAAAGCCTAGCCTACACATCACAGTTTACATATATATCCAAATGCTTTGTTGCAGCTACAATAATTTACTTAAGCACAATTAAGGTTCAAGCATAAATTTCTTCAATATCCAGCGATTGACTAATTTTTCTTGACTGTCGACGCCTCATTCGAGCTTGCTTGATTTGATTGAATCGTGTGAGTGAAGACACTCGTTTGGCTATGTACTCGGCAATGTCGTAATGTCGTTTATGTTTCATCTGCTTCACCATGGAGTCGTACGAATGCATAAGAAGTACTTTAAATATACCCAACACGTATACGAGGGCGAAAGTCATGTAAACGGTGAAAAAGAGCGGACCAAGTTTCGAATGAGCAGCATGGAAAATGCTGGACTCTCCGCCTCGCACGATCATGTTAAACAAAGTTTCAAGACTCGAGATGAATGTGGTGAATTGCCTCGCTTCCAGACCAAATACTAACGTCCCAAACATTGCAAACGGTAGTAAGGTAAAAAGCAGAAACAAACAAAAATGCAACACCGGTTTTATTGACAGCGCCAGACTGAAAAAATACAATGACATGATACGGTTAAAGATGAGAACATGCCACAGTTTGATGGTCACCAAGATGACCAACCACGCCAACCCACCCGTCAGCGAGAAATCTAACAAAGCGGCTTCGTAGAAGCTGATGAACACGGATTTATCACTTTCGGTGTACCGCTCTAGTAATTTTCTCACGACTATCGCCTTTTTTGTGAACAAGATGATGCATACGATGGATAGCAGCACAATGGCAAGATCCAACCAGTTCCAGAATTTGCTGAAGTACTTCATTCGTTTGTGATAAAACTTCTTGACTTCACGGTAGATGAAAATAAGCAGAAGCAAGACATAGATCACCTCGCTTGCAAGTAGAGACAAAGCATTCGACTGAACGTACTTGTATAGGTTCAGAGTGAATATGGACTGATAGGGGAAAATTCCTCCTGTCCCGTGGAACTCCACCATCAGATTGACGATGCTGAATAGCTGTGAATTAACACTGAAGAGAGTGAATTCGATCATCACAACACGAGTTTGGTCATCGATCCAGCGCGAGTTAATCAGGCGGTTGAATATTTGTCTGTTTACGGTCGTGTTGCGTGTTAGTTCTTGTACGTAGCCTCCGCCACTGTACAGAGCAAAACGACCTGCGAAAATAATCAATAATTAGACAATAATAACCATTATCAAAGATCCAGTGATTGATGAAGATCGTGAAAAAGTCAAAGGTTAAGTGAACCTAACAACGTTATCCATACCAAACAATGCATTTGTTTACACTTGATAATGCCTCGAGACCCACGCTGTTGTAATAGTAATAGTTCTTGGCGTTAATCTAAGTCATAATTAAGCATAATTTTGATGATTATAATACATTTTTCAAACATTTTAGGTGTTTGTGTGAGAATGACAGCCGTTAAATTATTCATCTTTCCATCAAGTGCTATGCAGAGTATCCAATTAAACCACAAACCATACTTAATCATAGGGCAGCTGATAAACTTGTATTTCTGCTTTGGCACCTGGTGATAAAAATGAACAATATTTAAGACTACTTGCCTACTAATGGCAAAGTCTGTAACTCTGTAGTTGACTGGAAAGTCCACTTATCGGGAGGATACCTCGGGTACTGTCGGTAGCGCCACCCGGAACGGTACGACACCTTATCCTGCAGCGGCCAGTAATAGTTCCCGACACACCGCCGTCCAAATGGCTGTACTATCTGAGGAGGTTTACACAAACCTAAAGAGCAAATTTGCCGAGAAATGAAATCAGCTTATTACAATAATTCCAACTTTGCAATCTTTCCTTTTTGTAATAACAAGGTAAAAATGTTTTATCATGAACAATCAACCACGTCTCAAGCAAATGTGACCTGCACATGTAATTGTTGTAAACTGAGAAGTTTTTTGAAGTTTAACTAAAAGTAACGACGCGAAATAGTATGACAAAATACAGAGTTTTGTGAACAAGTGGAACACCCACATACAGGAGGCACTAGAAAACCTTTCTTCACATATAACAGGTTTCAGACTTGTATTGTAATCAATGATTTTTATTAAAAACAAAAAGAATACAAGAAAAAATTTAACTGCCCATTATTCTACAAAAGATTGTAAATGTGATGAGTGAAGATTAAGTAAGTTTACAATTTTACTGTTACAGAGTGGAAAATAAAAAGGGAGCGGAAATTATTCGAGTCATGATGGGCTCACAATTTTCCAAAGTCTGCCTTCCCTTTCTACTGAATAACTATTAAATCACAATACAAGAAATATTCCTATTGCAAAAAGCTTTAAAAATCGTCTTGAAATACGTGCTGAATAATTGCACACAGAAGTTGATTTGGCAGTAATGTTGTATAAAAAGTAAAAATTTAAATGGTCGCACTAACCGTTAGGTGCATTTTGACGGTAGGTCATTTGAAACCAGCTCAGGTAACAAGGTGTAAAGTTTGAAAAAATAATCAGAGCATTCATAGTGCACTCTTTGCTAACTAAGCAAAAGTTTAAAGTAGTTTATATTGTCAACAAAATTAATAATCTTCAAAAGCAAATTGTCAGGCATGCTTTTAAAAGTTTAGCTTCCATAAATTCTTGGGCAGTGCAGTTATGCAGCAGGCGAATGGGTGATTCAGAGCAAAAACTCAAGGTTAGCATATAAATGCATGACAAAAGTACCTGCTACAAATAAAATGGTGCTTAACCTGATATTTCTACCTATATTATAGCACTCAAAAGTGAAGTATAAAAGTAACAAATACTCTTCGATCACACACAGCAGTCTCATTTTAAGCTTTTGAAACAAAAATATTGACTCAATTATGCAGAGTTATTTGAGCCAGTTACGGAGAATATTTACACATTAAAACTGGGGCCAGTACCAAATGTCATTTAAGCAACTGCTTGTAGTTTTGCAGACATGATGGTACTTATATTTAATGCCTTCAACATGGCCGTTGCACGACATAAAAAAAACTTGTGTACAAAGATGAGGCAGCAGACCTTTAGCTATACGAAGCTGTCTAAGTCTGACCACGCCCACAAGCCAGGTGGAGGAGTCTCGGGTGAATCCAGGAGCAAATGGATCACTATTATTATCCATGTTTTCCACAAATAAACTCGGTTCCAGTGTGTTTAATAAGTAATCCCACATACTATCAACATCTTTTATCTAGAAGAAAAAACAGTAATAGAATCAGGATGAGACTTCGAATTGAAAATGGTGGAAAATGGGAGAATCAATTTACATTTTACTTGAATGATTTACTTTATAAGACATAGTTTTAGTGTAATGGCAAAATGTAACTACTTTGCTGCTGTATATTATACTAACAATGTGGTGCCACCTGTTGGCAAAAAATTGAGATGACTTAGGGATGTGTGTGTGTGTGTATGAGATTTCAGACAGTATTTCTAAAACCATTAAATGTTGTGTTCAGCATCAGCTGTCTCATAATGTACTACAGCATGTGTAATAGCACACACATAATAGTGTGTTTCTCAGTAATGTATCAGTTAATTCAGTTCAGCTTACAGCATCTACTTAACCATGTGTTTCAGCATGTATCATTTATTTCAGTGTATATCATAGTATGTACGTAAGCATGTGTTTCAGTATGTATCATTTATTTCAGTGTATATCCATAGCATGTACGTGTTATAGCATGTACTGAACCATGTGTTTCAGCATGTATCATTTATTTCAGTGCATATCATAGCATGTAAATGTTATAGCATGTACTTAAGCATGTGTACTTAAGCAGAATCATGTGATGCAATTGCATGTAAAGCTGTGTTGAAACGCCTGGATGAACTATCTAATAATATTAACACTAAATTTCAAAATCTTGAGGAAAAATTGTCCCAAAAGATTGAAGACAAACATTCTGAATTAAAGACTGAAGTGAATGTCTTGCGTCAAGTTGTTAAAAATCAACAACGGTTTTTGGAGCAGGTTGACGGTCGTCTCCGAAACCAGAACTTAATTATGATGGGCTTAAGTGAAAATAAGGATATCGATGGTGCTAATTCCGACGATGATAAGATAAGGAAAATTCTTGATGTAGTGGATGTGGAAGCTGCTGTCGTCTCATACAAGAGACTCGGTACAGCTACGAATGGCCGTGATCGTCCTGTGTTGGTCATTGTTGAAAATCATGACCAAAGGGACAATGTCGTGAAGAATGCTAATAAGCTTCAATCGTCTGCCAATGCTGCTGTGAAAAAAGTCAGAGTGAAGCGAGACACCCACCCTGCAGTTCGTGCCGAATGGAAGCGGCTATTTGACGCTGAGAAGTGCGAACGTGACAAACCTGAAAACCGGGGATGCCATATTGAGTTTGACAAGAAAAAGCGTGAGATCACCCGGGACGGTGTTGTTATTGATAGTTGGCAACCAATGTCTTTTTTGTAAACAATCGAGATAGTTGCACTGAACTCCGTATTACACATTGGAACATTAATGCCGTGAAAAATAAACTGGAGATCGAATTTGTTCGCCAAAGTTTATGTAAATCTGATATGATATTCTTAAATGAAATCAAAACTCTGTTGAAGTTCACAATGCCTGGGTATAAAACTCTCCGAACTAATCAAGCAGCTGGTCACCGTGGTGGTTGTGCTATACTGATTTCAAATGTGCTAGCCTCTTCGATTCAATCGGTCGAATTTGGTTCCGATGTTATTGTGCTACGCCTCAATAATATATCTGGTATTGTTTTTGTATGTGTTTATCTCACGCCATCTGACTCTCATTACCACTCACTTGAATGCTTAGCAAAAATCAACGAAGTTATGATGTCCAACCCTCATGATCAATTTGTGATACTTGGTGATTTGAATGCCCGTTTCGGGCCTGCTATTAACAAATTTTTACGTAATGTTAGTGACAGTGGTGCACGATATCTTGCTTCCGAGGATTCGATTGGATCCCCGAATGAAAATGCCAAAGTTGTTTATAATTCTTTTAACTCTTTAATCGTTGTAAATAACATTCAGTATAAAGGCAGAACATTTAAAAGTAACCTGACGTATAGAAAACGTGAGAATTGGATTTCTGAATTAGACTATTGTCTTATTTCTCCTGCACTAATCGATAGTGTTGTCAATTTCACTGTCAATCAAGACTTACGATTACCTTCGAATCATGCCCCTCTGTCTGTGATTTTTGATATCAACATGTTATCTCGTGGAGCCTTACCTAACAATCTTCTTATCAGATCCGAAGCCTTAGGTGCTCATGCAGCTGAAGTTAAAACTCCAAACCGCAAACATTGTAGCCGTCAGATCCGTATTGCTGAAACAGACTGTGTCGAATTTCAGAGAGTGATGTCTTCAGTTGAACCTCCTGATGATGTGGATGATGTAAATAGTTGTGTTACTGATATTAATAATGTTTTCCGTGATAAACTGATTAGATGTAAAGCTCCGAATCGTCTCATCAATCGTTATCAGCCGACGGATCGTTGGCGCCGTATGCTCGAGCTCAATGATTCTAAGGAAATATGGAATGCCATAGACTGGAAAGGAAACACGATTGAATTTGAATCTTTTGAATCTCCAACTAGCGAAGAATTCAAACGTCATTTCGAGGATCTTCTCAACCCAGATCGTGATGGTCCAGAGGACTTATTATCACTGTGCGATGGTCCAAGTATCCCTATCACAGATGATCCGATCGCTTTCGATGAGTTTGTTTCTGCTGCTTCCGAATGTAAATCAAGTAGTAGTGGTGGACCCTCTGGTATTCCTGGTGCTGTGTTCAATTTTATCCCAGATAATTGGATTAATTACCTGTGTTTTGTTCTGAATTTCATATTCTTTTCGCGATCTTTCCCGATTCCGTGGTGCTTTAGCCGCCTTGTTACTATTTTTAAGAGAGGATCTCGTAAGGACTGCGATAATTACCGCGGTTTGTCAATCATGGATTCCCTTGCGAAAATATACGATCGAATTTTGTGCAAACGTTTAGAGATGTGGTTCAAACCCGATAGGGAGCAGGCTGGTGCCCAAAAGGGTAGATCCTGCATTGAGTGGATTGTGACTCTAAGACTATTAATGGACTATGCACTGTTTACAAAGAAGAAATTATATATCGTTTTCGTAGACTTCTCGAAAGCTTACGATAGAGTTCCACGTTCTGGTTTGATTAGGGCCTTGAGAGCTCTTGGCTGTGGTCTTGTGATGCTTTCTGCTCTTGCTGCCATGTATGTGAATACGCAGCTGGTCCTTGGTGCTGCCGTTATTGGTGTTACATTAGGTGTGAAGCAGGGTTCTCCGTCATCCTGTTTCCTCTTCACACTGTATATTAACCCTCTTATTCGTGAATTAAAGTCTAGATGTGGTCTCGATGGTTTCCTAGGAAATTTACACTGTTTGATGTTGATGGATGATACAATCTTGTTGTCAACATCTAGAGAAGGTATTATTCAAAAACTCAGTATCCTTATTGAGTTCTGTGATCAATCCGGTATGAAGGTGAACTTAAAAAAGACTAAATTTATGGTTATTAATGGCGATGCTGTTGATCGTCTGGACCTCGTAGTGAACCCCCTTACTGTTAATCACTGTGACTATTACGTTTACCTCGGTGCTGTCTTTAGCTCAACAGGAAAATTTAAACCCGCTCTGGAAAAACACTGCGAAGACAAATATTGTCACGTACTGAAGTTCGTGTCATTTGTTTCTAAGAATTCAGCTTATCCTTTTGCAGTTAAGAAGTTAGTTTTAAATGCCGCGCTACTTGCTGCAATTACTTACGGATGTGAGTCTTGGCTATGCAATGACCTTAATCCTATTCAAGGGATGTATATTAGTGTTATTAAATGTTTACTCGGTGTGCGACGTACAACTGCTAATGATTTGTGTCTCATAGAGTTGGGCCTTCCCTCCCTGAATGGTTTTGTGAAGGACAAACAATCTCACTTTTTCAATAAGATTGTTCGCTCAAGAGTGAATATTCCTGATGATCCGTTTATGATTGTTTACAATTTGTGTCGCGAGTCAAACACCCCATGTGCTCGATATTTGCGTAATATAACTGGATACCGTGGTGATTTTATCGATGATGACCTGAATAGAATCAAAGATAGGATCCGCGCTTCTGACCGTACGAAATTTGTCACATACTTACAACTAAACCCTGAACTCTCTATCCATCGAATTTACTGTGACAATGTTAATGAACTGAAACGGATAAAAACGTCAAGGCTCAGACTTTCCTCACACAACCTTGCCATAGAAACCGGTCGTTGGTCCCGTATTGAAAGAGAGCGAAGACTCTGTTCATGTGGACAAATCCAAACAGAACTGCTCGTAATATGTGAATGCCCTGAAACACGTATCTTAAGAAACAATTCCGATTTAATATTTGATGATTTAGTGACTTTTTTCAGCGGAAATCCCGCTGATATTTGTAATTTTGTACACGATGCTCTAACCATTTTTGGTCTCTAATTGTTACTACACCATACATTGAGTGATCTATGGACTATGATCAGCCTAAATTTCTTATATGTTGCAACTATCTCGAAACGATTCTTATGACTTTTTGTATATATCTTTGACCATGGTCAATAAATAAATAATAATAATAAATGTGCAAATTGCGTGGAAGATCATTGCACTTGGGACAAAAACTTCCACGACTACAAGGCAGCAGAAAGTGGCCTAAACACCTAATATGGCTTCCACATCTCAAGGTGCGCAGGCTGATGACACTGTTTAAACACCTAATATGGCTTCGCACAGTCTGATGACACTGATCAAACACCTAATATGGCTTCGCACAGGCTGATGACACTGGTCAAACACCTAACATGGCTTCGCACAGGCTGATGACGCTGATCAAACACCTAATATGGCTTCGCACAGGCTGATGACGCTGATCAAACACCTAATATGGCTTCGCACAGGCTGATGACACTGATCAAACACCTAATATGGCTTCGCACAGGCTGATGACACTGGTCAAACACCTAATATGGCTTCGCACAGGCTGATGACGCTGATCAAACACCTAATATGGCTTCGCACAGGCTGATGACGCTGATCAAACACCTAATATGGCTTCGCACAGGCTGATGACACTGATCAAACACCTAATATGGCTTCGCACAGGCTGATGATGCTGATCAAACACCTAATATGGCTTCGCACAGGCTGATGACACTGAACAAACACCTAATATGGCTTCGCACAGGCTGATGACACTGATCAAACACCTAATATGGCTTCGCACAGGCTGATGACACTGATCAAACACCTAATATGGCTTCGCACAGGCTGATGACACTGAACAAACACCTAATATGGCTTCGCACAGGCTGATGATGCTGATCAAACACCTAATATGGCTTCGCACAGGCTGATGACACTGATCAAACACCTAATATGGCTTCGCACAGGCTGATGACGCTGATCAAACATCTTACAACAGTGATTCCTTACCTGATTTTCTTGACACAAACTTGCTGAACATTCAAACCGTAGACAGTCACAATCATAACTCTGTCTGCGAAAATGAATCATTTATTACGAAAAGAAAGCTTTTGAACAGAGATTAAATAACGATGCCCCAAAACTTCCCAATTTTGCACTTCAGAACTGTGTCGCTAAACACTAACAAACATCAATTATTCTCTTCACTGCTGGTTAGGAGTAATCGAACCGAACTTCAGTGTTTCGAATTCGAATTGAGATTGAAAGATTTTCGAACAAGTTTTCGAACCACCATAAAAAATTAGTCTTACAAAAATCATGCATATCACTAGATTTTGTTCTGCAATAAAACGACTAGTAATTTGTTTAAAATTGTGCGCAGAAATCACAGCTAAATTATGCTAATTGCATGATGTTTGAATCGTTTTAGTGATAAAGAACACGTGTGATTGAAGTGCTGAATTATGCGAATCTATAGTTTTGGATTCGAATCGAGTTCGAACTGAAAAAACTCGTTTGAATCGAATTCGAGCATTCGATGCTCACCCCTACTGCTGGTGGACATTGAAAAATCCGTAAAACGTAGCAATTTCAGGGACAAAGTTTCCGGTAAAACAATAACTATTGTTTGTATTGTTAGCATTAATTGTTTTTATAAGTGAATATTGTTTCAGTTGTGAACTATTTCTCTGTCTGTACCATGCATGTGTTTGCACCATCTCGGGGGGAGGGCGGGGGGAGTCTCGAAAGCTCACGCTCATACTCTCCTCGGGACCGATTTGTATAATTTTCAAACCATTTCTGTTTTTATTATTGTATTGTTATTATCATTATGTAAATAGTTTAATAATTTGCGATTTATAAATTAACCAAATAAAAAATACTGAATTGAACTGAATTTAAAAAGTGCTGCTGCAGTTTACTTAGCATCAGGTTCGAAAAAAATTTAGTAATTCTTTTCCATATTTCATTATTTTCATTAATGTTCAGTGGCCTAGCTAATAGGGGAGGCAAGGCAAGCGATCGCTCCTCAGTGGCCTAGCTAATGGGGGAGGCAAGGTGAGCGATCGCTCTTCCGGGGCCTAGCTAATAGGGGAGGCAAGGTGAGCGATCGCTCTTCCGGGGCCTAGCTAATAGGGGAGGCAAGGTGAGTGATCGCTCCTCCGAGGCCTAGCTAATAGGGGAGGCAAGGTGAGCAATCGCTCCTCCGAGGCCTAGCCAATAGGGGAGGCAAGGTGAGCGATCGCTCTTCCGAGGCCTAGCTAATAGGGGAGGCAAGGTGAGCGATTGCTCTTCCGAGGCCTAGCTAATAGGGGAGACAAGGTGAGCGATCGCTCTTCCGAGGCCTAGCTAATGGGGGAGGCAAGGTGAGCGATTGCTCCTCCGAGGCCTAGCTAATAGGGGAGGCAAGGTGAGCGATCGCTCCTCCGAGGCCTAGCTAATAGGGGAGGCAAGGTGAGCGATCACTCCTCCGAGGCCTAACTAATAGGGGAGGCAAGCTGAGCGATTGCTCCTCCGAGGCCTAACTACTAGGGGAGGCAAGGTGAGCGATCGCTCCTCCGAGTCCTGGCTAATTGGGAAGGCAAGGCAAGCGATCGCTCCTCCAAGGAGATTTGTCAAAACTGGCACCTTATCAACATCCTATTTTATCACTTTATATGATGAACCTGCCCTTGTCTTTTTGAAATGCCCCCCCCCCCGAGCTTTTCAAGGTTGACCGATTTGACCAAGAATCAATATTCTTGTCACAAGCTCATAAAGAAAGGTATAATTGGGGTGGCTTTTTTATGTGTTTGCCTACCCTCTTAGCTAGGTTAATAATAGTGCATACATAAACAATGCTTACTTGAGAGAAGCCAGTGTGTCCAGCATAATCTCCATTTAGTACAAGATTGTTTACTGTCCTTGTCACCCAAAATGACCTGTAAATCAAGCTAAGATAATACAAAATGTACATACTTGGAGTGCATATAACATGAGTTAATGAGAGGGCAATATCTACATACTTGGAGTGTATATAACATGAGTTATTGAGAGGGCAATATGTACATACTTGGAGTGTATATAACATGAGTTAATGAGAGGGCAATATGTACATACTTGGAGTGTATATAACATGAGTTAATGAGAGGGTATTATGTACATACTTGGAGTGTATATAACATGAGTTAATAAGAGGGCAATATGTACATACTTAAAGTGTATATAACATGAGTTATTGAGAGGGCAATATGTACATACTAGGAGTGTATATAACATGAGTTAATGAGAGGGCAATATGTACATATTTAAAGTGTATATAACATGAGTTAATGAGAGGGCAATATGTACATATTTAAAGTGTATATAACATGAGTTATTGAGAGGGCAATATGTACATACTTGGAGTGTATATAACATGAGTTAATGAGAGGGCAATATGTACATACTTGGAGTGTATATAACATGAGTTAATGAGAGGGTATTATGTACATACTTGGAGTGTATATAACATGAGTTAATAAGAGGGCAATATGTACATACTTAAAGTGTATATAACATGAGTTATTGAGAGGGCAATATGTACATACTAGGAGTGTATATAACATGAGTTAAAGAGAGGGTAATATGTACATACTTAAAGTGTATATAACATGAGTTAATGAGAAAGTAATATGTACATACTTAAAGTGTATATAACATGAGTTAATGAGAGGGTAATATGTACATACTTGGAGTGTATATAACATGAGTTAATGAGAGGGTATTATGTACATACTTGGAGTGTATATAACATGAGTTAATGAGAGGGTAATATGTACATACTTGGAGTGTATATAACATGAGTTAATGAGAGGGTAATATGTACATACTTGGAGTGTATATAACATGAGTTAATGAGAGGGTAATATGTACATACTTAAAGTGTATATAATATGAGTTAATGAGAGGGTAATATGTACATACTTGGAGTGTATATAACATGAGTTAATGAGAGGGTAATAAGTACATACTTAAAGTGTATATAACATGAGTTAATGAGAGGGTAATATGTACATACTTGGAGTGTATATAACATGGGTTAATGAGAGGGTAATATGTACATACTTGGAGTGTATATAACATGGGTTAATGAGAGGGTAATATGTACATACTTAAAGTGTATATAACATGAGTTAATGAGAAAGTATTATGTACATACTTGGAGTGTATATAACATGAGTTAATGAGAGGGTAATATGTACATACTTAAAGTGTATATAACATGAGTTAATGAGAGGGTAATATGTACATACTTGGAGTGTATATAACATGAGTTAATGAGAGGGCAATATGTACGTACTTGGAGTGTATATAACATGAGTTAATGAGAGGGTAATATGTACATACTTGGAGTGTATATAACATGGGTTAATGAGAGGGTAATATGTACATACTTAAAGTGTATATAACATGAGTTAATGAGAGGGTAATATGTACATACTTGGAGTGTATATAACATGAGTTAATGAGAGGGTAATAAGTACATACTTGGAGTGTATATAACATGAGTTAATGAGAGGGTAATATGTACATACTTGGAGTGTATATAACATGAGTTAATGAGAGGGTAATAAGTACATACTTGGAGTGTATATAACATGAGTTAATGAGAGGGTAATATGTACATACTTAAAGTGTATATAATATGAGTTAATGAGAGGGTAATATGTACATACTTAAAGTGTATATAACATGAGTTAATGAGAGGGTAATATGTACATACTTGGAGTGTATATAACATGAGTTAATGAGAGGAAAACAACAAAAAAAAAAAAAACAAAAAAAAAGAAAGCAATATGTATGTAAAAGGGAAGGAGAGGGAATTCTTATTATTATTTATTTTGTTTTATTTTACATTTACTTCAGTACATAAAAAACAACCCTAGAATAATAAACAAAATATAGTTAAAAATAACAATTAAAAATACTACTACAATTGAAATAAAATAAATATTTACACACAAATAACAGAGAATTAATAAGCTAAATGTGTAAAAAAAGGGTTAGTAAGTGTGTATTCCCAAATATACTCAAAGTTAAAATGGTGTCTGTATTATGAAAAAAGTGCGAATGATTTCATTGCTTCAATTTAAAACTCACTGATGATCAACTATGGCAGTGGCGATGATGACTAATGGCAATGACAACTATGGCAGTGGCGATGATGACTAATGGCAATGACAACAATGGCAGTGGCGATGATGACTAATGGCAATGACAACTATGGCAGTGGCGATGATGACTAATGGCAATGACAACTATGGCAGTGGCGATGATGACTAATGGCAATGACAACAATGGCAGTGGTAATGATGACTAACAGCAATGACAACAATGGCAGTGGCAATGATGACTAATGGCAATGACAACTATGGCAGTGGCGATGATGACTAACGGCAATGACAACAATGGCAGTGGTGATGATGACTAACAGCAATGACAACAATGGCAGTGGCGATGATGACTAATGGCAATGACAACTATGGCAGTGGCGATGATGACTAACGGCAATGACAACAATGGCAGTGACGATGATGACTAACGGCAATGACAACTATGGCACTGGCGATGATGACTAACGGCAATGACAACAATGGCACTGGCGATGATGACTAACGGCAATGACAACAATGGCAGTGGCAATGATGACTAACGGCAATGACAACAATGGCATTGGTGATGATGACTAACGGCAATGACAACAATGGCAGTGACGATGATGACTAACGGCAATGACAACAATGGCAGTGGCGATGATGACTAACAGCAATGACAACAATGGCAGTGACGATGATGACTAACGGCAATGACAACAATGGCATTGGTGATGATGACTAACAGCAATGACAACAATGGCAGTGACGATGATGACTAACGGCAATGACAACAATGGCATGTCAAGATATGCATGTTAATCAACATGTGTTAATTCCAGCTAGCAAGCCTCTTATAAATAATCTTGCTACTTGCCTTTCATCACGAAATCGATAGACGATGTTGGAAAGAAAGATGATGAAAAGAAGGAAGAGAATTAAGTCCCAGGTGGCGTCAGTCATCACTTGTCGGTGTTTCCGATGCTCTCTCGCCCTCAGTATCTGCTCCGTGGTCGGAGGAATGAACGTGTGCTGACTGCGACGCTTCATTACGGTACTGAAACATGCAAAAATGAGGAGCAAATTCTAGCTGCAGAAATATGACTCAACTAGGATTAACTGACTGGCTTCTTTGTGCAAAATCAGAGGTTACAAAGTCAGAAATGTAATTGAACAATTTGAAAAAAACTGAATTAATTTATTTTTATTTAAAACGTTCCAAATCAAGACATTTCTCTTCGGCATTTTAAAAGTTTAAAATGTTTGGTCTTTTTGAAGAAAGGAACTGAAAAATCGGGTGTCAACCAAGATTTGAACCCAAAACTTCAGCTCTCATGACACATGTCCTACCATTTGAACTACTGGCTCAACATGACAAAGCTGGTCAGAAATTTCTTTCTAGAAGTGCTCAATCTGTCAGAGCCTCTGATCTGTTACTATATTCTGAAACATGAGTACTGTTTGAACACATTTAACATTGGGAGTCGACTTATAAGCATCTGCACCCAGGGCCGGCCTTAAGCATAGGCAAACTAGGCAACCGCCTACGGCCTCACCCTCCAGGGTGCCTCACGCCGAGGTAACTTTTTTTTGCTTTATGCGAACATACTGCCTCCTCTCTCTCTCTCTCTCTCTCTCTCTCTCTCTCTCTCTCTCTCTCTCTCTCTCTCTCTCTCTCTCTCTCTGTCCCCCCTCTCTCTCTCTCTCTCTCCCTCTCTTTCCCCCCTCTCTCTCTCTCTCTCTCTCCACCAAATTCACTTCGCCTAGGGCCTCCAATTACCTAAGGCGCGGCCCTGTCTGCACCTCTTGATAAGGCATCGAGAACGCACATTTAAGAGAGACATCAATACTTACAGCAATTAGCAAGCAATCAACACACATACACAACTTTTGCAACATTTGCTTTGTGAGAAAATTGCACTATGAACAAAAACGTGGCATCAATATAAATAAACAATTTTGAGTTAGTATGCGACTTTGATCCTGTGATATGCAAGCCTTGAAGTTCAGTTTAGTTTTGTTTATTTCCAGAAAGATTGATCCTGTGATATGCAAGCCTTGAAGTTCAGTTTAGTTTTGTTTATTTCCAGAAAGATTGATCCTGTGATATGCAAGCCTTGAAGTTCAGTTTAGTTTTGTTTATTTCCAGAAAGCCAAAATTAAGCATAAGCAGTCCTAGGATGTTACCAAAACCGAAATCTATGAAATAAATAAACAGAGCCGAAATCATTTTTGCAAAGATATTATTAATTACAATCCTGCAAAAATTAAAACATAATCACCTCTCAAAAAACTAAAAATATAATATGTAAAACCCACTCCCATGACCATCTTTATCCAAACTGTTTTTTCTCGCTATCCAGTTCTTACTGACCCACCTAACTTTTCCTTTTCCACATTTCTTATATATTTCTTTTCTCTCTAGTTACTAGTACAAACTAAATTACTAACAATTGCCACGTGCCACTTAGCTGGTCGGCCGCTACTTAGCGATATGCTTCAGTACAACGTAAGACATGTGCTCGCATCCAGCATAACCTCTTTGGTTATCGCATTTCAAGGACCAATTTTATATTGGTTTTCGTAAACAAACAATGTTATGCTTGATTTGAACTATTCTAGCCAAATTCTCAGCGATTTTTAACATCTAGGAAAAAAGTAGTAAGCTGGATAAATACTATTAAAGCTTCGGAAAAATGCTACCAAAGGTTTCACCTACGAAACTTAAGGATTTTCTACTGAGAAACTGAAACAACATTTGGATTTTCTGGATACATCCCTGAAAGTGACCTACATACTTTGCAAACAATGAAAAGGTGTGAAGAAGTCTACAAACGTTGTGCAATCAGCTAGACATGATTATACAAATGAAAACAAAAACTTAACGTACCTCCTGTACTTCTCATGCCATTCCTCTAACCAATCGTAATCTTCTTGCAGAATTGGTACGTCAACTTTGCTATGCTTGAATTCCCACGGCATGGGAAAGTTGTAGGCAACGATGGCGGCATACAAGACGACTTGGAGTGGATCAAAGATGAAGATGCTTTGAAAGACGGACAGAATCATAGACATCACCCAGTCAGCACTCTTAGCATAACCAAACTTTAGACCGTACAGCATGACTAGGTACGAACACAAGAGTGAAAGGAATATGGCAATGAACCATCCGACGTAAATGCAATACCACGGCAACGAGAATGATGACGACGTTTCTTTTGTGGCACAAGTATACAAGCAATCCGGGAACGGGAGAGGATCGCGGTCATCATCAGTCATGTCACCAGACATTGGCAAGACCCTTGAAAGCCTTTTCTTTGCCTTTTTCAGATCAATGCGATGAATGCAACGGTATGGCCCACTTTCCGAGTACAGTTTGGAGGGTTGGTCGGTGTCAAAGTCAATGCTTCGTTTCAGTTCCTGAAGTACTATCCATGTTCCGTCAAGCTGGTGGGAGACTTCCTGGAGATCAGATTCTAATGTCTGGTGTGTCTGTCTGACCCACTCCAACCAGTCATCTTCAGTTTCAAACGGAAGCAACAATCCGAATCGCAGATCACTCCTTTCCCAGCGTTTCCTACTAGGAGATTCACTCCTCAACTAAAAGAGATTATTATTACTACTATAATTCTTTATTTAAAAAACAAACATATGCAACAAGGTGTCCTTTGCAGGGAGCTGCTCTACGTGTAAATAAAAGTCCATATTACACATATAGATTTACATAAATAAAAGGCTACCTGATAGAATAGAACAGAATGAAACAAAATAGAATGGAATAAACTAACATAGAACAAAAACAGAGGAACATTCTAAACACACATTAGAAAGGTAAGAAGTAGTGTCGCATTTTAGGGGTTGAAGAGGCTTTTTAGCAAATAAAATGTCAGAAAAATGAGGTGTGATTTACTGGGTATCATTAACAATGAATTAAGACTGGTCCGGACATCCAGGATGGTTTGGAAAAATCAGGTATGATTTACTGGGTATCATAAACAATGAATTAAGACTGGTCCGGACGTCCAGGATGGTTTGGAAAAATCAGGTATGATTTACTGGGTATCATAAACAATGAATTAAGACTGGTCCGGACATCCAGGATGGTTTGGAAAAATCAGGTATGATTTACTGGGTATCATAAACAATGAATTAAGACTGGTCCGGACGTCCAGGATGGTTTGGAAAAATCAGGTATGATTTATTGGGTATCATAAACAATGAATTAAGACTGGTCCGGACATCCAGGATGGTTTGGAAAAATCAGGTATGATTTACTGGGTATCATAAACAATGAATTAAGACTGGTCCGGACGTCCAGGATGGTTTGGAAAAATCTGGTATGATTTACTGGGTATCATAAACAATGAATTAAGACTGGTCCGGACGTCCAGGATGGTTTGGAAGAATCAGGTATGATTTACTGGGTATCATAAACAATGAATTAAGACTGGTCCGGACGTCCAGGATGGTTTGGAAGAATCAGGTATGATTTACTGGGTATCATAAACAATGAATTAAGACTGGTCCGGACATCCAGGATGGTTTGGAAAAATCAGGTATGATTTACCGGGTATCATAAACAATGAATTAAGACTGGTCCGGACGTCCAGGATGGTTTGGAAAAATCAGGTATGATTTACTGGGTATCATAAACAATTAACTAAGACTGGTCCGGACGTCCAGGATGGTTTGGAAAA
>JAQGDQ010002126.1:0-14036 GCA_030141605.1 Tubiluchus corallicola
TGCCTATCCTTGCTCTGCCTTACCTTCCACGCACAACATGCCCAGGGCTGCTTTCCTTGCTCTGGGTTTGAGTTGCATTACCTGACCTTGCTTTATCTCGCCTTCCCAAACTGCACTGCACTGTATTCGATGTCTTGCACTGTACTACCATTGCCTGTCTTAAATCGCTCCTGTATCATCTCTTCATCTGACTTTGCGTCGCTTTTGGCAATGAACAAGCCCAAAAATCTTGATTTTGATTACCCCCTTTTTTAATTATTTTTTTTTTGACGGACACACTTTTTTCCACACAGGGAGGTGGCATGTTCAGAGGTTGCTATGTGGCATATCTACGGCATTATCTGCGTGTCTTTCCTAGAGATCAGATACTGATCCTCCGCTTTGAAGACACAGTAAAAGACTTTCAGTCCACGATTCAGCGAATCTACAAGTTTTTGGAACTAAAAGGTGAAAATGATACCAGGTCAATACTCGGTTTTGCTGTACGTATAAAATGAAAACTTCTGTTACAAATGAACAGAAATGCGCACATTTAATTCGTTTTCCTTTTTATAGGCATTTTTATTTCTCCTTTATACTAAAGGAATTATATCGTATATGTTACACTGTGCCGTGAGACTTGATCTTGTTATTGTAAAATAAGTTACGAGATGCGGGAACGTTAGCATGTTTTACCTAAATAAAATTTCTATCCAAAACTATCCTGTTTTCTAGAAGCACCAGCTTACCATCTTGTACAGTCTAAATGATGAAATTAATCAGATTGTACAAAAACACCGAGTAACAATGCAATGCTGAACCAGTAGAGGATTTTTGAAGCCCTCGGTATTCCGCAGTCCTGAGAGGTATGATGGTAGCAGATGGTGTCTGGAAACTCACTGGACTTTAACACCGATGGATATATTGCAACAGTCGTGAAGAGCAGAGTGGGACCTAAAACGATCCAAGACCATAATTATTAATTCAAAAGAGAAGCTTGTGAGACATGTGCAAGATGTGTTGGAGGATCTTGAGTTTGGTTTTCATCTCTTCAACTCTCCGATTGTGCGAGACGCGCGAGGTTTCCAATCTACGTACGAACAAATATCAACAAATAAGTCTTTTCACAGTTTCGCTGTGCACACGCGCAGTTGCTGCAGGTCAAAGGTTAAGTGTAGCACAGCAACGCGTCTTAACTGCAATCATCACGTGACATGTGTGTAAACTATAGCCTACTAAACCAATGATTAGTAACTTCCGTTGTTTTACGTGGACTTTACTTAATTATGAATAATTATTAGTTTGTACGCAGAATGATTTAGTAGCAGGATCTTGCTTGGGAACAAACAAAATGAACTGGATTTTAGCTAGCTTTAAAACTGCTACTGTTACAGCGAAGCGTTTTCAAGTGTATACAAATACGTTGTCTGGTACAATTAACTTTTGACCTTTTCACGATCATTGTCAATCGTTGGAAAAGTCTTGTGCAACAACACTGTAATGCAATAAATTGTTGTGTACTGCTCGAATCCTTACAATGGTTATGTTCTATCCTGTAGTAAGCTTTTTCTTTGCGACCTATTGACACAACCTCCAGTTATGACTTTCCCGAACTATTACGACTCAAAGTGTATTCATTGAGTGGCTCCCAGCAAACACAATTATAAAATTTCTTTTTTTAGATAGCAATGTGAAGACAGTAAGAGCAAACATGTTCAAAAGGAAGGTGAATCTGTTAAATTCTACCAGGCTGTTACTTGACGACTTCTATTCTTCATTTAACAAAGATTTAGCTGAACTGCTGGGTGATGAAATGTGGCTTTGGGAACAGTAAGAAATTCCACCTCATGAAGTCACGTTACAAGTTCATATTTCAACTTGCTTGTTGCTATACGTTCTAAAAATTCCTTAGATCGTAGCTGTACGTTCTACAAATTCGTTAGATCGTTCTAAATACATCTTAACACAGATTTGTTTAAATTGTACATTTTGTGATGAATTATTTTTAATTTGTAGTGTTTTTTAAGTCTTATGTTTCTTGTGAATTAACGATTTTTATTGTTTAGGGTAACAGTATTTATACTATACATTAGTGAGACGTGCTATAGCCTTGTACATCATATTTCTACATGTGTACACCACATTGCACGTTTTAGTCATTACATTTTTATTTAATGGTGTGTTTCAAAGGTACGGCTTATACGCTCTTTATACTTCAAAACCCATAACGCAATGACTAATTGTGTATATCTTCTGCTAATGCTTTTGTGTACCTAGATATTGCTCATTCTTATTTCCGCCTTAAAAGTCTGAACAAATATTCTATCCCAAACCCTTCTATTCAGTCCTGTTTTGAATAAATGCATATTCTGCTTGCATCGATGAACATTTGTTACTCTATGAATAAAAATATATGATGCACGAGTTACTATGATGTAGATAGAGTCTAAATTATAGTGAGGTTATATTAAATAATTGTACATAAATACTTGTACAAGGCGCGTGAGACGATTGCGTACATGGAAATATATGTGTTTAAGCCAGTTGCTGTAACTTGTTTAATTTGTGCAAGGGACAAGCAAGGGGAACAAATAGGTTGACTTTCAAATATCTTCCTAAAAAAACTTGAAGGGGTTGACTCTGGAAAATCGATATTCACAAGCTTACTGCTGCTGAGTAGGATACAAAAGAAAAAAGGAATCTGCATACACTAGACATAAAAACGTAACTACTAAGACAATGCAAAGAAACGTATAAACATTCTTGACAGCGTGGACTGTCAATCTACACTTATTGCCTTTAATTTTTATAACTTCTGTATCTTCTGACGAATTTTAAAACACATACTTCTCATTAGAAAACGTATAATGAATATACTTCTGTTTACAAATTGCGTTTTTGACGACGTGTAATGATCTGAATTTTACTAAAAGTTGGTTTAGCTTTGTTTTTGATCAATGTTGTTCCAGTCCTGAATGTGAGAAAGTCACATTTTCTTAGTCACATATATCAAGTACCGTCGCTGAAATTATGAGTGCGATATCAGAAAGAAAACGTCTCAGAACTGCTTTCACCAAACGCATCAAAGACTTGAAACAAATTTATGATGTTTATATGGAAAAGGATAATAGTATCAGTTGCTGGGAGTGCAATGAACTAGCTTCAGGTATTCGTAAGTTAGAACTAATTGTCTGTGAGGTTAGTAATGAACATGAAGAAGTCTTGAGACTTATTGAGACTGAAGGTGAGCGAGTTAATGAGACTGAAGATACGCAATCATGCAAAAGTTGACGATGATGCTGAAGGTATCAAATTTATATCCAACAGGTTATTGAATCATATCGAGAACCATCATTCTCCAAATGTTGGTGACCATGATGTTGCTTGTGGCACATCCGACAGCATTCCACCTAGTGCTTATCATTGATTGCCTCAGATCTCTCTACCCAAGTTCTCAGGTGATTACAGGAGACCCTTTCATGACAAGCACTGTCAGGCAGTGCACAATCTAGACATTCCGACTGTATGTAAGTTACTTAAATACTGACTTCACTTCAAGTTGTCACCAAAGAGGCAGTCGCTGGCATTCCATGCACTACTGCTAATTACTGCTCTGAACCAACTGCACTGAATATATGAGCAGTTGGTTTTGGTTTATATTTTGTATTTATGTCTGTGAAGCAAAGCCAATTCAGCCAACTTATAGCTTTTTTCTCAAGCTCAGTTGAGCTCCGCTTTGTTACACATCAACTATATCGCACTAATGATGTCTACAATCATTGCCCATTAGAGGTGTCTGTCTGTCAGTGCTCATATGCATGTAGTTTGCATTTTGTAAAACATAATTTTTGCAGGTGGGTTCAGCACAGATTAAACCTCGGTGAACAAACTCAAGCTTGCATATTAACTGTTCAAAAAGGCATATACATTTTTGTGAATATGTATACCAGCACAGCACAGAATTCAAGCTTCTTGCATTATTTAGTGCTAAAACGCAAAATCTTCATTAAAATATATCAGAAACTGAAGATTTTGCAAATAATAATAGTACAAGCTTGTTCCAGTCGACACTGGAAGGCAGTGATAACGATGGCAGGCAACAGTGAAGCTGACCTTGACCCGATAGTTAGTCAGCTAATAGAAAGGATCATCATTACGCGATTTCATCAAATTTTCGAAAGTACGATATTTTACCACAGTGGAAACTTTTTTTAATAATAAAATGGCCCTCTGTAATTGTGTATTCTGACAGATGTGTCAAACAACCAACAAGAGCAAGAATAGACCTACCTGTAGGACGTTTCTAAGATATTTCTGGCAATAACTGAAAACATGGTCAGCAAAACGGTTCGCAAATATGTAATCCTGCACTCGTTACAAAAATGAATATTGTAAAAACAAGCCCGATAAGGTGACTTCATTCTGGCAGAAGTCTTGTTTTTAGAAGATCACACATACTTTGCCCATTTTTACATCAAAATATTTTTCTTAATTCTGAAACCCAACGACATATAATTGTGGCTATTGTTTAGCTATTGTTATAATATAAACAACAGCACTTCACACTAAGCAACAAATTCACAAGATAATGAAAAGACAATGATCGCTTTAATACGCAAATCAAGCCCGTCTTTTTTCACTTAGCCTATCTACAACAAAGGTGTGATAATTTACCCACAATGGAACACATGTATACTACAATCCTGGATTTGACAGCAAAAAAGTTGCCGTTTTGAACTGAAAAACATGGGTGGTACCAACCTGATATGAAAAGCAAAGGCGACGCTATATTGAAATAAAAATGCATGGCCTTTATCTACTATTATCTATTATTCACCATCTTGAATAAAAAAGGCTAGTCATGGTAGATGTTGTCGCCTTGGACAATTTGGTTTTACCAGCCATTTGTTTTATTGACAAAACAGAGGAAAAGTAAGCAACAGAAAGGCTGAAATAGGTCTCTTCTATAGATTAGACTACAGAAGAGAACTTTTTGTTTCTACGAATTTTGGACAAATGACTGTCGTCTCGTAGACAAGATCAAATACAGTACAAGCTAGCTGGTTTTAACACTTGAGTCAGCCTGCACCCAGCTGGTCTAGTAGTAGAAATTCAGCCTTTTTAATGCAGGCAAGTTTTCGATTCCAGGCTTTCCGCACTATTTGCTTGTAGTCTAGATGTGTAGATGATGTATACATTATTCAAGAAACAGCATTTGTCATTAATTAGAGAAGGTGCTAAAAATCAATATAAAATTAAAAAAACAGAAGTGATGTGAAATGACACTTAACTAATTGCAGTTTTTTAAAACTGTGGAAATCGAAAATACGCTTTCTAGTACAACTTTAATATAAAATAATTGATGTGTTTTAGCTCTCCACACAATTTCCCTGTACCACCCACCAGTCGTGAATATCGTAAACTTTCTGAGGTTGATACGGGTTATTCAGTTTTTCACACAAAAGGCAAAAACTTTCATGGGAATTTCGTTTGATGCCATAATATTTCTTCCAATGAAAATATTTTAAATATTCAGTGTCATTTTTGTCTAAGTATAGTAAATATTTGGCAAGTTGTTTTGGTGATGCAAACTCAGCAGTGTTGATAACTGAATGAGGGGGTGTTAGTTTACTATAGTCAGCACTTCCTCTGACAACTGGTACCACCTCATACAACAACGTACTGTACACTTTTTCAGTTATATAGTCACGGCAGAAAGAATTCTCGAATGATAAATAAAACTTGTAGTCTCTTTTTAGCATCTCATTGCAGTACCTCTTTTCTACACATGTTAGGTTACCACATTTACCATAAACATCTACATTTAGATATTTGCTTAATTGTTTGACATATTCCATGCGGTCAGTATAGTCTGTTTTGCAGTTACTAACAAACCATGCAACTAGTTTCGTTTTTTCTTTTGGAATTTTCACAATTGTTTGTTCTTTTCTAAAAAATCTACCATACAAACGTGGAATATCTGAGTCTTGACGATATGTCATTGTCCAATTAAATATGTTTTTTAAATGTGTCAAATCTGGATTTTTACCATGTGTAGCAAATTTCATTCTGATGGGACTTTCTTCCACAAAGAAAACCCAGCGTTGCCCTGATGGCCTGGAACTAGGAAAAGGATCTGTTGTGAACTCTTTCTCAATCCTCATATGTACAACCACTGCTGCACTTTCGTTCAATCGAGATTTGTCGTGTGTTATTTCACAGTTTCTTTGGTGATCTGGACAAAGACTAGGAAAAGGATTTTCAATTCCATACCTGAAGAATGGACTGTGGTAGTGCCTATTCCAGAGTAGTATAACTTTTTCATTTAATTGCGCACTTTGGTCTTGGAAGAAACTGATGTTTCTATCTTTCCTAGCATTTTTCACTAGCTTCAAAGGTATTTCACTTAAAATTGTCCACATAGAAACAGAAACCAGACAAAAAATCCATATACATGTTGCCATTTTTTTATTCATTTTGTCATTTCAATTCAATAAACTTACAAATAAAAGTGTTCAACAAGAATACCAGATAAGAACAATATAAATCAATGTATATTTTTGCTAGCTTCGACAGGTCTGTAAAACTTTTCTAGCTTGAGTCAAATGGTGATAGTAAAGTTTCGGTCAGGGATCAGTGCCCAGTGCTTAATGTGCGCCGGGTCTGCAAGTTACGGACACTGCACCTAAAGAAAACGCAATGTCTCGCCGGGTTACATATTTTATGTTTTCTCACCATATTATCTATATGTCTATCGGTAACACGTTTGTAACACACTTTCCGTCTTTTAGTCAACAAAATTGAACTATATACGATAACAATTGGCACCTCTTTGTTGCTGCAACGTTTCCGAAAAAAAGAAAAACATTTCTTGAGAAGTTGTACATAAGAATAAAGAATTAACTCATTAAATCGCCTAGTAATTTTTTTACTTTAGACTTGAAAAGTTAGGTGCAACAAATTTTAGCTGTAATCAGTTGGTGTGTGCCACATGATTGTCTTTGGCAGAAGCACATCAACATGTAAAGTTCACCTGAAGTTTTATTACTGAACCGTACATCTGTGCTGTTTTAAATACATCACTAGTACACTTTTTAAGCTTAATTATGTACTAAGTGTGTACTAAGCTTAAGTATGTATTAAGCTTGATGATGTACACATAGTATTTGTTTAGTCAATTCTACAATTCTACATTAACTAGTAATAGCAATTATCTGTTTTGCTTACATTTTTACTGTACCAGCTTTTGTAAATTATAAATGGTCCAAGAAAATCCAGTAATTACAGTAATCTATTTGTATATAGATGAGGCGTGTATAACCACCAATAAAAACATTAATCCTGCCTATTGTGTTGGAGAATACGCTAATGCTCATTATGCACATTAGGGACAACCTGGGTGACCTGAGTAACAACAGGTAATTACTAATATCCCTGTAACAAAAATATGTTTAGAAGATGGTGACACCGACTTTCTAAAGTGAGTCATAATAATATCTATAACATGGTCACATCTGTTAACTAAAAAATACCAAAGTATTATAAGCTGATGTCCTTAAAATGTTACGAACTGATTAGTTGATCAGCATTTACTTGCTGTTTGGCAAAGTCAGTTATTTCAAATAAACGTTTATAAAAAGCACCTATATTATTTTTTAGCAATTTATTGTACAATTCAAATCTCTTCAAACTGAATTAAGGCTTTGCACAAATCAACTAAACAATAAAATTTATGATTTCGTTTCAAAAATTTATCAATAAGTGTTTTTAATGCAAACATATGGTCACTGGTAAGGCACTCTTTTTTAAATCCTATTTGACCTTCATGCAAAATGTTATTATCATTCAGAAATTTTTTTAAACTCAAATTCAGAATTTTTGCAAAAAAATGATTAAGCTGCGTAAAATGGCAATTCCTCTGTTATTGTTTGGGTCCGTTGCATTTAAAATTTTGAATGTTGGGATGATGCAGCTTTCCTTTCAGTGGCTAGAATAGCAAGAATCAGAAAAGATCAAATGAGTAATTTACGAAGACAAGGACCATAACCTTGCTTGATGCTTTGAGCATTTCATTTTTAACATTTTTAACGTCTGTAACAGCAGCTTTGTTATTTTTTAACTGTTTAATGGCTATCAGATTTTCCGTGTCAGCTATTCTATAATCTAGCTGAGAAAAAGTGTTATTTTCCTCAATACATTTGGACAATTTTTTTTAGTTTTCCTCCAAAAGCTATCGTTACTATTCAGTAAACTTCGAAAATGTTTACCACATTTTCCATTGCCCTTGTTCATGGTAATTTCTGGGTTCTGATTATCTTTCACGTGTTTGATTAAGTTCCAAAAAGCCTATGGATTTTTTGTTTCCCGTTCAGTTGGTTGTTTCGTAACACGGGCTTGCTATTCCCTGTGTGCTTTCTGCTTGATCTTTTTATAATACCTCTGTTCACTAAAGCACGGCTCTCGTAAGTTTCATGGGGCGCTTAGCAATTTAAAATGCAAATATTTTAGTCGGTTGTGGGCTGCTTTACATTGACTGTTAAACCATTTCTTATTTGGCCGGCGTTTTTATTTGGCGTGGCATTTACTTTTATTTAGACCATTTCTTTTAACTAACGATGCAGCTGTAAGCAAAATGGAATTAATGTTATTTACAGCCGCTTCAATCTCGTTCTTGTTTACATTATAATTCTGTTGCATGAACACAGTGATTTGGCAATTTGCTATGCCGGAATCCAGAGCATTTTGAAAGAGTTCCCGAGTTCCATCGCATTTTTTCTGGAAATTTTCGTAGTTGACAATTAATGTCATTTTCTGTATATATTATGTTTCTCAATGTCATCAAAATTTGGCAATGATCTGACTCGGGCACTTTTCCGGACACTTCAAACGATACTACTTTATCTATCATATCACTACTAGCAACAGCTTAATCAATGACGCTAGAGACCCTAACGTTATAAACGTAAACCTGCTAATAGAATCTCCCAAATGCACGCTCATTCAGAATTCTAAGACTGCACGATTTACATGGTTCAAGAAGTTTCTGACCATAATCATCAGTACGGTGATTATTCTGGGTATTTCCTTTGAGCATATAACTATCATATACGTAATCAGGTGGTAATATAATATACGTGTCATAATCATTCACTATGTAATCTAGTTCTGTATTGGTTTTAGAATTCAAGTGAGCGATTTTAAAAATAATATTTAATTCTAGAAATTTATATAAATCTAATTCATTACAATTTCTAGTTGAGAAAGAAGTCTTTTGGATGTACATAAACCACACATAAATACAATAGGCAAATGTATTCAGAACAGCTCAGTGGCAGAAAGAATATTCACACGATAGAATAAACTATTAGTATTCCATGAGTTAATAGTAACTGAATGTTGCATAATTATTAGGAGCAATGAAAATTATCTTAAGTGCATGTACGTGAACACAATATATAATTGCAGAGATAATAAACAATTATGCAGACTATGTACAATTTGTGCATACTGGAAAGGGCAGCAAAACGAAAAAGAAACACATGTATAAGCACAAATTTACATTCACTCTATAAGTGTAAAATTGTCTCATAAACAAGGAACACAAACTGACACATAACTATTAGACGAGAAAAAATAACACAACGAGGTTATAATTATGACTCTACTTATAGGGATCGCAAGCGTCAAGTGGTCGCCTGTACAAAGGTATTGATGAAATCTATAACTTCAGGTTAACAAGAGTAACTCGTGCAAAAAATGCAGCCTTTGCGCCTATAGATTTGCGCACGTTGTAGGAACCGGAATAAACTAGGTAGTAATAATGTTCAACTCATTCGTCGGAATCCGTGACAATAATGTGAAGTTTCGGCAATATTTATTCTGATATCTTCTTCTTAATCTTCTTCTTGGTTTGCATAGGTAAACATACCAACAATATAGAGAAGATTAATATCAATGATTTGGCATTTATGTGGGTCCGAAAATAAAGATTTTCGATTTTGCTGTCGATATTCACACGTTTTGCAGGCAATTATAATCAAATAACTCAAAATCATAGGCGTAAATTTGACACAATCTTCTACAGACATCAGTTGCAACCTGTTGAAAGTAATTTTGATACGAATACTTTAATTGATTTGACCTTTCTTTACTAGGCCATTTCACGCCTTTTCTACTTACGTTTAATACATTAAAGACAAAATTGGCGTCTTCTTGAATGGTTTCATATTTTCCGAGAAAATCGTAATGTATGGCACACGGATTACAAAGAGTTATATAAGATTCCCAATGTTCATTTATATGTCTTTGATTTTTAGGTGAACGAGAAGATTTGTCTAACAAAAACAAAATAAATTCATTGAATCTCTTCATGTCAACACTTCGTCCTTGTTGAAGCTGGATTTTCTTGCGATAAGTCTTGCTTGCATTCAAGTATCTTTGCACATCAGGGACGTTTGACGATCTATTAACTTTATCTTGAAACGCTGAGACAATTCTATCCAATGGATGTCGCACAAAGAGAAACTTAAAATAACTGCTTAAACGGAACTGTCTTTCTGCTTGAGAATATTTTCCAAGATGATTCTCGTTTTGTTTATAATGTGCTTCCATTGGACGAATGCTGTTCATTTCTCGGTTTTGTTCCAAAGCTGTCAACATTCGTTTCCATGTAGTTGTAGCAATCTTTGGAATATGACAATACAGCAATTTATACTTATCATTAACTATAATATATTTCAAACTGGACTCAACTGCAGCTGAAATGTTCTTTCTCTTGCAGACTTTGTCAATCAGAGCCAGTCTCTCAGTGTATGAATTAGCTCTGTAGTCGTCTTCGTATGAGTTTTCACGGATGGTATCGAGCTTGTGCTCAGTGAGTCTCGAAACTTTTATTTTGTAGGCGACTAACAATGTTAGTAAACAAACTGCTGTGAACACAAAATTCACTTTTCGAGGAAAACGTAAGGAAAACATTTTAAAGCAGTTTTATCCGGCCGAAGTGCTAAAACCTGAACTGAATCAATTGCTCTCTGAATGAAGTTGAGCTGCATTTGGTGAGCAAATTTCAACTTCTTCTACCCTAATTATGATTAAATAGTTTCACTTCGTAAGAAAAGCTACATTATAGCATGGAAAATCATGAGTTTCACAAAAATTCTTAACCAACAGTGTGAAATTATTGTTGCTGGAATTAACGTGATGTTTCAAACGTGATGTTTCAAGACTTTCAAACAAAATCTTAAGCGTTTTCCGTTTTGCACCAACTTTTTCTTTGCGAAATGTTATTTATAACCGATGCTATATTCTGAAGAACATCCATTAACGACATAGTAATGGATATTATAAAGAAGATTCAAGGTGGCATTATTAATCCGCGTTTACCAGACATCGGATTTCTCTCGCATTTTTCTCAAATTTAACGAATTTGTAACGAGTTATAACGTTTGGCTGTATCATGATGATAATCTATGTACTCCGCCATAGTGACGTCATTAATCTAGTTTTAGCAATTCATGTAATTTACGACGTCAAAATATTTACACGTATGTATTTTGCAAAAAAATGTAGAATGCCCGTATCACAATAATAATTTAGTTTTAGTAATTCGCTTAATTTACGACGTCAAAACGTATATATATATTTTGCATAAAATTTTTTTTGCAATCTATCAATAAAAAGCATTTGTGAAAATGCATTTATCGAACTTTGGCGTTTAAATAAAACCAGACAATAATTAAATCTCCACATATCGACAAACAATAATTAAATCTCCACATATCAACAAACAATAATTAAATCTACACATATCGACAAACAATAATTAAATCACCACATATCAACAAACAATAATTAAATCTACGCATATCAACAAACAATAATTAAATCTACACATATCAACAAACAATAATTAAATCTCCACATATCAACAAACAATAATTAAATCTCCACATATCAACAAACAATAATTAAATCTCCACATATCAACAAACAATAATTAAATCTACACATATCAACAAACAATAATTAAATCTCCACATATCAATAAACAATAATTAAATCTACACATATCAACAAACAATAATTAAATCTACACATATCGACAAACAATAATTAAATCTCCACATATCAACAAACAATAACAGAGGAATTGCCATTTTACGCAGCTTAATCATTTTTTTGCAAAAATTCTGAATTTGAGTTTAAAAAAATTTCTGAATGATAATAACATTTTGCATGAAGGTCAAATAGGATTTAAAAAAGAGTGCCTTACCAGTGACCATATGTTTGCATTAAAAACACTTATTGATAAATTTTTGAAACGAAATCATAAATTTTATTGTTTAGTTGATTTGTGCAAAGCCTTAATTCAGTTTGAAGAGATTTGAATTGTACAATAAATTGCTAAAAAATAATATAGGTGCTTTTTATAAACGTTTATTTGAAATAACTGACTTTGCCAAACAGCAAGTAAATGCTGATCAACTAATCAGTTCGTAACATTTTAAGGACATCAGCTTATAATACTTTGGTATTTTTTAGTTAACAGATGTGACCATGTTATAGATATTATTATGACTCACTTTAGAAAGTCGGTGTCACCATCTTCTAAACATATTTTTGTTACAGGGATATTAGTAATTACCTGTTGTTACTCAGGTCACCCAGGTTGTCCCTAATGTGCATAATGAGCATTAGCGTATTCTCCAACACAATAGGCAGGATTAATGTTTTTATTGGTGGTTATACACGCCTCATCTATATACAAATAGATTACTGTAATTACTGGATTTTCTTGGACCATTTATAATTTACAAAAGCTGGTACAGTAAAAATGTAAGCAAAACAGATAATTGCTATTACTAGTTAATGTAGAATTGTAGAATTGACTAAACAAATACTATGTGTACATCATCAAGCTTAATACATACTTAAGCTTAGTACACACTTAGTACATAATTAAGCTTAAAAAGTGTACTAGTGATGTATTTAAAACAGCACAGATGTACGGTTCAGTAATAAAACTTCAGGTGAACTTTACATGTTGATGTGCTTCTGCCAAAGACAATCATGTGGCACACACCAACTGATTACAGCTAAAATTTGTTGCACCTAACTTTTCAAGTCTAAAGTAAAAAAATTACTAGGCGATTTAATGAGTTAATTCTTTATTCTTATGTACAACCACTGCTGCACTTTCGTTCAATCGAGATTTGTCGTGTGTTATTTCACAGTTTCTTTGGTGATCTGGACAAAGACTAGGAAAAGGATTTTCAATTCCATACCTGAAGAATGGACTGTGGTAGTGCCTATTCCAGAGTAGTATAACTTTTTCATTTAATTGCGCACTTTGGTCTTGGAAGAAACTGATGTTTCTATCTTTCCTAGCATTTTTCACTAGCTTCAAAGGTATTTCACTTAAAATTGTCCACATAGAAACAGAAACCAGACAAAAAATCCATATACATGTTGCCATTTTTTTATTCATTTTGTCATTTCAATTCAATAAACTTACAAATAAAAGTGTTCAACAAGAATACCAGATAAGAACAATATAAATCAATGTATATTTTTGCTAGCTTCGACAGGTCTGTAAAACTTTTCTAGCTTGAGTCAAATGGTGATAGTAAAGTTTCGGTCAGGGATCAGTGCCCAGTGCTTAATGTGCGCCGGGTCTGCAAGTTACGGACACTGCACCTAAAGAAAACGCAATGTCTCGCCGGGTTACATATTTTATGTTTTCTCACCATATTATCTATATGTCTATCGGTAACACGTTTGTAACACACTTTCCGTCTTTTAGTCAACAAAATTGAACTATATACGATAACAATTGGCACCTCTTTGTTGCTGCAACGTTTCCGAAAAAAAGAAAAACATTTCTTGAGAAGTTGTACATAAGAATAAAGAATTAACTCATTAAATCGCCTAGTAATTTTTTTACTTTAGACTTGAAAAGTTAGGTGCAACAAATTTTAGCTGTAATCAGTTGGTGTGTGCCACATGATTGTCTTTGGCAGAAGCACATCAACATGTAAAGTTCACCTGAAGTTTTTGTT